>CM060094.1:14718833-14760343 GCA_030522485.1 Stenchaetothrips biformis | reverse complement strand
GTCCCTGAAAAAAAATATAAAAAATTTAAAAAAATTGGCCAATGTAAATATAAAATGGTCACACGAGACAGGTAGTTACTTTATTAAAAATACTTTTCAAAAATAAATTACCAACCTGAACAGGCCAGGCTGCACCATCTCCCAAAGCACAGATCGTGTGCCCTTCAATCTGCTTGCTCAGCTCCCACAGCATGTCAATTTCAGATGGCTGGGCATTACCAGTGACAAATCGGTGAATAATTTTATTCATCCAATTGATTCCCTCACGGCAGGGAGTGCACTGACCACATGACTCGTGCTTGTAAAATTCAATAAGTCGAGCAATCGCCTTGATAACATCTGTTTGCTTGTTCATAACAATGATGGCTGCAGTTCCCCAAAGATGTTTGAGCGGCCACTAGACCGTCAAAGTCCATCATAACATCCTCACAGACACTGAAACCATATAATTTTAGTATGAAATCCAAACAATAAGATATAACTCAAATAATGGTGAGAAATTGGAACTCACTGTTTAGGAATAAGAGGAGTAGATGAGCCTCCAGGAATGATGGCAAGCAAGTTGTCCCATCCTCCAGTCACATCTCCTGCATGAAGCTGAATCAACTCCTTCAGGGGATGGACATTTCTTCCTCCACAGTGCAAGGCCTATTTACATGTCCAGAGATGTTGAAGAGCTTAGTTCCAGAATTACGAGACCTCCCAAAACTGGCAAACCATGCACCGCCACGTCTGCAAATGCTCTAAAAGTACAGAAAACAAGATAAGATAAGCATGTAATTCCTAACTCATAATGTCATTGCTAAAACAGTGAGTCTGCTTTACCGGTGCAACAGCCACAGTTTCCACATTGGAGACGGTTGTGGGGCATCCAAATACTCCAACATCAGCTGGGAATGGAGGCTTCAGGCGGGGTTTCCCCTGTTTGCCCTCAATTGATTCAATGAGAGCAGTTTCCTCGCCACATATGTATGCTCCAGCACCACGGTGCATGAAAACATCAAAGTCATATCCAGAACCACAAGCATTCTTCCCCAAGAAACCAGCCTGGTATGCCTAGAATACATAAAATGTACCCACCATGAAATACAAAAACTAACCAAGAAAAAAAAATCATAGATGTACACATTTTTCAAATTGAACATTTACCTCACTGATTGCTACTTGCATATTGGAGGCTTCATTGTAGAACTCCCCTCTAATATAAATGTAAGCAGCCTTGGCACCCATGGCCCTTCCTGCCACCAAGCAGCCCTCCACCAACTTGTGTGGGTCATGCCTCATGATCTCTCGGTCCTTGCAGGTGCCAGGCTCACCCTCATCAGCATTCACCACGAGATACTTGGGCCTGGACAGATTTCATTAAGTAGTCAGCACATGATACTTTAGAAGAGTAAAATCTTACACCTTTGATGCCAAAATCAGGTGACACACACCTTCCATCTGATGGCTTATTCATAAAGCTCCATTTCATTCCTGTGGGGAAACCAGCTCCTCCACGGCCACGGAGACCAGATGTTTTCACTTCATCTAGAAGTAAAACAACAACAATTAGTGGAACAAAAATTATCAAAAAGAAAGTGGATAAGTACATGATGGATATTTACTCAGAATCCAGTCTGTTCCCTTCAGCAAAATTTCCTTGGTTTTGTACCAATCGCCACGCTTCATGGCTCCCTTGAGGCGCCAATCATGGCGACCATATAAATTGGTGAAAATACGATCTTCATCGCTCAGAGGACCAAACTTGGTCTGCAATAAGATTAAGATAAGGTGAACTTCATAAAGCAAACAAACAAGGCTAAGATACTCATACTACTTTATTTCCTATCAAGATTCATTCTGGCCCACCTTAGTTTGAGCTGGAGGTTGGCCAGTGTTGTGGCGAACTTGCACTACAGCAAGCTGGGTGAGTGGACCTATAGGTGGGAAGACATAGGACAACAAATTTAGAATTGAAGTTAAAAAAACAAAAACAAATATCTGTTGGCGTTTTTCACAAATTGTGCAATAATTCCATTATCAAAAATATAAAGTATATAGACCAATACAAGGGGAAGAAGAGCTAAAACTGTTATTGGTTGACACTGGGCAATGTAAGAAATTTATTGAAATTGATGTTTCAAAGAAAACCCTTAGATCTGCTAGGATCTACATCACCAGCAAGATGGAAATGGTTCAAGCGCACGCAAGCCTAACCATACGCAAAGAAATAGCAAGGAATTTAAAGCTTAGACGTTGAATTGTTCTAGCCACAGTAAGACGTGAAAAATACTCGGCTGAAATCTAAAACGCAATGGGATAATTACGTAACTAAGGTTAGGATACGAAAATTTCACAACAAAAACATATCAGCGTTGAATGAACCATGAGCGGTCAAAACAAAACAGGGCGATATAGGTTGTATCACAGTAATGGCACGTCTTACCAAAATTGCCCTTGGAAAAGCAATTCAGGCGACTCAAAGGACCAGCCATTTTCACGTCGACTGACGACAAATGTCGTTTCTTCTTGTTTCTTCTTGGTATTTTTGTTTTTCGCACCCTCTTGCCAAACCTGGAAAGCACTTTTCTCGTTCTCTTTCAATTTGTTGGCCGTCATGAACTTGCTATCAAGAGTGAAAAAATATCTTCATTTTACTAAGAAAATAATTAATTTTGTAATTTTGCAATTTAAAGACTGACGATGATGTATAACTTTCCTACTTTGAATGGAAGTTTCTTCGCGCTTCGTTGGCCAAAGTGTCACTGTCGGCTGCTGGGACTTATGATGTACTTGGGTTTTACGAGACTACTTGAACCGCGGACGGACTGCCGACGTGCATGTCTCGAGGGTCGGAGGCAGGAGCCCATGGAAATAAGCTAGACCATGTTGTCAGTTTGGAACTCCGTAAGGAACTGATTTATTGTAAAACGTAACACTTACGTACTAGGGACATAACGAGACGACAGATGGCGCTGGTGGCGCAAGACCTCGACAATAGTCGATATATCGATACACGATAGGACTCACCCGTCCGACCCGCACATATATAGAGTGTGGGGTCTGTGGGGCTGTGGGGGTCAGTAGCACCGAAGTTGATTTGTTTATTTTATTCACTGAATCCGTGGTATTCGAGATTTGTGAGGTTTGTATAATTACCTGGTGAATCAGCCCAACAAATGCGCATGCAACGCAAGACAAGGCATCGGGTGGACGAGCATTTGTGAAAGGTGTGAATGTGTGGTCATGCCGCCTGTTTTACATGCTTCGTGTTTTGCCGCAATTTCAATGCCATTTCAAGACTATCCTCAAGCCTGGCCTGAATTCCATCAAGTTCAGAGTCGTTTTAGTTGCATGGACCTCTGTCATTCCGCCTATTGTATCTGAACCGATGCGACATTTGATAACCGGTTCATACCATAACCTATAGACATGTCATTTTCCTTGTATTTCTACGAATGCTTTGTGTTCCTGACTTCGTGAGACTATATCAAGTGCCTACTTAGCTATCGTTCATAATGCATCTACCGTTTGCATGGACTGTGCTTTTTATTTCCTAGTGTAATAACGTTAATCATTTAGTGTTCAAATTGGCATTCCCTCCCATTGTCATTTGTACCATGAAGTAATATTGTTTTCCCTGTCTCCAGCGAAGATGGACGAGCATATACCCGAAAATGCACTTCGTATTCAAATTAATAAATTTAGAACCCCAGCTTCAGTTTGGGCGACTGAAGTAGCTGGAGAGGGTATGTCTGAAGAACGCCTCCAGTTATACATCTTGGAATCTGAATTAGGCAAAACCCTTAAAAGGAATAGGAAGAAGGAAGCTTCCCTCGTTAGGGAGGCTGATGATGTAATTACAATTTCATTGTTGAAATCATTTTAATCTGTCTCAAGTGTGTCACTGCCAACATTTTTTTTTTCCTCCAGATGGTTGCCGTTCAAAGTTTGAATAATAGCAATCTATGGCATCGAGGGAAAATTGAGTGTAGAATGGAATTTCAGACGGGGCCAAAATACAAAGTAAGTTCGATATGCACCGTTGTGGTTACATTTTGCGTTTACTCCTTAACCTAATCACAGCATGGTTCTTTCTTCAATTATACCAAGATTTGTTTAACAATTGGATTTGCAGGTTCTCCTGCTAGATCAGGGCCTGACCTTCTTGCTTAGACCTGAAAAGTTGTATAGTCTCCCCTACAAACTTCCAGATGTTCCCTACCAAGCATTAGTTCTTATACTGGAAGGTATCGTGCCAATAAGTTTAGCTCTTTCCCATGATCTTAAAAATCTTCACCTTGAGTAAGTGCAATGTACTTCCACTTTCATTCAATTGTAACTGTTAAGACAGTTAACTTTGTCATACCAAATTCCTTTTTTTTCCCCCCTTTTTTGGTAGAATTTCTGAAGGGTGGACACCTGCTGCAGAGCAGTTTGTAAATGATGTCAAGAACAGCTACATAGAAGCTTATTTTGTGGAGAAAAGCCGCTCTCCTCGTGGAGATGCTCGATATGGTGACATTCTGGTCAGGATGCCAGACAATGAAAAACCTTTTAGTCTATCATCTTTATTGTGTGATAACAAGTTTGCCAAGTACAACCAGGTGGAGTTTGAGAGACGTAAGTTGTAATTTTCTGTAACCTAGGTGTCCTGTAGATGTTGTCCCAAAGTTCCTGTGCGACTGAACAAACTACAGTATCTGTCCCTTTAAGATTGTATGGTGTCATTTTCAGGGCGCCAAGTTGAAATGGATGCTTCTGAAACAAGTGAATGTGAATCTCCTCTCTCTTATGGTTGTTCAACTGACACATCTACCAGTTTCTCTCCTTCTCCAGCAAGATCTATGATGGCAAGCCAAAGACCCCGCATGGCGGTAAGTTGAATTGTTTTCTTTTGACATTTCTTAGTTCTGTTCCCATTATAATCAATGAGTCTTCTATTCCAGGAATACATGCAAAGTATTGCTAGTTCACAGTCAACAGGTGCTACTTCACAGTCAACGGTTGCTACTTCACAGTCAACGGTTGCTACTTCACAGTCAACGGTTGCTACTTCACAGTCAACGGTTGCTACTTCACAGTCAGCACAAGAGTCAGCTGTCATTTCTAAGGTATTCATTTAAAATGTGTTCCACAGTACCCTCTTTGATCTGTCTGTGTTTGATTTCATATTTACTTTCTTGACAGCCATCGCCTCAATCCAGCAGTGATGGTGAACATATTGCTAGGACACCTCCCCAAATCAAGGGCCGCCTTTCTTTTTTTGAACAGCTGAAAAAGAGCAACAGTTCAAGCCATGAGACTAGGACAAATGAGGTTGTCTCAACTCAAACATGTTCCTCATCATCAACTCCCACTAAAGGCAATACTACTGTTGAAAAGCATGTCTCAGCACCTTTGCACTCTGAAAGTGCTTCTGAAGAGGTGTCAGCTCCAAAGTCCTTGGGTGCCTGTTTCATTCCTGCTGGGTATTCAGTTCAGAAAGAACCAAAACTTAAAGGTTGCAGCCAGCCAAGTCGTTCTCTCTCTTTTATGAAATCATCTGATTCAGAAGATTCATTTTCTAGCACCTCCAAACAATCTATGAAGAGTTGTCAAAATGGACCTTCAACTCCAAATGGAAGAGATCACATGGTCAAGACAAAGTTGATGTACAGCTCTGATTCCAGTACAACTGACAGCAGCATGCAAAGAAAAAGCCATGCTCAGAATGGACCTGGTCTGCCAGCCGACTGTTCATTGAGCTCTAGCTTCCATACGGCTTATGACTCAAATGATAGTGCTCCTTGTCATTCGAACAACTCCTCTTTGCAAAGCTCACCTGGAAGGATGTCACTGCTTTCAAAACTTCGGAAACATCAGATGCCGCTCTCTTCAAAGACTGATGAACCTACTAGCTCTGAAAGTACTGCCGGGATTGTTAAATTTATTCCTGCAAGGCAGCCGAATTGTGATTCCAGTAGTAAACAGATGCCACTAGACGCACAGAGTTTAATGAGGAATCGATTGCTGAGGTGAGTTTTATGCTCTCTATATTAACAGTCTGTATTAACAGTTCTATATTAACTGCATCTTGACAAATTGATTATTCATGGTCAATGTCTTCATCAATCATTCATTCATTGTCTTCCACTTCATTTTTTTGGAAGTATATTATGGAGAGAGGAAGATCTTCAAATCCTTAAAATCTCTTTTAACTTGTGCAACTTAAAATCTTATCTTATCTCCAAACTTTTTCTGCTTAAATTCTTTTTCTATTTCGACATTTCTAGTTTCATCTGCTTTTCACCACTAAAATTACATTCAGTAGTTAATAGCTTCATTACATTTCAGTGCTGTGACAAAGCTAAGGATGTGTGCTGATTAACGGAAGGGGAAAAAGGAAGACAAGTTGGCACAGGCATATCAATCTGCCTGATTCTACAATTTTAGCCTTTCTAACGTCTTAATAAATTTCATCATTTTATTTTCATTAGAAGAGTTCATGTTTTGTTAATTTCAAGGATGATGACATCTATCATGTGTTTTCTAACAGTACCTTTTGTTTTATTACTGTAATCATGACAATAACTTTCTAATAAATCTTTGTTAAATAAATAATTACTGGTGACTTTTTAGGTACTCCTAACTAACATGACCCAAAATTGCATTCTAGCTTCCCCTTCCTACTGAGTCATGAGCATCTTAAAAATCATGATACAAATATTGGAGCTTTCTCACATCTCTTGCCAAATTCCCACTAAAGTGTTAAGAGTAAATGCTGGACTTTGACAAACATGGTACATTTGCAGTGGTCCGAAGGTTCCTATGACTGATGATGTTACACCTAGTGAAACTTACCTTGCTCGATCTGTGTTGCTGCATGGAGGATTACGTCCTATGCCATGGGTTACTCACAATGATTTGAAACTGAAATTCTCATCTGCAATTGAAAAGGTAGTAGTTATTGATTTTCTATAATTTTGCTGTACTCTGAAACTTCGCAACATTGATGCTTTTTTGTTTCAGTATCTTATGGAGAGGCGGTGGTGCTACCACATTTTGACTCTTGAAAAGTACATGTGGCCTGCCATACAATCACGTCAAAATGTTGTGATGATTTCACCTAAGAGATCTGGGAAAACGAGCAGTTATATTATTCCTATAATGGATTTCATGTGCAGTCAAGAGGTGACAAGATGATATGATCTCTGCCGTCCTCTTTGCTCGCACAAGTAATTTGTCTGTCTTACGCGTTGTCCCTATTTCCAGGAAACCCCAAAGGGTTGTGGCCCGCTAACACTTATACTTTGTTCTGGAAGTAAAAGTGCCACCAGCATTTATGAAGAGTGTGTTAAATTAGTCAGAAACATGAAGAAGCCCCCTCAAGTGCATGTAGTATATGGACTTGCTGTTGCTAAACCATTCGTTGTTAGTCATTATCTTGAACTACTAGTCGTTTAAGTGAATTTGTGTGTTCTGTTGACTGGTTTGACCTTTCTTTACAGTTCAAATTAATTAATGGATGTGAAATTTTTATTACAACACCGCCCTGTCTGCTTAGAATACTGAGTGAGCATGGTTATGCCATGAACTTCCGGCGCTTGCAACATCTCATTTTAGATGAAGCAAACATCATGATGTCAAGATTTTTAAAAGAGGTTTGTTAACTGGTTGTAAGTAATTTTGCAGAGCTTAAAACGGCTTCTCATAATAATCCTCAAACACATTGCAGGTTCAGGAAATTCAAGCAATGGTGGTTGCAGAGCAAAAAATCAGAACCGAAAATGATGAACCAATTCAAATTATTGTGTCTAGTGAGAAGTGGGAACGAAACCTTTTTTCATTTTCCGAGAATTTGCGTGGAAACCCACTCTTATGCATTAATGATTGCTTTGAAGCTTGTGTTTATGCTAAACCTGATGTCATTTTTCATCTGACTCAGTCTGGCAAGAAACTCTCCAAACTCATCCGTAAGTAGATCAGCCTGCTTTGCAGTTGATATGTACAACTATTAAAATTTGTAATTCTTCCTTTTGATTGTTCCAGAGATTTTGAGAGACCTGGCTGGTCTTCAAAAAGTCGTTGTATTTTGTGATACAACCGAACTATCAAGTGTTGAAGAATTCATTGACAATGCATGCCTGCACTGTTTAGTAGTCAGACCCAGCACCGAGTTGCATCATGTAGAAAGTAAATCAATGCTAGCAGTTATAATAGGTCATTTTGTGTGATTTGTTTCGGACACATTTTTAAAGGAGTGTATTTTGTTTTATTTTCATTTCCCTAGCAATTCTTTCCAGTTGGAATTCAAGTAAAGCTGGGCAACATTATATTTTGGTATGCCCTGACAGTGAATTTCATGACTTGAAGATTACAGATGCCACATGTGTTGTCAACTTCAGGTGTGTAAATTGTCTGGTCAGATTCTTGTTTATTTTCGTTAGGTTTGCTGTACCTTAAATATTATTTTTAGTTTTCCCATGGATGATAAATCAGATTTTGTGAATCGTTTATCTGCTATACTTGGCAATTTACCAAACAAAATGGAAGAAAGAACACTGAAGACAACTAATCTATCCCCTTCCATACATCTTTTGATGGATGAATCAAACACTGAACAGTTGCCAGTTATTGTTCAACTAATGCAGCGAATAGCTGGAAAACTAGATCAAAAGTACTTGGACTTGGCAAAGGTAACTTTTATTATTTAATATTGCCAGGTACTGTACTTCTGTCACTGATTTTATGAAGATTGTTTGTTACATATATTCTATTTGTGCAGAGTATATCCATGAACAAAGAAAAAAGGACCAAAATAAACAAGCTTTTCTGCAAAAACCTCAAAATGTTTGGTCAATGCTGCAACATTGTTGATTGCCCCAATAGGCATGTATTTGTTGAGGAATTAGACAGGTCTGAAATTCTACCAAGGTTAGTCAATCACAATTAATGGCCCTTAATGATAAGACTGTTTTCATATTTCTTGTGTTAACCATCTAGTTTGGATCTTTTCAGTTCGGGTGTTGTATCCATGCAAGTAACACAAGTGCATTCTGCCGGGCATTACTCAGTGAGATTAGTGCATCACATTGATGTTGACGGAAAAAAGAAGAAATGGCCCTCTAGATATATTAAGATTGGTCTGATGATGTCTTCCCATTTTAGGAAGGAGAGTAGCAGGTAAATTCTCCCTCCTATAATGCCGACAACTATTCCCTCATGTGCTGTAAGATTTTCCTTGCACCAGGATCTGCGTTGCTGAAATAAATGTGGGAGATCTATTTGCTGTTGAAACGGAAATAGGTTTGTTTCAACGTGTGCAAATTTTGGAGGTTAAAGATCGAGACAAGTATGGTAAACCTCTGTCCCTGCTAGTGCAGTTTCTTGATGAAGGACACCAAGACACAATAAAGGTTTGAAGGACCAATGCCCCTTTTTTTTTTCTTCTTATTCTCAACTTTTTTTTTTACAGTGATAAAAACCTCAGTATTTTTGTCTTGCAATGTATGCCACTTTATGTAAACTGTTGTTTGTTTAAAAGGAATATATGCTCTATGAATTACCGGAGGACCTGAAAGCCTTCCCCGCACAGGTTGTTGATGTGTTCTTGTGCGGCCTGCTACCTGCTGATCAGGATAGTGACTATGGTGCTGATGCCAACTGTATGGTGAGAAAGTGGTTGAAGTCTACTAATGAATCTGAAGACAGCAGCCAAAGGCGCCTCGAGGGACAAGTAAGTTGCTGACAATCCAAACTGTGTTTATTTATAACTGGAATTACCTAGATTAATTGTCCTGTTTTTCTTCAGATAATGCTGAGTATGGCTGGTTCCTTATGGATAGATCCCGTTAGGATTATTAAAAGGCTTCCACTCACCCGTGAATTTGTGAGGCAGGGAGATATCAAGCGAAGTCTATTGCAGGATCATTACGCCTTGCCGAACCCTGAACATCTACCAAATCTTTTTAAATTATGTGGAAAAGACCCATTAGTTCTTTCTTCTTTACATGGTCAGTTTAGTGTCTTGGCATACATCACTCAAATTTCTTTCTGAAGCTTCACTTTCTAACTATTTTAATCTCTTCTTCAACATTATAGCTACTGCACGGTGTCTCATTAAACCTAGTGAACAAGCTAAGCCATCCTGGGCTTTTCTTGAGACAGACATTTTTGAAGAAATCAACTTTATTTGTGCTGAAAGTGTGTCTGTATTTTTTGTGAGAAAAGTTAAATTTGAACAATTGTAAGTATAAAATCTAGCTTTAAGGGTGGACATCACTCCAAATGCAGGGTTTTTGTAAAACGGCCACCAAAAAAAGACAACAGAAGATAAAAATCTGAGATTTTGGGTACTGAAAGCTAACAAAACAAAGAAACATGTTGGCGTAAACGTCTGGACGATTCAAGCGAGCGTATCCTCGAAAATGTCCTGCAGTACGCTTTTTCACTGTCCCAAAGGTGGGGGGCGAACCATTTGAACTACAACGACGACATTTCGTGTCAGCATTCCTGGAATATGCAGGTATGGCCGAAACCAGAATGAAATTTCTGCAATTTTGTTTTTCTCCATCAAAAAAAATGTTGAAATTAAGACAAAAAATATAGGCCATTTTTTGGTCAAAAAATTTAAAATCTCGATATGTAAACGTGATATTAGAATTCTTCTGGTTCCGGCCATAGCGGCACGTTGTGGGAGTCTCCACGCGAAATCTCTTTTCTGTAGCTGAAAAACTGCGTCCTGGAGCTTTGGGACAAGTAGTAAATTTTTGTTTCAAGAAAAACGTGGCTGAAGTTTGAGAAGAGGCGCTTTTAACCTATTAAGAAGTTAGGCTTGCAGGCACCTGAACACACAATTTTTGTCCTTTAAACATGCGGTTTTCAGCATTCAACGCAGAAAAGAATGCATTATTTTTTGAAAGAATTAAAAAAAACAATTTGATTTTTTTGACCGATATGGAGTGATGTCCCCCCTTAAGAAATAGTGTTGCTTGTTTTATTTCCTCTGCTGCCTTTGGTTTGGTGTGGTGCTCTTCAAACTCTGCTAATGTAACAATCCTGATACAGACTAAAAGACCTCATCAATGACATAAATATAAAGGGCATCCCAAGAAAATCGGAAGAAGTATCATTACTGTCACCGGGAAGCATTTGTCTGGCAAGCCACGAAGATGAGTAAGTTCTGTTGTTTACATTGTTTATATTTTATTATTTTATTACATTTTACTGTTAATATATGAAAATTTCTGTTGTTTGTTAGTTAATGTACTGCTTTAATTTTGTTTGAAAATTTAAAAATTTTAATACTTGCAGGTGGCACAGGGTAGTAATAAGATCGGAGAATGAGGATCATTCTTTTAATGTGTTTTATGTTGATTATGGTGATAGTGAAAATGTGACCCCTGAACAGATAAAGTGCATTCCTGACTGGGCAATCACAAGATTACCATTCCAGGTGAAGATAGATTTGGAATTTCAACAGTAACTTCAGTCTGATGCTTCTAGGCCATAATTTTATAACAATTGTTCTTTGTATATTACAGGCCATTGAGTGTAGTCTTGCTGGGATATCCTCTTGTGATACAGTTGACAAATTGTATGATGTAGCAGATTGTCGCAACCTTTTAGCTAAGGTAAAGTAAGCTCTAGAATTGTTTACTTTTTTTATTAGGATACTTTTAATTTTCATTATTATTGACTCATTTGGCAGGTTTGTAAAAAGAAAGGTGCCACACTTACAAGTGGTAATCACTACGTTGTTGCTATTATAGACTGCTCAAAGCAAGTTCCCTCAATTTTGAACAAAGATTTGTTGGAATTGGAAGGAGTTGAACAATCTGCTGAAGAAATGGAACATTTAAATTTTGAACTTGATGAAAGCGTGTTGAATAGGTGAGTGGCCCTTTATCACGGGTTTTTGCAAACTGATATTTTGAACCGTGTAATATAATTGTATTGTTCTCTAGATGCTCAAGTTTAGTGGGAGCGGAGCCTGGTATGCCAGTTTCTCAATACGACGCTGATGATGAGGACCCAGATCTGGATCTGTCTGACCTCGAATTCAAGGAAGAGGACCTTAGTGGTTTTGTGGACAATGACTCTGATGATGGTTTGGGAAATTTTGAGATTTGTGGATTGGATCTTTTAGCAGAGGTAAGTTATTAAATTAATATTGATGTTAATGTGATCGAATTTCAGAGGTTCAGTCGACAAACCTTTTATCTTCTCTCCTCTTCTCCCTCAGTCTTTCAAGAGAGACAATAAAGAAGTGGTTGAAGAACTGGCTAAACAAGTTCAGGCCTCAACTTTGGCTCAACAGCCCCAGCTCCAAAAGGCCCCCAGTACACCAACAACACGACAAGCTGAAAAAGCACCTGCTGTGGAACCGGATAGAGAGTCTGATTGGGAGGAAGAAGAGCATGAGTATATTGGACGAAGTGTCTTGCCAGTACTGTGCAGTGCTCGTCCCCCAACAACAAAGTGGCTTGAGGATCTCTACTTTGTTTGGATTAAAATCTGTGTTACGGGTGTGGAAAATTATTTCTTAAAATGGACATGTGACAGATTTCAGTTCAGGTATAAAAGTAAACAAATGTTACCAATAATTATTTTTTTTCTTGGATGAGGACTTTAATAATTTTTTGTTTGCAGCACATCTGTAAATGGTCGACTCTACCACATTGATCAACAACTGCGTGGAGCTATTGTACCAAGTTGTGTATCGTCAGTTGTCAAGGGTTTTAGTGTAGAGATAAAGATGAGGAAAGCATTCAGTGGTGAGTACTAGGGTAGGGTTTAAAATACAAATGTACCTTATCATATATAGTCCATAATGTCCTTGTCTATTGCAACTATTTGTAGGTTTGCTTTGGGAACGATTGCTATTTCCACTTCGGAAGTTTGCTTGGTTAACACGAGACCTGGAAGCAATAGACCTAGACAGCAGTGATTCAGAGGGTGAAGATACTCTGAAAACCTTAAACAAAGGTATTGCCTCCTATATTAGGTCACATCTGAGTTCTCCCATTGGGTTGTGATGCTGATACTTGGTTCTTTTTTCAGAAATAAGGAAGATTCCTCTGAAATTAAGGCGGCGACCTCTGGGTAAATATGAGAAAAGTCAAGAAGTTAGGCCTGACCTGGAGTCAGATTCGCCTGACAGCAATTGTGAATATGAAATGGTCGATTCTGATGAAATGTTTTGAAGTGTTTTTGCTTTTAATGATGTCCATGTCAAATAATGATGACATGACATAATCAATTTTTGAAATTACTCATTTGTTATGTTTTGAACTGTATTACAATGAATTTTTAACCACTTTTCTTCTTATCAATATCATCATTTTGTGTTCATATTTTTTTCTTTTTAATTAAAAGGGTTTCTTCCCATGTGCAAATTTTTTAAGTCACTCATTTACTCTGTCAGCAACAAGTCCACCCATGGTGCTGAATCTGTTGCTCTGAACTGTTCTAAATCTGTCAGGGAGAATAACTGTAAACTGTCTCAACAACAATAATTTATTAACACGATTGAAGCATTAAAAAATAGGTGCATCATACTATACACAAAATGTGTTGTACAACAAGACACGCACACAGTGATGCTGACCATTCTTCACATCCTATTGACGGTCATGAAATGTTAACAAAACTGACTTGCATGGCAGAGCCACAAGAAAATACTTTGAACTAAACAGGCTTCACAAACTTTTAAAGGACATGACACTTGATGGATGCATTCTTTGGAGTGAGATCAATCATTGACATGACTTGTGAAAAGGAGGAAGGATGACTAGAATTGCTCTAGGAAAGCAGTGGGAGGAACAGTTGTCCTATGTTGAATGGAATGTGAAACATCATAAATAATTTAAAAGAAGAAAAGAAAAAGAACACAAACATTGAAGCTTGAAGAGCACTCAAGAGCAAAACCACTCTGGTGCTCCACGACTAATTTAATCTTGAAGGTAACTTCAGGTAACGAATTCTAAGACATTTCATTGTACCTAGGTCTGGAATGTCGCATGAGGGGGAAATTACATGTAATGACTTTATACATATTCACAGATCAATCCTTGAATACAAATAGCACATGCTGAGATTCAAGAAGGAAGGTGTAGAGAAATGAGTTATGATCACAAATGCTACATTGATGTTGATAAAATGTTAAAACTATCTTAAGGCTTTGGTCGATAAAGTCCCCAAGAAACAAAATACTACAGAAAAAGGAAGACAGGCTGTAAGGGACAATACAGCCTGAACATACATAGTTAAAATTAAGAGTTTCTCAAGCAAAATATTCGATAGCATCAGTCTCCAAGTAGATACAATTAGTGTTACTCACAGAATTGTTCTACGTTAACATAAACAACAACAAAATTGTCTAAAACAAAAAAAAAAACGAACAATAGCTATTAGAACAGGAATTAGAAATTAATTAATAACCAAATGAATTGGTAAAATTGGAAAAAGATTGTTACAAATGATCTACAGCTGCCTGTATGAAAACACTAGGAAATAAACATATGCATTTGGAAAAAGAAAATTATGTACAATTATGTAACCTACTGAACCACAATTCATTATAAAATATCACAAACCCCTGACTATTTTCTTTGGTATAGAAATAACCAAACAAAAGCAAGGTTCAATCAGATGGTACAATATAAGTGCTGAAAGGAGCACATCATTTCTGAGTGACAAGGTAACAATAACAATACCATTTTAACTTCTTGAGAAAAACCAAGCACTAGACCCACATATTACAATTTTCAAAAGTAAAATAAAATGGAAAGATGACACAAAGAATCATGTAAAAGTATGCTGATGTCATCCTACTTCTCAGAAATATTAACATGTCTTGTTAGAAAATCAGATGGTTCTGTGAATAAAGTTGTGATAGGTGCTGATGCATTGATGATAACATAAGTTTTGACAACTTTCTTGAGATGCTATCAAACAAAGGTTAAAAAGTTTCGGCTGACGAAAATTTAAAACTGAAACAGGATTCAAGTACACTTAAAGTAACATGACAATATGAGTTGGTGAGATTTCCCCCAATGATACACTTATAAATGTCCCATACCCTGCTCTCCGACTTCGGACTGGACTCCACTAGAAAGACAGGACAAAATAGTTAAGAACAGAAAGAAAACAATAGTTGGAGACTAAGATCAGCAATATGGGTCTGTTCGCCGAAATGTGGAAACTTTTTATTGGGATGGTTCCGACCTTGAATTTTGATGAGATTGACATATTCTGGAATGTGCAAATGGGTTCTAAAACAGAAGCGCAACTATCAAGAAAAGGCAAATTTTGGCACCATGGTGTGGCTTTTGAAATCTGTAATCAACCAGGTGTGATTTCGGGCGCTCTTCGTTACATATGGCTAGATATCTGATGGAAGTCGTAGTGTGCCGCTGCATTATCAGTGTTTACATCCTTACTGACCTGGATTTTCACGTGTGATTCGTTTTGCACTGATAATTACATGGTTATAAAAGCGTAATCGGTCGTAATCAACTGTAATCGACCATTTGAGCTCCGCGTCGACGTGTGTTACATTGGTTGTTGTCAGCTGTTCCATGGAAACAAAGGTTGTTCGCAATCCTTGGGATGATGATTTTTCCCATTACTAACACTGTCACAAAATTCTGAAAATTCAGACCATTTTTGTCAGACTTGGTGGTCTGAATCGACGTTTCAGACTTCTTTTCCGTCCGGTTGACGTTTCGTCGACGCGCATGTAACAAACGTCGACGCAACTCAGTCTTTTCACATTAAAATTAATTAAACTAAACCATAACGATTTAAGCTTAGGTATTATAAGGAAGTCATCCAGGGGCAATATTGAATCTCACCTCAAATTTTCATTGTAAACGGAGCACTTTTAAAACCAATGAAGTTTCAGTCGTCTAGTTCCCACATTTTGACGAACTGACCCATATATTATTGGGTTGTGTCTGAATTGTTGGCTCAAGTCAAGTCGTTCTCAAAAAAAATAGACACAATGTAGCATCATTTATTAAACACACCTAGCCATCCATGGGTGGACCTAAATAAACCATTGACACTTCAGTATTACCGTAAACTGCTGACACAGCAGGGAATAAAGGCTGCTGCCCAGGAAGACCTGTCAAACAATAAATCATAAGTTAGCAGGCATAAACAAAGCTATGTTTAATAAACAAGCAGAAAAGAGTACGAACCTCTAAATGCTACACCCAGAAACTCATAGTTTTTCTCAAATGATAGTGTGTTGTCCTCACAGTCTAAAATTACTCGGATTCTTTCTCCTACCTAAGAGTAACACAGATGTATCGTTAGAAAAACTGAGCATGGAAAAGCAGCATTTTGCACAAACATTCAAGGTAACTTTTAGGTTATGTTGACGTACAAACCTGGTACTTGGGGGCGTTATTGAGGAGGGGGTAGTTCCCCTGTGAGTTGCCGTTGTGCAAAAGGTGATTGTCGACTAAGTTCCAGCCCCAACTTTGGTCATCCGACCCTAACAGAGCGACGTAGCCATGGCACTGCAAAGGGGCTTCTTTCGTGGCGATTCCAATGACAGCGACGGTGCCTAGAGGTCCTTCCCAAATCACTTCCCAGGCGTGTCTACCGTGTCGAAACCCGATTTTACCTCTTGACGCATCAGTGCTCTGAGCGACGGGGTTTCGATGAAGTGTGAACCCGTTAGGTTTTATGTACACATTCCTGGAGCAATCGTGTGGGTTCCAAGCATGATAAAAGCCTCGAAGTTTCGCCTTGTATGTCGGCACAGACGACAACAAATCGGACGTCATTGCGTCCTCGGCTAGTTTGTTGACACAATGTAACCTCCACACGTCGTTATTCTCGTCATTTAAGATCCTATACCAATTCTTGCACACTAGAGAACAATTTCTTAAATCGTGTAAGTCCAGGTAAGAAAATATCACTTCAAGAATATGATCTTTCAAGGCTCCAGCAATGCCGTTGTCTTCATCATCCACCATTTTGCCGGTGCTGAAACAAGAAACAAGGAACGAAACAAAATAAGAGCGAATGGGTTTTGTCAGTCCACTTCCGGTCCACTGTTCCGTGTTCCCTGACACGGTGTTTCCCACGTGATCCGCAGCGATCCATGAGCTTTATAGCAGATGACACATTATGCACACTCATCAAAACCTAATGGAATGAATAGTAATGTGTCAGCATGCTAGTACTCTCAGGCTGCGAGGCACCAAGCAGTGAGGCAGAAGATTAGCCGTGTGGGGACTTTGTCTGCGTGCCGGCGTGGGCGTGCCTGTTCTTGCGTCTGGCCGCTGGGCTGGGCCTGCCTCGTCTGCCAGCTTGCCCCGCCTCTATTAGATAGACTTTACCAGATAGTGTCATCTGCTTTAATGTTCTGGACTTTCCTGAACTTTTTGCATTTTTTTATGTGAAATCTTGAATGACTGCGCTGCATGGTAGGAATCTAGTCGACCGACCTAAGTTTCATTCACACGAGTCAAAATGTGTCAGGAAATCAGGAAATACAAGTTAATAATTCATAAGTTTTCATATTTGTAACAAAATATTTATTACAAAAGACATTTACAAACAGTTTGATAAGGCAGTAGAAAGAGGTCATCTTGGCAGTGAATGTGGTGACAATATGTAGTTACTGCATTGGTTTGATTGAGAATCTGATCAAATGAAAGAAATATTTACAAAGATTTCTTAGGGACGGATGGTCATATGGCAACAGTTCCCCAAAGCGAAAGAGAAAAGAAAATTACTTTATGAACACTTAAAATACAGTTGAAACAAATTCTTCAACCCAACCCATTGATGCTCATTGTAATCATAAGTACTCAAAAAAGGCAAATTGAACCTTTAGAAAAGATCAACCCTGGGCAGGAATGGGTAAGGTGATTTGCCTCATTGGTGACAAGCCTCTGCACTTTCTCAGTTGCCATGGACAACATTTGACAACATAATGTTCACTGGAAACAAGGGTCCATTGCAAGAGAGAAAGGAAATCAGAAGTGTCATCAATACTAAGATGAATTGCTTGTAATCAATTTAAACGACATTCACTTACAAATATGGCAGATGCGCAAACACTGTGCAGAAAATGCTACCATATAGACAGAGATCATTGCAATAAATAACTATGCTTAATATACACGTACATTTCAAACTAATTTAAATATCCAATGTGGAAGTAATTTTTTCCACATAAGAACAGATTTGGCTAATGCTACTTGAGTTTCTCAAATATTAACACATCAGTCATAAAATTCCATTGGGATACAAAGTCCAATCAACAGTACAACAAAACACATTATTCACATAATGATTCAAGGAGAAATCTACAGTGTAACAGAAGTATACAAGTCTTCAGATTCAGATCTGCAGTCAAGGTTTGCAGCTCATTTGATGAAAAATTAAGTAAATTGATAAAATACTAATCACAAAACATATTCTATTGCCTTACTTTTTTTAGGACAAAAGTGATGGCAAAATATAAAATCACAGGTCATCTTAAAATATAAAAATTGGCTAAAAGTAATATTTTAACAAGAACACTTGGCAACTTTTTAGCCAAAAGGCACATGGCCCCACTTAACAATGTTAAAACTACATAGAAGCTGTTGTATCACAGATAAGAGGCAGCATATCTGTTTGGTTGCTACACTTCACATCATGGCCAATACCAGTCAGTAGTTGCTCACAAGGGCAATCCAAAGATTATCAGCCACTAAAACAATAATCAACTGTTGGACTAAAGTTTCAGCACATGCACCACTCTGCAATGTCCACATCTTCTTTATCTCCCTTTTTCTCAGAAAATCAAAAACATACTTTGGCACACCTTTCTAACTGAAAGACATCTGACACAAAGTGTCATTTTTATACTAACATCTTAGACTAACATGTCGACTGGCAGTTCACTCAGACTGGGAGATCACACAAATGACGAAAAACCTGGCAGTGGTGCACGTGACCTGGCCATATTGTTCATAATAATTTGTCCACCATTTAAACTCATAACAGCACTTCCCTCTGGTTCGGAGTCCGTGTAACTTGAATAATTTCGAACAGGTTTTTGGCGTTTCCAGGATTGACGTAAAGAATCGTTGACATTTGCATAGTGGTTAACAAATGAGTGAGGATCAGAACGCTCACTCTCTGGCTCACTTTCAGAACCCTGTTAACAGAAATAAATGGATTAAATTAGTGATACATGAAAATGATATTTTTCAAAAGAGAAGGACTTTTGAAGAACTATATTTTCACCTGAGAATCGGAAGAGCTTATCTCAGATGGTTTTTCTGTAACACTGCTGTCATCTGGGTTTTCATCATAACCCTTTAAACTCTCCTCGTCACTGTGATAAGCTACCGAAGCAGGAGAAGGCCTCGGCGGTGATTTACCCATCATGGGAGCAGGTGGACCTGGGTGAACTGGGGCAGTTTTGCGTCCCAGTGTGTTCCGCCTTCCCATTGTACCCATTGCACATGGCCCAACTGCACCTGCCTGATGCCTTGATCGATAAAGTTCAAGGGCCAACTCCTGCCGATCGTCCATGTCCATAGCCATTGATTCTTCAAGTGTTTTCTGGGCTTCCTCTGCAAAAACAACATTACTTAAGAACTCGCTTTCAAGTATAGATATAGAGGTGGGAAATGAATACCGTATGTGACACTCACGTTTGTACTTGTAACTCTTGCTCTTCACACACAGCACAGCAATAACACATATAATAATGATAACAGAGCAAGCAGCAAGTGCCACCATGAACCATGTTTGACGATAGAATGGCTTCTGCTGGAGATAGTCATATTCAAGGTATAACTTTGAGGGAGTCAATATCTGTTAACAAAACACAAACATTCAAAATTCACTGCCATAATTAACTGAATAAATAAAAACCAGAGAGAAAAACTGTTCATACCACATCTTCTGAGTAGGCTGGGTAGCTAACACCATACTTGTTATATGCAATAACTCTAAAAAGGTAGGATGTAGATGGCAGAAGGTTTTGGTAGGACACACTGAAATCTTGAAGTGGTCCATTTGCAGTTCTTGCCACTGTAGTCCATCGACTTTCCTCTGGAAGAAGAAATAAAAAAAGATTAAGAGAAATAAACAATTAAGCATGAAGTAGCCATCTTGCTACAAAGAAACTAGTATCACAAGTCTTGCAATTTACTACAGTATTTTGGAATATCAGACTATTCTAACACAAAAATTAAACTCTAGTGGAAAACAAGAATGTGCAGAATTATCAACCAGAAAACAAAAAAAATATAAATTCTAATTCGTCATAAGGTTTGAAGGGAAAGGGGACTTTCATATGTGTGACAATAGGACACGTAATCTAAGAGTGCTCACACCATTGACACGAGGCAAAATAACGATTGGCATGACTTACGCTGTTGCCAAACTTGATGGACTGTTTAAGATTAGAAAAAATTTGATAACAGAAAAATTGAGATAAAGTAAAATAAAAGTCATGTGTAATACTGTAAAGGGTTAAAATAAAATCAGAAAACAAACCTTTAGCTTTGCTCTGAATATAAAAGCCAAGAATTGGCCCTCTTCCTGATGCACTATTCACCCAATGCATGTCAACACTTGTAAGTGTTTTACCCAAAACCAGTTCCTTTGGTCGAGTAGGTGAACCATCTTGAGGGCCAGTTGTTACATTAGCACTAATTGCAGGACCATAGTCAATGGTTTGGGCTCTCACAGTCACTAAATATGTCACTTCCTCTTCCAGGGTCTGTACTAAGAGGCTTGTGCCTGTAACTTTCTGCTTCACCTGTTTGCTAAATTCTGTAATGAGAAGCAACCATGTTGGTTAAATTTCTTAAAGATAAAACTTCAGTTTGTACCAAAAGAAGTTTTCATTACTTACGTTCGTTCTGCCCAGCAGTCTCATAAGTCACTATATAGCCAACAAGTTCTCCATTGCGTTTCTTTGGTGGGTCCCATGACACTTTTACACTGCTCATAGTGATTTCAGAAAAGGATAAATTTGTTGGGGGGCCCGGGAGTCCTTGCAGTGTCCTAACTGTAATGGGTTTGGACCTGGGGCCGTCTCCAGCGGGATTAAATGCTAGCATGGATATGCGATACTGGGTAAATTTGTCCAAAAAGACCAAGCTGTGTGAATGAGATGTTGCCGGAACAACTTCTAGCTCCTCCTCTTGAGTCACACGGTCGTCCAATGGCTGTGGGGATTCTGTCACTAGGTAATAGATCTAAGAAAAAAATATTTGAATTAAAAACATGTCATCAAAATTGATTCTAATGTGAAATGCAGGAAATAATACAAGCACACTTGGCAATCCATACCTTGTAGCCAAGCAGGTCCCCATTTTGCTGACTCTGAGTCGGAGGTTTCCATTTGAGACGAACCTCTGTTGGTGATAACGGTTCCGCTTCCACAGCCTGAGGTTCTCCAGTGGGCACAGCCTCACCAACATACACAGTAACAGGTGGACTGGCTGGACCAGCACCTTGTGAGTTGAATGCAAGGACTACGACTTCGTAGTTTTTGTCCCGAGTCAAGCCAGCAAGAACGATTCTGGAGGACTGCAGAAAACAATGCATGTTACAGCTAATGTTCAAGGATTGTAACAAAAAAGTAGAAGTAAATTTTTAAAAGTGGAGTGCCTTACATTAGTGCCCATTGATTCTTCTTTGGGTGTAGCTTGAAGAGCAGTGGGAAATTCTGAACCTGGTTGATACACTATTCTGTAACCACCTGTTACAACATCTCCTGACCAAGCTGCCTCCGGCAAAGGGTTCCAGTGAACTTCAACACTAGTGGTGGTGATTGGAACTACCTTTAAACCACCAACTGCTTTTGAAGGAGCAGCACTCAGAGTTCGAACTTCCGCACTCTCTGCGCTCCAGCCACTAGGGCCAATGTCATTGTTTGCTTGAATGCGGAATCGATATGAGGTGAAGGGCTTCAGCCCTACAGCTGTATACGAAGTTGTTCCCGGATCCACCCTCTCTGGAATTGTCTGCCATGAACTCCCACCCTCTGCCATTTGAACAGTGTAATATCTAAAAATTGATTTAGACAGAAAAGCAAGAGAGTCAAATTTTTGTTTATACTACATTAATTTTAAGCAGGATGTATGGACATAATATGATTCATACCTGAGAGGAGCAAAACCATCCCGGCCAGGTGTCCAGCTGAATGTGATGTGAGCACTTTGCACCTGGCTGCGGGAAACTTGGGGTGCTGATGGAGGTTGGGGAACCTCCCGGTTGTTTGTAGTCAAAACTAGAGCAGTGGCAGTCTTGCCCCATCCCAGGCGAGTTTGGGCCGTGACAGAAAACATGTAATACTGTTCTGGCTGTAATTCAGTTGCTCTGTAAACAAACCATCATGTGATTAAAGTAATGCTTGTATCTAAATGTTATCTTTTTCCAAAATGACAAAAATATTTGTATGTGTAACAAACCTATAGGTACGGTCAGATGGAGGGAACTCCCGAGAGAAATTGTAAGCACTCCCCTTTGACTCAAGGTGATATGTTACACGGTATGCTAAAATTTCACCATTAGGTTCGTCAGGGACATCCCAAATGATTCGTGCAGTTGTGAGAGACACATCAGGAAAGGATACATTGGAGGGGGCACCAGGAGCTAAAAAGTTTTTCAAAATTGTATGAGTAAATAGATAAAACAAGTCAAAAAATAATTTTAATGATCAGGTATAGTCACTTACTGTCTTCGAAAGTGCGAACTCGAACTGGTGGTGCAGAGAGTTCTCCATCTCCGAGGCGGGTAAATGCTAGTACTTGTATGTTGTATTGAACATACTTTCTCAATTCTGTTAGGGTAGTAGTAAATGTCGAATTGCTAGCAATGCTTTTATACTGCACTGACACTGATCCTGTTCTAACACCCATCGGAGCAGAAGCTGCATAGTAGGCAACCTGGAATTGGGGAGCACAACATTACAAGATCAAAAATATACAATAGAAAAAAAGGGAAAAAAAAAAAAAAAACTAGAAAAAGTGCTATGTTTGTTTACAAAAAATAATACCTTGTATCCTTCAATTTGGCCATTGCAATGCTCATGAGGTACTTCTCCCCATCGCACAACGACAGTGGTTGACGATGTTGCATTGGCCTCAACACTCATAGGTCCAAAGGAGGGGACTGCAATACATAGAGAATTGTAAGTCAATTGGGTCATGGCAATAGGAACATGGGGACACAAATGCAAAGAAAAGCCAGGCAAATACCTGACTCGCGAGTTCTTTCAACTGCCTTGGGACTTGCTTGAGATGACCCTACATCATTATAAGCCCTCATTTCGATTTCATAAAGTGCAAACTCTTCAAGTTTATTCAGAATGTGACTGTTTGCAGTGTGGTCTTCAATGCTAACACTGCGAGGCTGGGCAGGAAGACTTCCAGGGGTCGTAATTTCTTTGAAAGTTATGTTGTATCCACGAGGATTGCCAAACCACTCTATTTGTTGAAGAGGCTAGACAAAAATGAGATAAAATTAGATACGAACACCCAAAGAGAAATTGAGGATAGAGTGATGATGATGAATTTATTCATTTAATCAACTTACAATCCAGCGAACTCGGAGCTCTGTTGCTGACATGGCACGTACAGTGACATTGTACGGTGGATGAGCAGGAGGAGCCTGAATAGTCTGGAATTCTTTTGTTGGTTCTGAAGGCTCACTAGGACCAACTACATTATTAGCAATAAGGCGAAGTTTGTAAAGTGAAAATGGTGTCAATTTGTTAATGATCAGTGTTGTGGCATCAGGGGCTGATTCTTCATAGACTGGGAGCCATGTACTGTTCCTCGCAGTCTGAGCCTGTAATTATAACAAGTGTGTTACTCATACTTTCAAAGATTATTTTACACACCGTGGCAAAAGGAAACAGAATCTTGAAAATTACCTCCACAGTCCACTTAATGATGGAGGAATTGCCATCAAAACCAGGTGTAAATTGGAGTACCACCGAAAATGCTTCAATGTTAGTGACTGCTAGCTTAGTTGGTGGTCTAGGAAGGACAGGCTCCACCCCAGACTGAAGCGATGCTACTTTGGCGACTCCAAGTCCCACAGAAGTAGCAGCACGGAGGGTGAACACATAATGTGTTGTTGCCTTTATGGGTCAAAACGGAAAGTATTGTTCAGTGAATTTCAGTAAAATAAAACATTAAAGGCAGGAGATGAACAATCAATACAAAATCAGTTGAATAGGTAACTGCTTACCTGCAAGTGTTCTACTTTCAACCTATGAACATTATCAGTCAAATTCTGGACCTTGAGTGTGTCAGGCATGTCCTTCACTTGATATGATAACTGATACCCAGTCAGAATACCATTGGTAAAGCGTGGAGGCGACCACCTCACAGTAACAGCTCGGTCTGACACCTCATCAAATTGGAGATTGGAAATTTCATCTGGAACTGTAAGGCAAAATACCATTAGCTAAATTTAAAACTAACTTCACTTACGACTGCATATGAGACATTAAATCATCAAACACAAACCATCTTCGTTAGTTCGCACAACCACTGGTGCACTTCTCAGACCATCGCCAGGGTCAGTGAAGCATAAAACAGTAACGTTGTACTCGCAATATTTTTCTAGGCCTCCTATAACTGCAGTCTGCTCTGCCAAAGGGTCAAAGAGGCTGGGAGGAACTGTCTCCATGCGGGCAGCCTCCTCCTCGGTTGCAGGATCACCTTTCCATGCTTGAAGTCTGTATCCTTGATTGATACCGTTAATTTTCTGTGGATCAGGTGGACGCCACCATACTTGGATGGAGGTAGAGTTGAGAGAAACAACTCTCACTTGAGTCGGTGCCGCTTCAGGAACTGAAAATCCATTTCCACAATTTAAATATGAACTAATCATGAGATTAACTGTAATTAAAATTAATTTGAAGACAACAGACCTCCTTCTTTAGTTTTAATTTTGACTCCCTCACTGAACACTCCAAGACCTTTATTGTTGTAAGCTGCAATTTGAAAAACATAGTCTTTCCATGTGATTAACTCTTGCACTAGACAATTCCGCTGAGCCTCATTTGTGATATTTCTATAGGTCCATGGACTTCCAGTGTAGCCATGCAGTCGATATCGGATCATGTAGCCCAAGATTTGTCCGTTGCGGTGCTCTTCTAGAGGCGGTTGCCACTGGGTAATGATTTCAGAGGACGACCTGGCAGAGCCCACCAAACCCAGCGGCGGTCCAGAAGGCGCTAAAAAAGACACATATTTTAAACATCAATCTTGAACCAAGCGCAAATTAAAAATGAAACACAAGATCGCAGGACGAACCTTCCTGGGGAAGCTCCAGTGTGTTGCTGGGTTCTGACGGGGAGCCCTCCCCCACGGAGTTGACGGCGCTGACGCGGAACTGGTACCGCGCCGCCGCCTTGAGGTTCTCCAGCAGGACCCAGCGCCGCGACGCCGACACGTTGGACAGCTCCGTCACCCACTGAATGAGCGAGGCGGGCAGGTCTGTCGGGGCACACGACACCGTCATTAGCATTCGCCCAGTGGCTATAGTCGGGGCAGAGAGTCTACGTCAGCGTCCGGACGAGCGCACACTCTACAAACTGAAGTGTGTACTCAGTATGCACCGACAGATGCATACCTACAAGTACGTATCTACAGATGCATCCTGAGCTGAGTACACATCTAAAGATGCATACTTAGCTAAGTATACATCTGCAGATGCATACTTGGCTGAGTATCCACAACGTATGCATCTGTGGATGTATACTCAGCTAAGTATGCATCTGTAGATGTGTACTTGTAGGTATGCATCTGTAGATGCAAACGGAGTACACACTTCAGTTTGTAGAGCAGTGTGCCGCACAGTGGGTCAGAAGACCGTTGAGGCGGCCAAAATTCTAGACGCTTTTTGAGCTCCAGAGTCCCTTAGTGGGACTCTAACCGAACGCGCGCCCCCGCCCATGGATTCCTCGTTCGGAGAGCAATCCATTAGTGGGGCCACCACACGTTCGATTCGAGTCCCAATCAGCGACTCTGGAGCTCAAAACGCTTTTAGAATTTTGGCCGTCTCAACGGTCTTCTGACTGTTCCCCTATGTGCCGCACAGTAGGCCGCGCCGGCAGGCTGCAGACCCGCAGTCCTTCCCACTCACCAAGGTCCGACACCTCTCGCTTCTGCACGATGTACTTGAGCACGGGGCTGTTGCCGTCGAAGCCCGGCGCCCAGCTCACGTTGATGGCCCTGGGGGAGACCAGCTCGTTCCTGGAGGCGCGCACGTTGGTGGGCGCGAAGGGCAGCTCCAGCACGGACAGCCGCGCCACCCGCGTCTCGTTGCCGCCCGCGCTGCTCAGCGCGCACGTGTAGTCCCCGACGTCGGACGCCCGCACCGCCTGGATCTCCAGCGTGCCGTCCGCGCCCACTGTGATGCGCTGGCTGCTCGGCGCCACGCCGTTCACCTCGCCGATCAACCTGCAGCCGGAACCAAGTTGAGACACGAGCCCCTGGCGTGATTCGAACCCGCGACCCGCGGCCAAAGGGATACTCACTCTAAACCTCGCGACCAGGACAAGCGGTACGGGACGGACGAGTCACCCGAGACTCTGCACTGCAGGGTGGCGGTGTGGCCGAGGAGGACCCTGGTGTCCGCCGGCGGCTGGGCGATCTGGGTCCTCACTGCACAAAGAGACAACCTTCAGGTTCACGTCCAACGAGCTGAGCCGCGTGTTCGGCGTGCGAGCGTGGGTGCGCAGGGGCGCGGGCTGTGAGGTGGTCGACGCCGTGGTGGTGCACGTACCCAGGACGGCGAGGAAGCCCGATGCGGTCACGGAGCCGGCCTCGTTGGAGCGGATGCAGGTGTACTTCCCCTGGTCGGAGCGCCGCACGGCGGGCACCAGCAGGTCGCCGGAGTCCAGGATCTGTCCACGGCCGTAACCGTCCGGGCCATCTTGACCATCTGCGGAGAGGGCCCCAAGCAAAGCGCACGTGAGGGCAGGCAGGGAGGGTGCGCACAGACTAACTCCGACTCGTTAAATGTTCGCCGAACTAGCGCTAAAGATACGGCCGTTGCTTCGACTACGCGACAACGCTACACGTCTACTGCTGCTCTACGTGCTGTCAGTGACGGGCAGGGCCCGGCAGGGCCCGGCAGGGCCCGGCAGGGGGTCAGCATTGAGGCGGTGCCAAGCTCAGCAAGCCCAGCCGCGTGGCAGTGCCAGGCAGTGCCAGGCAGTGCCAGGCAGTGCCGCGACGCGACACTGTACGTACCCATGAAGACCCAGGTGGTGTTGGGGGCGGGCGAGCCGGCAGCGCGGCAGCTCAGGGTCGCGTCCTTGCCGTCCAGCACCGTCACGTTCTGCGGCGGCGTCTCCATCACCGGGGCGGCGGCTGCGCGAGCAACAACAAGCCAAGCGTCAACCAGTGCGTCAGGGACGTGGAGGACGAAGCGGGCCGGTGCACAGTGGGCCGGTGGAGGCGGCCAAAGCTCTAGACGCGCTTGGAGCTCCAGAGTCGCTAAACGGGACTGACGTGTGACCCCACCGATGGATTGCTCTCCGAACGAGGAATCGATAGCGGGGTCGCACGTTCGGTTAGAGTCCCACTAAGGGACTCTGGAGCTCAAAACGCGTCTAGAGTTATGGCCGCCTGGGCCGGTTTTCTAGCCCACTGTGGGCTGGGGCCGCATCTACAAGCCAAGACCGCTACGGTAAGGGGAGAATAACTCGCAGAAAAAACCATACACAGTATACACAACTACGAGTAAACGAGTAAATCTAGCCTGCTTTGAGGGACGCCTCGTGGTGGTGACGAATGCTAGAAGCAGTGTGATCGTGAGGACAGAAAGCACAGCAACGGGGCGACGCAATTGGGAGAGATCAAAGGCAAGACGCGGGCCTGGAAGGACACACTATCGGTTATTTCAACTAGTTTCAGGGAGGAAGGAGGAGAATGGCAAAATTGAACGTCTTTAGAGGGAACAGTGCGCCACGCAAAACAAAAACACACACACGCACACACGGGGAGAAGGAAGGGACATGTACATAACGGACACACAACGCACACACACACACACACAAGCTGGCATTGTTGGCAGAGAGGAGGGAGGGGGCGAGGGAGGCCGCAAAGATTCACGGACTGGAACTACAGGCGGCATTCAGCCAGTCAGGCTGCCAGGGGCGATAGCGCCGCGCTAAAAACAAAAACAAACAAAAAGACAGCATCACTACGCGCATGCAAGTCGGCGAAGTCGGCGGCACTACACTACACTGGATTGCCGCAACGACTGGTAGCGCGGGAAGCCATCGGTCTCGCTTCCGAGACTTCCAGCGTGCTTCCAGCGTGCTTCCAGCGCGCGTCAGGCTGTGCCGGGCTCGTGCGTGCAGGTCTCCAGGCGCGATGCCGCGTCGCTGCCGGCGATTCCATCCGTTCATTGTGTGCGTGAGCGGAGTGTGTGCTAGTGTGTGAGTCAGTGAGTGGGTGGCATCGGCGTCCTCGTCTAGTCCCGGTCATCTTCCGTCCGATCGCCGCGTCCAGGCTCTTGCCTCAAATCAGCCAGTTATTGTACCGCCGCCCATTGTCCCACCGTAGGGTCAGTTGGGGTAATTTTAGGACATGGGGTAAAAATGGGACAGCCGTTTCAGGGTCCAGACGTGACATTTTAGGACTCCTGCCAGATAAAATGTCATTTTCACAACAAAAAAATCGCATCTGGTATAGCTGGAGTTGTATCATGTCAAATCTTGTTCATGAAACAGCTGTCCCATTTTTACCCCGTGTCCCAAAATTACCCCAACTGACCCTACCCGTTTCCGACGTCGTATCCAACACAGCCGACGCGCGCGTTCGAACAAGGCTTGCAGTAAAACAACAAGAAAACACAAACACGCGGCTAAGTCGGGTGCGACAAAGGTTGAAAGCACGCTCAAAATTGGAGAGAAAATGGTCTTATACGTGCTTCTCCGGAATACATGCAGGTGCAAGGACGATCTAGGTGGTGCAAAAAAAGGAAAAAAAAACACTTTAAGGATCAACACGAATGGAACAAGGAGCAAGGTCTTACTGCCGCTGTCAAAGTGCCACTGGTGCTCCGAGTGGCGCACGCGAACGACTCGGTGGTCGGAACGGCGCCGTCGGCCGGCCAGGCGGGCCCACGGCGCCCACGGCCACGGGGGCCGAGTCGGGGGCGGGGGCGGCGGGGCCCGGGGGGCTGCTTAATCAGGACGCATTAGTGGGGGCCGAGCGGGGCGCAAAGGAGCAAACAACAACAAAACATGAAGCGGCACAGGGCGCCGAAATTAAAATCAACAACAACAGGGACGCTGCGATGCTCAAAATCATACACATTGAAGGTAACAAGGTACAACGTGCTCTATGGAGGCTGCACACAAAGAAGATACCGTGTTGGCGACAAATCAGTACGAAATGCACAAACGATTCGGGATGAACGGCGGAAGCGGCTCACGCTCCGCCCGATCCATTCCGATTCAATCTTACAAGCTGGCTGACGCAACGGCACACAGGCGGCGCAACATTCAACATTACGAGTGAGGGGAAGCGCACAGCGCAGCGCAGCGCGCTCGGCACAACGCCGCGCTGTTTCTCTGGAACGTGCGTGGCGATGCCGACCGGCCGGACCGGCCGATGCAGTTACTGCGCACACAGTGGGACACTCACTCTTGACTCGCAGCCACAGGCTGATGGACTCCTCGCCCGCCTCGTTGGTGGCAAAGCACTGGAACATGCCGGCGTCCTCCATGTGCAGCTTCTTGACCAGCAGCGACCCGTCCAGCTCCAGGGCGTACCTGCCGGTGGTGGAAACGAATTCAAACAACGACACTAATTTATTTAAAATTAATTCCTTACATAAATTAAAAGTTATTGGAAAAAAAATAAAAAAATCAGAAAATTAAAATTTTGTTGAAAAAATTTAAAAAATTTAAGAAAAAAATATTTTTTTGATAATTTTTTCTTAGATTCAAATTTATTTTAAAAAGCAAAGAGCGTACCTGGCCTCGGGCCCGCTGCCGACGGCCACGGGCTCGGCGTTGCGGTACCACGACACGTTGGGCGGCGGCACGCCCAGCGCGTCGCAGGGCAGCGTCACGGGGTGGCCGAACTCGGCGAGCACGTCGAAGCGCGCCGTCTTGACGAACGACGGCTTCTCCTGCACCACCACGTTGGCGGAGGCCATGATGGTGTCCGCGCCGCCAGAGCGCAGGCGCACCGCGCACGTGTACTGCCCGGTGTGGGTCATGTTGGCCTCCAGCAGCGACAGCGTCCGGTTCCAGGGGTTGTTGAGGTTGTGCAGCACACCGCTGTTCTCGATGGGGATGCCGTCCTTGAGCCACACGGTCTCCAGCTCGTGCAGCGGCCGCGCGTTGGCCACGCAGTGCAGCTCAGCCAGCGGCTCGCCCTTGTGCACGTGCAGGTCCGAGGGCCGCACCACGAACTCGGGGTCCACCTCCCTGCAATCAAAGCCCAGTCAGCAACGCGCCCAGCGCCGCCAGCAGCCGGAAGTACAGTGGCAACTCACTTGTTGGGGTCGCCGCGCACCACGAGGCGCACGTAGGCGCTGTCCTCCTCCTTGCCGAGCTGCGTGTTGGTGGCCCTGGCGCGGTAGGCGCGCTGGTCCTGCTCGTCCGTGGCCAGGATCACGAGGTGGCCCTGCGCCGTCACGGCGTACTTGTGGCTGTAGGGCAGCGGCCGGCCGTCCGCTTGCCACGCCACCGAGGCCGCGGGGTGCGACTCCAGCGGCGGCACGGGGATCACCACCGCGTCGCCCGACTCCACCACCAGCTGCTGCTCCTCCATGTCGGCGAACACGCCCATGTCTGCGGGCAGGAAGGACCACGTCAACCATCGCCCTTCTCAAACGAAACTTTCGTTGCAAAATGCAAAGAGTACTGACATGCGACGGTGACGTTGATGTGGTTCGAGACGATGGCGCCCACGGAGTTCTTGGCCACGCACTGGTACAAGCCCGCGTCCGCCCTCTGCACGTCCAGGATGCGGTGGTAGTTCTCCTGGGAGAACTGGTCGTTGAGGTAGCGGCCGTCCTTGATCCACCGGTACAGAGGCTGAGGGTAGGCTGCAACCAAAGGACGAAAAAGGGCGTCCGTAAATTTTCACTATACAGTATCAACATCACCTACTACAGAAGCATGCTTCGACTGTAATCTTTCCTTTGGTTCCCCTTTAAAAATGCAGCTCATGAGACAGGAATGGCCCATTCGGAATACTGATCGCCCGCTTCGTCCCTTCTCAAGCCGAGCAGCCGAGCTGACAGGAATTCAAAAATAAAATCCTTGTCTGTAGGAAACGCCTTGTGTGTGTCTGTTCGATGCACTTTCGAGGTAAGAGGGCTGTAGAGGGCTGTTCCTCTGCGACCCCCCCCCCCCCCCAAATCACCGATCGTCACTCGATCCGTTCGGTGGACCGTGAAAACAACTCGAGTTTGGGCCCTTCGGCTTCGGCCCTTCGGCGCTCCGAAGGGGGCGACTGCCTCCGAAGGCCGCGACATGCTGGCCAGGTGCGAGAGGGGCAGGAAGGGTCGAAGGAGGCAGAGCCCTCCGACTGAAATAAACCCTTTTAGCACCCGGGAGGGAGAGGGGAGGGGGTGTCTCCAGGCCGTTTAACGGTCCCAGCCGAGGGTGCCGCCTCGGCCTGCAATTATTCACCACTCGTCTGCTAGCTGCCAGCACGCTGAACACTCTGTCTCTCTCGCACTCACGGGGCGTCCAGAAGGGGCGCGAAAGAGACAGGGCGACGGGCCACACATTCTACGGGGCAGTGAACCTCGACGGCCGCCTCCCTTTGCAAGGGCTTTGCTGCAGGCTCATTCCGAAAGTCGCTTTCGACGCTGTCTCATTACTCGAACTCGCGCCGCGCGGCGTTCCGTATGGATATATGAGAGAGAGAGAGAGAGAGAGAGAGAGAGAGAGAGAGAGAGAGAGAGAGAGAGAGAGAGAGAGAGAGAGAGAGAGAGAGAGAGAGAGAGAGAGAGAGAGAGAGAGTGAGTGAGAGTGAGTGAGAGAGAGAGAGAGAGAGTGAGAGAGTGAGAGAGTGAGAGAGTGAGAAAGAGAGAGAGAGAGAGAGAGAGAGAGAGAGAGAGAGAGAGAGAGAGAGAGAGAGAGAGAGAGAGAGAGAGAGAGAGAGAGAGAGAGAAGTGATCAGCCTGCATGGGCAGCCTTGCGTGGGTGGCATGGCGGCTGGGGGTCAACCAGGCTGCAGACACGCGGCGGTAAATCCGGCGGCCTCTCGCCGCCCGTTTGACAAAACACGGCGGCGGCGGCGGCGGCGGTGGGGGGCAACCCAGGAACCCCGGGCCGCTTTCTGGCGGTGTACGCGTCGTCTCGACTTACACCGGTCCGCCAGCAGTCCCACGTGATATCGGATGGAAGCCGGACAAGTGCGTGCACTGCGAGCCGTCGCGGGGATGCGGGGAAAACTTGGGGGTGGGGTGGGCAGGATGCAAAGGCGCGGACGCCGAATCAGGCCTGCCCTCCCCCGGGAGGGCTCTCTGTCCCTCTCTCCCACGGGCACAGCAGCACTGCACCGGAGGCCTACATCACAAGCTGCGGGCGCCCCGCGCGCAGTGTACACCATTAACATGATTTCTTCAGGAGAAAATGTTGCATTTTTAAACGGGGTAAGAAGTGGGTGGCGCAAATAAGGCAACGCGCCGCGCTCCATGCACTTGCAGAGAAAAATGAGGCAGCGGCACCGCATTGTTAACAGTCTTTGATGTTGCATCCTCCCCCCCCCCTTAAACACACAGGGAGAAACTTTGGGACGCAGCGTAAGACAAAGGGAGGCCAGGCTAGGCTATACCACGAAACGCGGCCGCCAAACTCCGCGGAGGACACCACCGAGGACGTCCCCGAGGACCACATCAAGGACCGCGAGGACACGACCGAGGACGCCGCCGATAGGTGCGTGGACAATGAGCCCTCTCAGACACCCGATCGGCCCTCGAGGGTGCACACTGCGCGTCCTGCTGCCGAGGGGGTCTCGAAGGGCTGCCTGGCTGCCTCGACACTTTGCATCGAGCCTTTCCATTATTGTTCTCCCTCCCTGCCGCTACCCCCACCATGGCTCCTCTCCTGCACGAGCTTCCGTACGTCCTTCCGCCAAGAGGAAGCATGGGGCCCTATCAAGAGGAGGAGACCACACGGTAAAAGTGCCGCCTTGAAATCCAAGGGGATGCCCTCGTTTTATTCCCACGGGGTTTGAGTGAATTTTCAAAGTTGTCCAAATTTACATCACTCCAAAGAAATGGATTCGTCTTGACAAGACAAACAAAAAGTGTCAACTATGTCATATCTTTGGATGTGAAATTCTGTCAAGTTATGTCTGTCAATTTGGACAACGTAAAAAATTCACCTTGGCAATAAAACCAAGGCATCCCCTTGGATTTCAAGGAGGCAGTTTAACCGTGCACCGTCCCGCGGACAGTATTTCTTTCAAATTTCCCGCGCGAGCCGACAACACGAAACAAGACACACGTTAGCGGGGAGCTTCGAGCCACGCGCCGCGGCAGCTTCCTGGACGACGGGCTTTGATCTGTCTCTGTCGCACTCCACTCCGTGTGGGTGCGAGAGAGACAGAGCGACGCGGCTGGACGGGGGGAAAAGGAAAGCCGCGAACACAACGGCCTCCACGATTCCACGATTGTGATTAGCTTTCGGCCGCGCCTCTTCACACCTCCCGGCGGCCGTCCTGGGAGCGACATAGCGGGGCGCCACAATGGCGAAAACTGTTCGGAAAAACACGCGGCCGGGGGGAGGGGGTTAATTCGAGAGCGTTCGTGAGAGAACCGCGCTCGTGGTCCCGGGGCGCGCGACACGCCGCGACACGCCGCAGCACACCGAGCGGGCCTTGATTGACGCCGCCAGGAACAGCACAGACGCGCAGTGGGCCACAAGGCGGCAAAAAGACGCGTAAAGAGCTCCACTTGACTAAAATTTTAGTCAGTCTCCTAACTACACTGACGAAGAAAGCACCTTACAGTCAACATAATTAGAACAAGTTTTGTCGTTTTGACTATTTTTTAATTTTTTTTTTTTTTTTTTTTTTTAAGAACTTCCCCCACACGAGCGGGGCTGCTCGGCGTGTTTGAGCTTCGAGCGATCGATCAGCGGCTCGACTGGGCCGAAAACTCGCACGCACGGGCCGTCGTAAGACTCTCAGCCGACACGCCCATCGGCGTAGCAAGACCACCCCTTCTCCCGTCTGCCCGAAACAGTGGCATCTCGCCTGCCTTGCCTACGCCACTGGCTTGGGAGGCGCACCGTGGCGAATAAGTCAATCCAAACGGCCGGTATTTACACTGTCGTGCCGGGTTCCACCAATGAACGGCGGGGCACCGCGAACGCCAAAGACTGCTATTAAGGCGTGTCTGAATCCCCCCTCCCCTCCCCCTCTCCCAGGACCGCGCGGCGCCTCTATAAAACAAAGGGCCATCCCGATCCACTGTGATCCACTGTGGGCCGCGACCGCCGCCGCGTCGCGCAACTCATCATTTCCAATTCTCCTCTCCTTCCCACGCCCCCCCCCCCCCCCGTCCGACAGGTCCGCAGGGCGGGCAACCGGAACCAAACTAATCCGACCAGCGTTTTCCGCGCTCGCGATTCGCGGCCGGTAGGTTGGTAGCACCCGGGCAGCACCTGCCAACTCCATCATTTTAATAATCCAGGCCGGCGCGGCCTCTCAGCGGCCGAAGCCCGGTCGGCGCGGGACCGTTACTGCACGCAGCTACCGGTACAGTGTACACACGCACTGAGGCGACACAACCCGGCGCGCGCGGGTTCGACTCCCCGCCCCGCCGGTTCAGAAAAAAAAAAACGCACAAAAGGGGTACGTCACCTCACGAGCGTGGCGCTGCGGTGACGTCACGGTGATGTCACGCAGCACGGCGAGCATTGGGCAACGCGGCGACGCCTTGTCAGGCATGCACGGAGTTTGCGGAGCCAACCCCTCCACCCTCCTCGCCCTTTAGAAGAGAGACAGGGACGACCGTGCATCATGGAGCGAACTAGGGGGGCGGGCCCAGAGCCAAGCGCCTTTTCCAGCATCCAGGACGGCCAGCACAGCAGCACACTCCGTCTCTCTCGCGCCCCTACGTACAAAACGACCCTCACAAAGTACAATAGAGGGAGGGGGAGAGGGGGAGAGAGAGAGAGAGAGAGAGAGAGAGAGAGAGAGAGAGAGAGAGAGAGAGAGAGAGAGAGAGAGAGAGAGAGAGAGAGAGAGAGAGACAGGCAGAGAGAGAGCTTCGCTGCGGAGCACGACCTCACGCATACCGAAGGGATCCGGAAAGGGCACGCGTCACCACCGGCGGCAGCAGCAGCAACAACAGGAACAGCAACAACAACACATCAACAGGGCCGGCTCGACTCATCGCAAAATCCTTGATGCTATCAGTAAGTACCCCCCCCCCCCCACTCTATGCGCTCCGCTGTCCAGCCTCAGGCCCCGCGGCCAGGTGAATGGGTGACCCCGTTCCCGGCCAGGCGCACTCTACGGCCAGGACGCTGTTTACCCTGCTAAACGAGACAAGTCCCTGCCCCTAAAGCTAGGCGCACACACACACACACACACACACACACACACACACACACACCACGCGGACCGTGTGTGCCTGTGGGGGACGACAAACACGTTTAAGAGCCTTTTTGGCCGGTGCGGCCTGCGGCCCGCGTTGCGGGCGGAGGGGTGTGTATAGGAGGCCTGCTGGTGGACCCGCGGTCAACGACACCGCGTGTTGGGCTGGTCAGGGCGAAGCGGGGCGGGGCGAGCCAAACTCTGGAACCCTCTGCAGTCGTTCGGGGCAGACCTCTATTCAATGCCGGCCGAGCGATTGCGCGCCGTCGCGCACGGAGTACTGGGGCACCAAGGCGCAACGAAGTGTGGCCGCCGCGCCGCCGCCGCGCCGCCGCCAGCGCCAGCCGCGACTCGTTTCGTCTCTGTCGCACCCCGACGAGTGGGACAGAGACGGGGCGAGTCCGAGCGGCACGCCGGGCGCGAGCATCAGGGCCGCCACGGTGGGCGCGCGACGTGCGCGGCGCGGTAAGACCGGTAAGACACGGCGGCGGGGCGGGGCGGGGTGCAGTGCGGGGCGGGGCGCGGTGGGGCGCGGTGGGGCGCGGCGGCGTGTCACACCCACTCAGACACGCGTTACAGAGGCGCGACGGCGCGACGCTGGACAGTGATAGATGCAGAGCGGCAAGTCGAGGCGGCGGGACGGGTCCAGCGGGCCGGGCTGCTCGCCGGGCTGCCACCGCCGCGACGTCAAACCCGCCATGCATCAACCCGACCGGCCAGCACACGCCGACCTGACCGTGGCCGTGGACGCGGGGGGCGGCCTCCGCCGCCATGCTGGAGGTGAACTCGATCGTGAAGCTGTTCGTCTCGGCGTCGTGTCCGTCGTGGAGCAGATGACAGTCGTGCACTGCTTCCCCCCCAACCCTTTTCTCTCTCGACACACGACGCCCAGCCTCCAAGAGTCGTGAAAGCGTTAACTCCGCGACGCCGTTATCCGCAAGGGGGGGGGGGGCGTCTAGGAGGCGGCGGAGGTCAAGCACGGTGACATCACGGCGTCGGGGCGCTGCCGGGCGCTGCCGTGGGCCGCTGTACAAAGCCGCGACCGCACAACGGCGGCACTGTGACGCCGGCCTCCGCGGGCAAGTACCCAAAACGGCCACTGCCCACGATCCGTGCACTACGGGGACAGCATGGGGACAGCAGGCCTCCCACGGCAGTAGCAGCAGCCAGTGTTTGGGGTCTGCCCTCCGTGGGACACGAGAGCAACACCTACAACAAAATACCCCCCCCCCCCTTTTTCGGCGTTACGAGCGACTGCCGGAGCGATGTCCGGTCTACAAGCCCAGATGACGCATTGTCACAGCAGTGCGCTACCGCTGCAGGCAGGCAGGCAGGCAGGCAACCACTGTTACTCGCCCAGTTGGGCCACGCTCCGGAGAGCACGACCCCTTGCCTGCACCGGGTCCTGTCCGCTCTGTCTCTCTCGCACCCTTACAGCCTTACAGGACGCGGCATGGGTGCGACAGAGACAGAGCGACGAGGGCAGTGCTGCTGCCTGCCTGCAGCGGCGGCAACCGAGGGGGTATGCACTCTCTAAACGAGTGACCCGACTAATACGCTGTTACGCTCTATTTCCGATCTATTTCGCCTCTAAATTTCCGAAATTTGTCTGAAAAAAGCCCCAAAACGACCAAAAAAACAGGCAAAATCGTCACAATTTCTTCTAGTACGCGAACTACTACGCGAACTATTACGGATTGAGCGACCCGACTATTACAGGAGTGCATACCCCCTCGGCGCAACTCGCAGCGCCAAGCGCCTTACCATCGGGCCATAGGCAAACCCGCCGCACGGGCGCGCGTGCCGGGTGGCCTGGGCGCGCCGTCCACTCAGACTCCGCCAAGATCAACTCGGGGGACTCCAGCGCGCGTGGCGACGAGCTGCGGCCCCGCCGGCCTATCGATCCCTCGTTCCCCTCGCGCTCAGCCCCCCCCACCCCGGCACGCCTAGAGCTTCACGGCGCCGAACAAGCTTCTGCCTCTTTGGCTGCGTTTCCACGCCGCACGGCTCAGCTAATAGGCGCGCGCGGCCCTCTCCGTTTCGGCGAGGCCGCCTTGCTCTTGCTTCTCCCCTTGGCTCACCTAGGGCTTGGCACTGCAGGATCTTGGTGCGGCCCTCCGGTACGATGCTGTTGGACGTCGACGGCTGCGTGATGAACCGCGGCGCCTGCAGCGGCTCTGCGAACACAACAAATGAAACCAACCTTGGTTAAAGCGTCCGTTCAACTTCGGTTCAACTTGACGTTACTACACAGTGTAGGCAAAAATGCGGCGCCGGGAGTGACGCAAGTGGAATGAGCAGACGCGCCCCTCGCCCGCACTAATAAACAGGCTTCCCATCGGCCATTGCGCCGGGGTGGCCCATTGTCTGGTCGTTCCCAGTGGGCCCGGTGGTTCGGGGGAGGGGGGGGGGCGGCGTTGCAACGCACAGGTGTAACTACCAGCGACGAGCCACTGCACTGTTGCAGGCGTTACCCTGACGTAACGACGACGGAACGACTGAATGGAACCCGTGTCAATAAAGACGCGGCGTTTAAAACGGGCGGGCAGAGTCGCTTCTTCCATCGGCGTGCCGTGGCACACTGTTTTTTCCGCGGAGAGGGCAGCGCGACGCACGACGCGGAACGCGCGGCATCACGCGGCGACGCTTCGATGGAAAGAGAGAAAAGACGAAAGGCAAGAATTAACGGTCGTAGAATCAGCGCGTAATTAACGAACGAGAGAGACAGGAAACCACAGTCATTATCGTCGCTCTCGACGGAAATCTTTGCGCGACGACACGTTACATTTGCCGGCCTCTTTAAATTGATTTAAAAAACGCGCTTCTTTTTTTTTTTTTTTTTTTTTTGAAGTGTACGGTGCACACAGGCGAGGGTTCACGCACCCCTTTCCCTACTACGCCACCCCGAGGTTGCTGTTGTTGTTGTTGTTGTTTAATCCTCTCCGATATCGCCGATGTAAGACTTCGCGCGAAAGGATACTATACTCGCACGAATAAAGTTAGCTATGAAAACAATCAACAAAAGCACAGCACATCGACGTCCTTTCCCTCAAGTCGCCCTACGCCAAGGGGGCAACCACTCAAGAAATCATGTGTCCCCTTGAGCGCCAGAAATCTCTGGAAATCGGAAATCTTCTTCCCAAAGGGCAAAAAAAACAAGCCAATTTTGGGCTTAAAATCGGTAGAAATCTTGCGAAATCCGACGAAATCTCTTCCCTTAAGAAATCTTGTGTCCCCAAACATACTTCGTGGTTGCCCCCTCGTCCGACGCGGCGCCTGCGGCAGTAACGGAGGACGCATGGCATTCCCCGTCGCTCCGTCTCTCTCGCACCCCAACGCGCCGCCCGAGTGCGACAGAGACAGCGCGATGGGTCGGACCAGTCGGCCCCAGTCGACCGGCGGTGCACTCGGAGAGGGTCATTCGTCCGTCGTTTATAGTGGCGTGTCACCCGCAGCAGCAGCAGCAGCAGCAGCAGCGCGGCAGGCACAGTGTGCCAGGCGCCGCGCGCCTCCAAGATGCCCGTGATAAGGGGGAAAGCTCGTGCCGAGCGAGGTTGCCGTCGGCCTCATTGATGCCAGGAGTCGGCCAGAGTGGAGCGTCGCAGTACACAGTGAACGCCGACGCAGGCGGCCTAAACCCTTAGCACGCCAGCCTCCGCGCGCCGGACCGCCCCGGACTCCAGCAGGGCTTCCAGGCGGCTGGAGCCGTAGCGGTGTTTCCAGCCTGCTTCCGCCCGGAGCCGCGGCGCCGCGGCAGCCACAGCCACTCCTCCGTTCCGTTGTTTCGTTCCATCAATATGCAATCGGGACACAAATCAAACGACCGCATCGCCCGCTTTTGTCACTGGGCCGCACAGACTCCGCGCAGCGCTGCGTAGTGCTCCTCGCAGAGGGCGCTGCGGTCGGCCTAACGGCACAGCCGGCCGCTAATTAGCTCTCCGCGGTCATCAATTCCTCATTTATTCCCATTCCAGGGTGCGTTCCCGAGTCCCCTGCTCGGCCCGATGACGAGCACGACCGCCGGCCGGTCAGGTCCGGTCAGTCCGTCGCGGCTCCGTCACGGCGGCACCGGCTGCCCGTTCAAACGAGGCCGGTGGGTGACTCAGCGACTCAACTAACCAGTCGTTTGGGCGCGTTCGAAACCACCGCCACCGCGCTACCGCGCGGGGAGCGCGACGAGGATGTGGTTCGCGAACGCACCCCACCCACGCGTGCCGGCCGAGTCGATCAAACGACAATGGTGGAGCAATTAGACTTGTTGGTCCGGTGGCAGAGGATAAGCAGACCATCACACCGACAGGCAGGCAGGACACCGCCATGTCATGCACTCGTGCCACCGCCACACCCCCAGCCAATCCAAACAGCAACCTGTCGTCCACGTTCGAGCAATTAGCATAACAGCCGTTTGGTTGGAGATGACAACATCAAGTCGCCAGTGATTCGGACTGACTGACAGACTGACTGACAGACACACAGACAAGACAGGTGGGCGGGCTGCAAAGGCAGCAGGTCAAACGAAAGCAAGTCAGCCAGTCCTACAGACGGACTGGGGCGTCGCGACGCCGCCAAATGGAGCGTGCCGCCGCAGACGCCTCCTCGTCAGAGCGCCACACCGCCAAGCTCACCGCCAAACACTCCAACAAAAATCCACCAAGAATTCTCCGTCCTAGTCGCAGTGTACGTTGGGAATTTTTAGCAGATGATGCATTTATGTACACAGCTATTCGCAAAAAAAATAAACAAAAAATAAAATTATAAATGTGTCATAATGCTTGCACGGTCGGACGGGGAGATCGGGCGGCTAAATGGTCGGACTAGTTTTAATCGTCAAAAAAAGACAGAAAATCGTTCCTATTATTATTTTATGTATAAACGGCGTTGTTTACGAGTCGTCTGAAAACAGCTCCCCACGTCTCGCTCCATGCAAAGTGCAAGGGGACGGCGTCGAGGACGTTGTCGCGGACGCATCGATAAGGCCAAGGAAACCGATGTCCGGTCGCGCGCCGCAGGGCCGCGCCGCGAGTGCGAGCGAGACAGCGGCGGCCGATGCATTGACCCAAGTGTTGCATACGGCGGACCTGATTACGAGATCGGCCGGGTCAGATCGGACGAGCGGACGGCTAGATAAGACAGACAGACAGACAGACAGACAGGCTGGACCGCGGAGAAACGGGAATCTGGAAAGATAAATTCGGGCGCGGTTCGTTCGTAACGAAATGCGACCCCGCGCGGCTAACGGGCTGCTTGGCCTTCCAGGACGCCTGGAGAGCGGTAGCGCACGCGCTGGAGGCAGGCTGAGAGCAGGCTGGAGCCACGCTGGAGGCACAGTGAAGACGCTCTTCCCGCGATAAGAAAGGGTGACGCGGCGACGACGGCGACGCTTTCACGGCGGGAATCCATCGAGCGGCCAAAAACGGGAGACGACGCTGCCGCGACAGATAAGAAGAGCCGCGCATCACGTGGTGGCCGCACAGTGCGCCAGACGCCACCTTGTGTGTGTGTGTGTGTGTGTGTGTGTGTGTGTGTGTGTGTGTGTGTGTGTGTCTCTCTCTCTCTCTGCTCGTTGCCTCGTTCCGTTCCCACAGCGCGCCCGCGAGCGGGCTTTGGGTCGCCACCGGCAGTCAGAGCGCCGGGCTGCGCCGGGGTGCGCCGGGCCCACCGCCGGCCGGGCCACGGCAAGGACGTTGACCCGAGTCCGACACGCCGACACGACATGCAGGCCGAAGCGTTCCGCGGGCCGCGGCGCGGAGGGGCGGGGTCACACATCACTCACTCGTCAATGGGAAGACACCCGCTCAATCAGCGAGCGCGCGCCACTCACTCTCTCTCTCTCTCTCTCTCTCTCTCTCTCTCTCTCTCTCTCTCTCTCTCTCTCTCTCTCTCTCTCTCTCTCTCACACACACACACACACACACACACACACAGACAGAGTCACTCACACAGACACACGGGTTACATAAC
>CM060094.1:14453833-14713833 GCA_030522485.1 Stenchaetothrips biformis | reverse complement strand
ACAAATTTACGGGCGTCGCGACGCGGCCGGACGGGCCGCTATCTGCCGTGTGCTCTGCCGGCGTTATCTCGGAACGAGCGCGCCCCAGCCGCGGCGCCGGAACCCGGACTGGACCGCACAGTGGACCGGCTGGCATCCGCCGTGCCCCCCTTGAAGTCGCCACGAGTACACCGGACAGGCTGGCAGGGCAGGTTTGCAGTGCAGTAAGGCCCCCTCCCCTCCGCCACGCCAGGAACCCGGCGTCCATGTTCCTCAGCGCGCCTTCCCGAAAACCAGACTCTGCCGCCGCCAGATTCCTGGGGCACTTGTCACTTGCGTCAACTCGAGCGGGCGTACTTCTAGTGCGGGCGGCGGCGGGCAGTGGGTCAGAAGACCGTTGAGGCGGCCAAAATTCTAGACGCGTTAAGAGCTCCTGAGTCAATAAAAGGGACTCGAATCGAACGTGTGACCCCACCCATGGATTGCTCTCTAAACAAGGGATCTATTGACGGGGTCACACGTTCGATTCAGTCCTAATTAGCGACTCTGGAGCTCAAAACGTGTCCGGGATTTTGGCCACCTCAACGGTCTTCTGACCCACTGTGCGGCGCGGCCAAACGACGCCCTCGTGCCGACGGCGTCGCGGACGCCCACTCCACGCATGCCACTTGATTCCAGGACCGTCCTGCAGTCTCGTGCTGCGAGGGCTTGCCGGGCAGGCATTGCGCATCGCCAGAGTCAGCGCGTGCGTCTGTCTGTCTGTCTATCCGTCCGTCCGCCCTGCATGCACAGCGTGCACCACAGCGATCACGCGGTAATCCAAAGCCAACCGTCGACTCGGTCCGTTCCGTTTCCGCGGGTAACTCCGCCCTCGCCTTCTGAAACGCTGAAACTCGACTCGGGCAAGCCGACGGCAAGCCCGCCCCGCCTGCATCGTGGGACCCGCCTCGCGCCGCCTTCCAGAAAAATGAAACGCAGCCGCGGCAATGACAATTACTGTCAAACTGGAAATGTTTGTCGCGTCGACAGGCAAGGCAATGCAGGGGCGAGGCGACGGCCTTTGTTGTGGGGCCCAGGCCCAGAAGCCAGGGGCTGCCAGGGGCCCACTCGCTGCTAGACTTGTCTGGCGTCCCCCTTCTCCGAGCTGCATGCAGCATGCACCGGCTATGCACACGCCGAGGCGAGCCGAGGCTGCACCGAGCCCGGCCGAGCCAGGCGGCCGGGGCCGGGCCGAGCCGGGCCGTGCGGCGCGCGCCAGGTGACGGCGCGGGGCGAGGCGGGGGCCGCGGCGGGGTCTGCTCCAGGCTCATCTCGACCATCTGGCAACGCCGCCGCCGTGGCCGCCGCAGCGCGCCGCATGACGGCATGACCGCGTCAGCCCGGCCTGTTCTTGAGGCGTGCTGCGTGCTCCGGCCATCCAAGACGGGGAGCTCCTCGACGGCCTTCGCCCCGTGTTCGATCCCCACCGCCGCGGGCCTTCCAGCGTCTAGGCCGCCGCGGTCGGTAGCCGTCCATCCATTCATCCCCATCGCCGGGGGCTCCGACCGGACTCGGCCGGGGTCAGTCTCCGTGCCGGGGGGCTGACCCCGCCGCCACGACCAGCCTCCTTGGTCACGGCAAGGGCCGCCGCGGCCCTCTGCGCCGAGCCCTGCGCCCTTCCACGGCCCCGCCGGAGCACTTAACCCGCTTAAAAGCTTCATTTGCGTGGTCCAGCACCGCCAAGTACGCCACGCGCCGCTGGCCGCCCCGACGGCCAGCCCACGGCGTGGTGGAGAGCGCGGCACACCCGTCGTTTGGCAGTGCTGCACGCGGGGTGGGCGACATCACACGGGAGAAACCGAGCGCGATCGCCACGCCCGCAAGAAGGAGAAGGAAAACCGAGGGCTGGTCGCTGGAGTCGCTGGCCCCGGGGGGAACGGATTCAGTTGCGTCTCTCTCTCTCTCTCTCTCTCTCTCTCTCTCTCTCTCTCTCTCTCTCTCTCTCCCTCGCAGCAATTACAAAACCGATGGGAGCAGCGAGGGGGACAGAGACAGGGACAGGTGGGGAGGGCGGGGCCGGCACAGTGGGCCGGCGAGGCGAGAAATCCATTTCGGATCCAGATAACAATCGGCCGAGCCCAGACCTTCCAGGCCGACGCCAGCGGCGTAGTATAGCGCAGCGCGCAGCCAGCGCCATTTCTTCGGGGCGCTGTTATGCACAAAGGCGGACCCCGGGCCCCCGTCGAGGCCGGACGCGGTGAATGAAACCGCCCCACCTGCTATGCCGGATCGGATCCCATACAACCCGAGTCGCAGACCTGCTCTCCACACAGCGGCGTAGCAAAGCGAGCAGAGCGCGTCCTGGACAAGTCCTGGACACGACGGCACGCCGAGGAGCCCGGAGGTTCCGCGCTGAGGGGGCGCCCACAGTGGGTCAGAAGACCGTTGAGGTGGCCAAAATCCCGGACACGTTTTGAGCTCCTGAGTCGCTAAATAGGACTCGAATCGAACGTGTGACCCCACCTATGGATCCCTCGATTCGAGAGCAGTCCATTGGTGGGGTCACACGTTCGATTCGAGTCCCTTTTAGTGACTCAAGAGCTCAAAACGCGTCTAGAATTTTGGCCGCCTCCACGGTCCTCTGACTGTTCCACTGTGCGCCACGGCGTGGGCGTCATTAGACCAGCCACCGCAAAGCACGGCCCGCACCCTTACCCCACTCTCAGGTTGAAAACCAAGTGGGGGGAAGGGGGGGCACTGCTGGAGCTATATCTGGCGGCATGGCTGAAGGCTGGAGGACACTCGCGACGCGCTTCCGCGTGCACATCCCGACCTTTGTCTCTGCCTTTCGTCGTTCCGTCTCTCTCGCGCGCCTGAGGCGTCCCGTAGGGGTCCCGTGGGGGTCCCGTGGGGGTCCCGTGGGGGTCCCGTGGGGGTCCCGGAGGGCTGTGAGACGGAGCGACGATGCGGTGTTCACACTGCTACTGCCAAGGGGTCCACCATTCTGGTAATCGTGTGTACACTTCGTCCAGTAATCATTGGTAATCCTATGCCAAAAATGGCTATTTTCGCTGTTTTTATCGGCTCTTGGGGGGGTTTTTCTTGTGAAAATAGGCCAAAAATGCTCTTAGATGGCCAAGATTATACACGCTTAAAACCTTACGAAGTATTTTGAGCATATGTAAGGTACAAACTATTTACTAGTTTGTTATGCGAAGAAATAGTTTGTAAGTTACGAAGTATTTTTTTGTAACCTTATGTATGCTCAAAACACTTTGTTCTAACAAGCTACTTTTGTTTGTAAGGACTGAAATAGTTTGAAGGGTTTTCTCGTTTTCTCAGTGTAGAATTTTTGGAGTATTTTTGTAGGTAATCACTGGTAATCAGTAATCCTGTGAACACTCCTGGGCTGAGTGGTGGACCCCTCGGCTACTGCGCCCATCGGGGGTGAAGGACAACGAGGGTCACAGCCGAGGTCACACCGCGTCACACACAAAGCACGCCACCCGGCGCGTGACGTGACGTGACGACGACGGCGTGGTGGAGCGAGTCCAGGACGACGAGTACCTCAAGGCACCCTGCACCGCGGCCTTTCAAGCAGCAGGCCGCCCAGCTCGGACACGCATGACTGTGTCGCACCGGGCATCGAGAATGTTTGAATGGGGCGGCCGGAGGGGAGGGGGAAGGGGGGGGCTCAAGGGTCGACACGGGCACAGGTCTACTAATCAGAGCCGAGAGGGGCGCCCTAAATAACAACTTGAGCGTACAGGACGCGTGGAGTAGTAAAACGCGTCCAAAATCAACATGGCCGAGGAGGGGGAGGCCAACGTGGTCGCGCTCCCCTCCCCCAAGGCGCGTCCAGGGCCAGGGCGGCCAGCCGGCGAGCCATTCTCAAGCATCTCCTCGGTCTCTGTCGCTCTCACGGTGCGAACTCTGAGCGACGAAGCGATGCTTCGGAATCGCTCGGCAGCCCCGGGGCCTCGCTGGACGAGGTGATGAACTAATGATAGGGCCCCGCCCGGGCCGGCGGGGGAGGGGCACGCTAGGGCACGCCACAGGACTAGTACCACACGCAAGACACAACACCTTTACAGGCGGTGGTTTTAAGCCGCCTATTTAAAACGAGTGCCCGTTTCTCTACCATGCAGTCTAGTATATCGAAGGGTTACCCACTCCGGGAATCATGTGTACACTCAACCTGGGAATTATTAGTAATTTTATCGAATGCTTAATGAAAATCCTTATAATTTCAATAGTATGTCGTCGTAATCTTGCAATATTGTCCCAAACGACTAAGAAACAAAATAATTTCTTTGAATATCCCCACTTGTTCCGAGGCATTTGTTCGGGAATCGTGGGAATCCGGAATCGTGTGTACCAGGTGGTCCAGGAACGCCGCGACAAAATGAGAGGTATGCAGTCCCGCCAAACACGCCCGCACCATTCCCCTCCGACCCCTCTGGCCTGCGAGGAGCAGTGTTTGGCGGGACTGCATACCACTCATTTTGTCGCGGCGTTCCTGGACCACCTGGTACACGAAAATAAGAAGTGGGTAACCCCTCGGTCTATATACCCGCTGGGGTACCCTTTCCCGAATATTCCGGGCGCACAGTTCGTGCCGATGCGCGGCCCCCCGGCGCCACGCTCTGGTGCACTCTGTGCCGCGCGGCCCACTGTGCGCGGGCTGCGCGGGCCAGCCACCGCCCTGCCAGCGGTCCTGCCTCGTATCACTCCGCGGCGAGGGGGTAAACACTTCAAGAAATCGTGTACACACTACTCGGTATCACGCTGTATTACGGTGGTATTACATGTGTATTACGGCATTAAAATGCTGAATTTTGCCACATTTGACTCTAAAATGGTATGACAAATACTTGTATTACGCGTAATACACGGCTTTTTTGTACAGGGCATTACGAAGTGTTTACCCCCTCGCTCCGCGGTCCGACTCCACCAGGCGTTCCACCGCGCGTTCGTAAAGCGGGATCGCCTCCTGCCGTTTCCTCGGCGAGCTGCTGGGCCCAGACACCGCCGCGCTGCTCCGATTCGAGAAAGGTGTTTCGCCCCAATAGCAAGTCCAGCCGGCCGCGACCCGCTGGTGCTCCGAATAACGACTAGGCGACAGAGCGAAACCCTTTTCCGAGTGTGGGTGGGTAACGGTGCGAAGCGAGGAGCTTGGGTGGCAACTCATCACGCGTCTCTCTCTTTCTCTGTCTGTCGTCTGTCGGCGCGGGCCGCTCCATTGCCGGCGGGTTAAAAATAGGACACACACAAACACACACACACAGAGGCACCACGTCGTTAGTCAGCCAGTCCTGCAAAACAATCACAGAGCGTGCCAGGGCCACACCTGGAAGGCGCGGTAGCAGCAGGCCCGGGCAGGCCCTGAAATCTTGTAAAGTAAATCCAGCTTGTTATAGGGCCGTTGCATCACGGGGCGGGGCGGGGCGGGGCGGGCTCCAGTTTGTTTACTCGCCTCCGCCGGTTTAGAGGCGGCCGCTGCCGCGGTTTGTGTTGCACGTTCCGCGGCCGCGGAGCCGCGGAGCTACGCGGCGTCGGCAGCGGCATGGATCTAGTTGAGACGATCATCTCAACAAACGCCCAAGCAAACGCCGTGGGATGGCCGAACTACCGTTCGAGGGGCCGCGAGGGATAAAGCGTGAACCAGTACAAAAACAAAAGCAAAGCAGTGCCGCAGTAGTTAATCGCAAACAGCTCATCGCCTGGTTCAACGCCACCACGACCGTGCCGTACCGCCAGCAATCGCCACTACCATCTCCGGCGGGAAGACATGAAAATGATCGGGCATCCTCGATGCAAGCAGTCACTTTGTATCATCCACGCCCCTTCTTTTACAACATTCTCCAAGCCATCTACCCACCTAGACGAGGGGTCCACCACTCTGGTAATCGTGTGTACACTTCGTCCAGTAATCATTGGTAATCACCGGCCAAAATCAGATATTTTGGCAGTGTTTTATCGGCTTATGGGGGGTTGTCTTTTGAAAGTGGGCCAAAAAAAGCTCCTCGCTGACCAAAATTATTGCGTTTTTTGAGAAGTTTTGTTGGTAATCACTGGTAATCAGTAATCCTGTGTATGTACACTCCTGAGTTGAGTAGTAGACCCCTCGCACCTAGACCAACCTAGGCAGAGAGACAGAGAGAGAGACAGAGAGACTGACAGACAGACAGACAGACGGACAGAAGACCTCCCACACCCTACACGTGAAAACAATCACCCCGTCGTCGGCGACGCCCCCCGTGGCTCCGCGGCGCGCGCTGCTTCCGGCGGCACCTGTCTCCTCCTCGACGACGGGGCGGGCAGGGCCGCGAGCAGGGCCGCGGCCAGGACGCGCCGAGGACGCCGTCACGGCCCGCGGCGTTCACACACCGTCCCATCAGGACGCCGTCAGCCTGGCAGCCCGGCATTCCTCAGAAGGACATTGGGAGCGTGCAACGCACCCAACTTATTCCTCTCTTCCACGCCAGAAAACAACCTCGTGTACATGTCCTGACGGAAAGGAGAAACGTAAACCCGGCTGAAAGCCGCGACGGGCCAAATAACGCGCGCGTCTGCACCCGAGCGGGGGATCGAACCTCCGCCCAGTCTCTCTCGCGCCCCAGCGGAACGCCGCACGAGTGCGGGAGAGGCAGAGCGACGGAGCGGCTCTGCGGAGTCAGCACAGCAGCCTGCCGGCGCAGCGCAGCGTGCAGATTGAAGGCAGCGCCCCCCTAAATAGTTCGCTCGATTGTTTACGTCGCGGGTGCGAAGCGGCGCGTGGGGCACAGTGGGCCAGAAGACCGGCGGAGGCGGCCTGAACGCGTCTAGAACTACGCGCGGAAAAAAATTATTTGTTAATCCTACCGATGTGTCGGTTGGTTTTCAACCAATCAAAGGTCTTCCGTTCTGGCAACGAAAATTTCGTTTGACGGGAGGAAAATTTCGCTGCTGCAAGAAATTTATATCGTTGTGCTAGCGGATTCTATGGTTGCCTCAGCCGACAGCTATCCCCGGTATCGGTCCGCTGAGGCAACCATCGAATCCGCTGCCACAGCGATAAATTTGTTGCAGCAGCGAAATTTTCCTCCCCTCAAAACGAAAGACCTTTGATTGGGCGAAAACCAACCGACACATCGGTTGGATTAACTAATTATTTTTTTCCCGTGTAGCCGCCTGCGCAGGTCTTCTGGCCCACTGTGCGGGCCGGTGCACTCCATAAAACCGAACTGGCCACCACCGAGCAGCCCTGCACTGGGCTGCACCCCACCGCCACTGAACCGTGGCGCGCGCAGGCGGACTCCAAGAGGGGGGCGGTCAGCGCTGTAATGCCAAGTTGCACCGGCAGCAGCCGAGGAAAGGAAATGGAAAGAATAAAAAGAACGAGTCAGAAAAAAGAGGGGCATTTCCTCTGTAATCTTTTCCAGCTTAGTTCGCCACGGTGGCGGCTATTGGGAGTGCGTACCACGGCGGGCAGCGCCGGCCTTGACTCGGTCAGGTGGAGAGACCCCGGGGGGGGGGGGGGGATAATGATTCCTTCTAGAGGTACCGAAGCTACCCGCAGCTAGAGCGGCCGCTGGTGTATGAGACTAGAGACCCTCCCCCGCTAGGGTCGCTGGCATTTAACGCCGCTTCCGTTTCCGTCCAGAGTCGTGGAAACAAAAAACCAGCGAGCAGGCATTTTTCACGAAATACATACTGGAACACGTAAGTCATCAGTGAGAGGAAAAACGTTTCAACCAAAACGGAATGACATGAGCTATCGCCAGGGCAGGATCGGGAGCAGAGGTTTTACACAATCTCACGGGAAAATTTACATAAACAGCCCGAAGGGGCAGGCACTTGTAGGAGCAACGAACGAGGCGTTATACAACGCAACTGGCACCGAAAGCCGCGACCCTGCGAGAGCCAGCCCTAGCCTGCCCCACCGCCAGTAGCGGCGGATCGATCACGCGTGGTCGCTCTGTCTCTCTCGCACCCCAACGCCCCACGCGTGCGAGAGAGACAGAGCGACTGCTCGGCATCAGCCGGCAGCCAGCTCGACTGGGTTACAACGCACGCCACTTTGCGACATGGATGAATACGTTACCGGCGGCCCAGGCCAGCCGCGGGTCGCACGCGCGCTTTTCCCCGGCGGTGGCAGCGGCCGGGATTCGAACCCACGGCCGCCCCGTTGCCGCGAGTGCGACGACACGCAGGGAAAGGGTGGGACCATCTTGATGAGCGGCGAGTTTCTCCCAAAACTCCTGCTCCCTTGTCGTCGGCACGCCACGCCGTCTGTCCCTCTCGCACCTGTGCGGGGCGCCCCGTGACTGCGAGAGAGACAGAGAGCTCAGCCTGCAGGGTTCGCACGCCCGGCGGAGCGCTGGGCAGCCGCGACGCCGCGGCCACTGGACGTCCCCCGTCCGCGGCCCAGCATTCCGCATGGAAAGTCATCTGGCCGTCGCCGGCAGGGCGGCCGGCCCGGCCAGCCAGCCCACTTTGCGGTGGGAACGCGGCGCGCTGCCTCATCGCGCTTGCGCCTCGAGAAAGCAGAAGAACGGAATAAAGAACGAGCAAAAAGGTACAAAGCATCAATCTCGCAGGGCAAATCGAACGGACTTCGAAATGACACACGAATCCCTTCGCAACGCGTGCATCAGGGACACGGCGGCGTCGGCCTGGGGGCGCCGCCACAGCCACTCGCTTAAAACCTTACGAAGTATTTTGAGCATATGTAAGGTACAGACTATTTAGTTTGTTATACGTCGAAATAGTTTGTAAACTACGAAGTATTTTCTTTGATAGCTTATGTATGCTCAAAATACTTTGTTATAGCGAGCTACTTTTCTTTGTAAGGACTGAAATATTTTGTAAGGTTTTCTCAGTGCACTGGCCCGCTCGCTGGAGTGCGAAACGGCCGTCCTCCCGCAGGCCGGCCAACCAATTAGACTAATTGCAACGATCCGGCCCAAATCCGGCCGAACTGCCGGGGCGCTGCATCGAGTCCTGGATTCTAGAACTCAGCCGTCGCAGCACGTCCTGTGGGCACGTCGCACGCGGTTTCCGATGTCAACCTCAACCAGGGCGCCGCCGCCACCGCTCAGCGCTGCTTTCGTCGCTGTCTCTCTCCGCACCCTCACGGGACTCCACAAGGGTGCGAGAGAGACGGAGCGGCTGCTCTCAAATACTGGAAACCGAACCCCGTGCGCGGCCGGTCGGGGACCGCCGGCGAGCGGGCACGCAGCGGGCACGCCAGGACAGCGCCGACGACCTGTTGCGCGGCCAGCAAGTCGCGGCCAACTGCTTAGCAACACTGCAACGCGCTGCAGCGGCAGTCTTACGGCAGTGGAATGGATTGGCCACCTGTTGAGTTCTCTCGCCGCGGCGTGGCGTGGCGGCGTGGCGCGGCGGCGCCCAGAGCAGTTAGAAGAACGCTCCACCAGCAGCGCCACGCTGCACCGGCCAGCGCTCGCCAGCCCCGCGGGCGATTGGAAACCGTTCCAGACCAGCAGCGGCCGATTCCCGACCGCGCTGTCACTCTCGCATGCTCTCGCACCCCTGCGAGTGCCAAATAGGCAACAATAAGCCCGCTGACTGCCTGGCCAGCCCAAATGAAAAGCCCGCGCTGCGCTGCGCTGTCACGGCGTCACGATTCGGACCGAGGGGGCTACCACTCAAGAAATCATGTGTCCCCTTGAGCGCCAGAAATCTCTGGAAATCGGAAATCTTCCCCCCCAAAACGCTAAAAACAAGCAACTTTTGGGCGTACAATCGGTCGAAATCTTGCGAAATTCGGAGAAATCTCTTCCCTTTAGAAATCTTGTGTCCCCAAACATACTACGTGGTTATGCCCCCTCGATTCGGACACACGGGTAAAGCGCTCACCACGCGCCTTACGGACGGCCCCCTTTCCGGGGACGGAGCGCGCCGGCACCGCCAGGGCACCGCGCTGTTCGTCGACCCTAGCCCGGCGCGGCTCGCGACCGCGGCCCTGCCTTGCGTGTGTGTTTGTGTGCGTCCCCCCCCCCCCCCCCGCTTCCTTGTCATTATGCGTGTGAACGGCATGCCGCAGGTAAAGGCAGAGGCGCGGCGTCGTGCCTCCAGCGGTTGTAAGTAACTTCAGCCGGAAGCTACGGGGAGCGTCCACAAACTGGCCGGCGAAATTTACTCCAAATCGGTTAAAGTACCCAAAGTGTGCATAGGGCCACCGGACGAGCTTCGAACCACGCACCGGACGGCGCCGCTGTGAGTGTGTGTGCGTGTCGGCGCGTGATGTATAGACCAGTGATCCGTTCTGGGCGGGATAAGCGACCAACTTCATTGTGCCCGCAAAGCGACTAAGCTCTCCCCGCGCCACGAGGCCCCCGGTGGAGCAGGCCCGCGTCAGCGTGGGCCAGCGGGTCAATTGATGCAGCCCCCCCCCCCCTCCAACACGCACACATCAAATATCACATCGCATTCACATCAACCTTCTCCATTCCATCAGGGGCTGACACATTCCGATCCACTGACACAGACCACGGTGAGGCACATCGTACGTGTTTGTGTGTGTGTGTGAGTGTGAGTGTGTGTGTGTGTGTGTGTGTGTGTGTGTGTGTGTGTGAGTGCGTGCGAGACTAGAGCGGCACCAACAGCAGGATATTACCACAGAGTCGGGCTGACATAAGAAAATGCTGCCGATCGTTTGGAAAAGAGCGCGAAGGAGGAGGAGAAGAAGAAGAAAAAACGATCGAAAGAACTTGGAAAGCTATCCACCGTCATGTGGCCCAGCCGGACGTCCAGGACCCGCATTACGGGTCGCTGCACGCGCCGCAGGGCGGGGCGGGGCGGGGCGCCTCGTTCATTGGGACAGCGGGACAGCCCTTTACGCCGCTTACGCGGATTAGCCCGGCGGCCCCCGCCTCCCACGCACCACGCGCGGCAGCCTCATTGCGGCACGGCAAAAGACAAAGTGACCACCGGGCACAGTGGCGCTGCAATGGCGCGCAGTCCAGCGTCAACGGCCGGCCGGCGGGGCGCGGCGGACGACATGATGACGACGGCAACCCTGCATTATTTCCGGAACGTCATACACAAATAGACGACCGGCGCGCATGCCTGCCGGCGCCATCACACACACTGTCCAAATAAAATCGGCTGCCGTCAAACAAAAACAACCGCTCTTTTTCAACCTTGGTGTTGGTGTTGTTGTTGTTGTTGTCCCTGGCGCGCTGCGGTGCACCGGTGCGGTGATTGGATCAGATTGGCCCGGACGGCGCGAGGTTCAAACCGGCCAACTTCCGGAAAGACGCGCGGCCGCATTCCCGCATCTGGCTACGTACACTGCTGGGGGAATGGAGCTGGAGACGGTGGACGAAATGAACATGCATCGCTGGCTGCACCTTCACAGCGCAACCCGGGCGTTTATTCGAAGGCTGCGCCCAGCAGGGGCATCCCTCCTGCGCCAAGGGAAATGGCGAGGCTAGCAAGGCTACCGCTACGCCGTCTCTCTCGCACTCGTGACGGGCCCCGTGGTGGTGGGAGAGAGACACAGCAGCAACAACAAGGGCAGTGACTGGCCGGCAGTGCCAGCCTGCCAGCCGCGAGTCAGGTGCATGCGAGCGTGGCGAGTGCGGCCAAGGCTCGCAGTGCAGACGCAGGGCGCCTCGGCCCCCCTCCTCCAAGCCACGCCCAGTTCCGGCCCTCCAGGACCCTAGTCGGCGTGCCCGATGGCCGGCATCCTGGTTCAATCCCTGGCGATTCTCCAGCCGCGTGCGTGGCGCCGTGCAAACAGCCGCTGCCTCTGCTCACTCTCTCTCTCTCTCTCTCTCTCTCTCTCTCTCTCTCTCTCTCTCTCTCTCTCTCTCTCTCTCTCTCTCTCTCTCTCTCTCTCTCTCTCTCTCTCTCTCTCTCTCTCTCTCTCTCTCTCACTCACTCTCTCACTCCCATGAGTGCGACAGGGCGGCTCTTCGTTCTCAGTCTGCAGCAGCGGCGCGTTCAAGTCTCCCGGGTTCGGTTCGCGGCAGCGCCGGGAGGACGCGGCGCTTTTGCTTTTGTCTGGCAGTCGGGGGTGGCGTCCCCGCCAACAGTGTCGCCACCCCCGCACCGTCCGGAGCATCATAGCGCACACCTGGACACGAGGGGTGGCGTCGAGGGGGCGGGGCAGCAGCTGTGGCTTCCATCCTCACCCCCGGGCCTCCCCCTCCCCCACCAGCCGTTAGGTTCGAACACACTTCCGGCCCAGCAGACTGAGAGTCGTTCGCGTCGCTCCGTCTCTCTCGCACACTAGGGGCGCCCCGCGTGGGTGCGAGAGAGACAGAGCGACGAAAGCGACTCTCGGAATCAGTTTCCAGCCGCAGGCCGGGCGCTAGCTCGAGTCACCTGGCCGGTTGAGTGTGTGCTCTGGCTCCAGCAGCCACCGCCTCGCGCTCGGTCTGGCTGGGGCGTAGCGGCGTAGCGGCCTGCTCGGCGGGGCCGATCGTGCCAGCCGAGCCGAGCCGAGTAAGTACGGCCGAGCACGCCTTTGTTTACACCCGCTGCACCGAGCAGCGAGGCGAACCGCACCAGTCCCTGGTCCTGGCGGTGCACGGCGGCGGCTGGGCGCCTCTTCGACTCGTCCAGGACGGCTCCCCGTGGCTGCACCTCGGCGATGGCGGTGGCCGCCGCCCTCGCAGCCAGGGCGCCGGCGAGGGGCTTATCTCGACGCCACGCCACGCCAGTGCAAGCAGGGCGGCTGGGGCCGACTGCACAGTGGGCCCGTGAAGCTGGCAGGGGACTGGGTGTCGACGCGTACGTGCAAGGCCGTCACACGCTCGCGCTGAAGGCCATCCCTCATGAAGCATCCTTGCTCTTGCACAGTGGGCCGTCGGCAGGTAGCGACACCTCACACCCTCGCAAGGGGCGCCTCTCTAAGCAGGCTCATTTCGAAGTCAAACCTGGAGCGTCCTGCCCGCAGCGGTGCGAGTGAGACAGACCGCGGCACGGCGTCGAAAAGAAGAAGCGAAGACAGGGCGGCACTCACCTGAGAGACACGAAGCCGCCAGCAGCGACAGGACGAGCATGTTGAAGACGAGGGGGTGTCTCGCCGTGGTCGTAATCCAACCCCAGGACAGTGTTCGCGTTCTAGTCCGTGGCCGTCTTGGCCACCGCGCGGCACAGGTAGATGAAACTCGCGACATGGCTGAGGCTTGCCGGGCCACCCACCCCGCCAACCGTTGAAGGTAAACGCCGTTCACCGCGGCGGGCGCACAACACAATCTTGAAGACCTCACCCTCTGCTCACCAGGGGCAACACCCGAAGGCGGCTCCACCAAGCCATCACATTCGCACGCACTGCACTGCTTTGCCACCACCAGCACTCACAAGGCAACACAAAGCACGCGGCCGAGGCCGAGTCTGTCTGGCAGACCGCTGGCGCTGAGCGGTAAGCACGCGTGGGGCGGAGAACGCGGGTCGCGGCTCACCACGCCAAGGCTCCGCGGAGGACTGGCTGCCTGTTGGCTGGCCGCCTGCCTGGACAGCCCCGCGCCCGTTTGGAATGCCGGCGGCCCGGCTCTGCGCATGCGCAGCAGGAAAGCAGCGCGCTGCGCCACGCCACGCCACGCCACGATGCCGGCAGGTTGCCCAGCGCCCCGCCGGAGCGCGCCACATGAAAGGCAGCGGCAGCCTCGAGTCGGAGGGAGCGTGTATTTAAAATGCAGGAGCAGTATGCTATTCGAGGTTTCTACAACCTGCTCCCCGAAAAGCTAGTTTAAAGCCCAAGTTGCGGCCGTCAGGCCTGCGGTTGATTGCACTGCTAGTTTCTGTCGGGTTCCGTGCCTGGTAGGTAGGCAACACCGAGCCCAAAGTGCACGAAGAGCTGCCTACCTCCTGGGCGTGTACTGGGGCTTTTCTCCAAGACTATTTCAACGTACCCTTAAGAGGTGATAAGCTGCCTTCTTTCTTTGGAAATGGAGGTGCGGTGTGTGGCCCTTGCGTAGGAAGGTTTTGTATGATCCGACTGAATTTAGTAGACCTAGCCCATTGTGACTGAACAGGTGATAAAATTTGAATGGTGACATAATTTAAGCACTTTAAAAGTTTGGAAGGCCTGGGGAATTTAGTTTAGGCTCAGATATTTTCGAACACCTCCCCTTTAAACACATCTCCATCAGAAGGCACCCTCTGATGTGTGCGTTCCATAAAGCAATTCTCTGGATATGTAGTGCGGTATCCAGTGCAAGTCATGTCTGCATAATCATGATGCCTTCGCTATAACTACTTGAAGTAAATAAAAGTGTGAAGTAACAGTGTGTTTCGGAAAGGAAGTATTCAAGGGAGAAAATAACAAAGAGGAAAGTTTACTTTAATAATTTTAATTAATTAAAAGAAAAATCCAAGGATCTTGCCTCCCAAATGCTTTCGCCTGGCTTCTTCATGATCCATGATTCCACCACTTGTGGTCAGCACAACATACCTGCAAGACATAATTAAATAAATGATTTTCAAAAACAAGAAAATAGAAAAAGATAAAAGGAAGTAATCTTACCCAAACTGTCTGGATGGCAGCAGATTGTTGGTCCACTTTTCGATTTCAGTGATGGGGACATCAAAGCGGGGTGAGACAACACCGCATTTGTTTAACCTACCAGTCAGGTTAACAACAATTTTACCCGCCCTGTGGTCATCAACTATTTCGAATTCACCAATGTAACCTGACAAAAAAAGGCAAACAAGATAAATGAGATGAAAGTTCAAGAAAACAAAGTGTGAAAGGCCAGTAAACAAAAATCATAGAATGTGTCTTGAGACAGGTCCAGTATATGACATGAGCCAATGCAACTGGGTTTTAATTAGACTATTTTCTCTGCCCCGATTTGCAAATATATCAACACAAGTAAAGTGATGACTATAACCTTATCAGGGAGCTTAAGTAATTGAAACTCATGGGATGTGTCTTGAGACAGGTCCAGTATATGACATGAGCCAATGTAACTGGGTTTTAATTAGACTATTTTCTCTGCCCCGATTTGCAAATATATCAACACAAGTAAAGTGACGACTATAACCTTATCAGGGAGCTTAAGTAATTGAAACTCATGGGATGTGCCTTGAGACAGGTCCAGTATATGACATGAGCCAATGCAACTGGGTTTTAATTAGACTATTTTCTCTGCCCCGATTTGCAAATATATCAACACAAGGTATAAGTGATGATTATAACCTTATCAGGGAACTAAGGTGATTGAAACTCATGGGATGTGTCTTGAGACAGGTCCAGTATATGACATGAGCCAATGCAACTGGGTTTTAATTAGACTATTTTCTCTGCCCCGATTTGCAAATATATCAACACAAGGTATAAGTGATGATTATAACCTTATCAGGGAACTAAGGTGATTGAAACTCATGGGATGTGTCTTGAGACAGGTCCAGTATATGACATAAGCCAATGCAACTGGGTTTTAATTAGACTATTTTCTCTGCCCCGATTTGCAAATATATCAACACAAGTAAAGTGATGACTATAACCTTATCAGGGAGCTTAAGTAATTGAAACTCATGGGATGTGTCTTGAGACAGGTCCAGTATATGACATGAGCCAATGCAACTGGGTTTTAATTAGACTATTTTCTCTGCCCCGATTTGCAAATATATCAACACAAGGTATAAGTGATGATTATAACCTTATCAGGGAACTAAGGTGATAGAAACTCATGGGATGTGTCTTGAGACAGGTCCAGTATATGACATAAGCCAATGCAACTGGGTTTTAATTAGACTATTTTCTCTACCCTGATTTGCAAATATATCAACACAAGGTATAAGTGATGATTATAACCTTATCAGGGAACTTAAGTAATAGAAAATGGGTTTGATAAGTAAGCCCTTTCATGGAACTAAACTTTCATAATTTTGAAAATACTAGATTGTGGTCATTAAAGTCTAAGTTGGCATGAAATCATTTCCCAAATAGGATTCTCCACCTCCTGTGCAAGGTATCACAGTTACACCCCGTCTCACAGCAACTTGTGCAAGACAATCTGCACAAAATATTCATAGAAAGACAGACCCACAGAGGGGTAGTCACTGCTACCAGGAAATTTGTTGCACTCATTATGGCTACTAAATGGTTTTACATTGTCTGAAGTGTAACAATGCTCCTTACCCTTCTTCATCATCACCGACAAAAACTTGACGATAACTTTGGAGTTGGGGCGGAGGAGCACCTGGCGCTTGCCTCTCTTCTCAGCATTGTTGATCGACTTTAAAGCGTCGGCGAGAACGTTGGTACGCACCATTTCTGCAACAGATGGGGAACAATCGTTCACAACATAGCAACCTCAGACTTGATCTAACTTGAGACTTGAGCTCCAACTTGATCATACTACATGGGAAGGATTGAGGTTAAGACGCCCAGAGGGGTGACCACATAAACATCATAAATGAAACTCTGTCCACAGATATAACGTATAAGACGAACTTGAAGAAATGCTGAACACTAGTGAAAGGGAACTGAGGCAACACACACACTTGGTTAAAAATTACATCGGTGGGTTGTGTTGGCAAACACAGCGGCGGCTCGCACAACTCGAACATGCAAGCAAATAGGCCCTAGGCATTGCAAGTGGTCGAACATTGGCAGAAGACCAACGAGGAACGATGCACAAAACCCACGCACTCAACAAACTAACGCCCACACACAGAATTTTTTGAGAGAAAACAGACCGAACGATTGATTTCTTGGCACCAGACAATCCGGTGTTGACAATAGGTTATAACATCGAAAGTACGATAAGAGACAAATTGAGTACGGAGTTCCATTATGAGTTCAATATAGCCTACATAATATACCTCATCGCACATGAGCAAATTTCCAATAAGGATGGGATTAAAAAATGCAGATAACTTACTGTCTCAAAGAGGCCGCAAACCCTGCGATTACACGCGTTCCACAGGAAAAGAGCTCCGAGGCTGTACTGTTTGGAGAAGGCTGTGTGTTCTCCTTGTTCCTCTTCGGCCGATGGCAGCGTGCAGCACCCCGTACAGCCAGGGTTGCCGCTTCTATGTACAGTCACGCAAGACGATTGTCCAGCGAACTGTCCAGCAGCCGACGGGTGGGAATGGGGAACTTGAACTTGGCGATTATGTAACAGAGAATAGAGGAACACTAAAGAATTCTCGTGTAGAGTCAACAAAAATGTGGCGCTCCAACGAAACAGATGCGTCCGGCGCCTTGAACGTGTTTTAACTGTTTGACATGTATTTTAAGCTTATCTTTTGGCCACCTGTTTGAAGTATTGGGTGAATCCCGTCCGCATTGTTGACATAATATTTAACTCTGCCGGCAATGGCAGACCCCACCATACAGACATTCTGCTGTCACCAGCCGGACAAAGCAGACTCCTCTGTTGATATTATGCAAGCTTTTAACTCTAATTCATACAGCACTGTGTGTCTCATTTCATCTTCAATCGGAATTTTGGGTGCTGTGTATCAGGTGGGTTCAGATTTCAAAATTCTATGTTCTGTCTGCAAGGGAAGCTGAGATTCCTTTGGCGATGAATTTAGAATCAATTTTCCAATAAGCTTCCAACACCCTTTGAAATTTACTCCTGAATAATATCTAGGAAATTATACTATTGCCTTTGTGTCTTATGAGTTGGTTCTTGTTGCAGGTTCTTCCCCGTGAGGAGCCTTATTTATCCCACAGGTGGCTCACTCAGTCTGTCACTCGAGGACGTCAAATGGTCGTTTGGCTGGCTGTTGCAGATTTGCTGGCTTCATTAGGTAAGTTGTAATAAATCATTGTTTCTTTTTTTAAACTGTAATTAATATCCATTGTAGTTCTTTTTCAATTTATACTGCATTTATCTTCTTCAAAGGGGTTTTCATTCGTTCAGCTCTATGGCTCAACTACAAGTCTCTTATGAACCCCGACAGTGATTCTACAGTTTTATTTTGTGCCATAGTGTCAGTAAGTAACAGGAGCAGTAGAAATACATTGTATAGATCTTTTTAAGGAATATGTTTTGAGGAATAGGGGAAGTTGTTTTGATGAGTGTCCCTCACATTGTCTTTAACAATCAATTTTTAATTGTAGGCTTGGATACAGTACTTCTACACAGCCACATGGTTTTGGACACTCTGCTATGCTGTCGATATGAGATTGGTGCTGCGAGAGCGCCCTGGCCATCCTGTGCTTTATCACTTATGTTGTTGGCTGATCCCCGCAATGTTAACAAGTGTAGGACTGTCCATTCTTTACATACCAAATGCAAAGTATGTATCATTGTAAAAGTGAAAAGCAAGATTATTTCATTTGCTGTAACTTGTGACCCATGCTTTGTTCACAACGGATAACTTTTACTTCTGTCTTTTGAACAGCTGTCATAATCTCAAATCTTTGGGCAATGCAGTCTTGCATATTCTGCCTAATTACCTTGCCACCTATGTTCCGATGGCAGTGGTGATGGTGGCAAACCCAATACTTTACTGTGATGTGGCTCGAGCAGTTCACACGGCAGTTGTGTGCAGCTTGGCTCAATTCACCAGCAAGGAAAGAGGGCTTGTGGACACCGTACGACTAAAACTGGCCTTAATCAATTTAGCCTTCTACGCTTGCTGGCTTCCTAATATAATCAATGGAATTTTGTTGTGGACTTTGTGGTATGATTTACCAACCAATGTCATCATATCCTTGTGGTACATAATGGTAAGTATTTTCAATGAGAGAGGATAGTAAGTATAAGCAGGTTGTCTCAGAAAAGATTCAAATGTCACCTTTCTTTCTCTGCAGGCTGTGATGAACCCACTACAGGCTCTTTTTAACAGCATGGTTTATCGGCGCTGGACGGGGGGTCCAGACAAAGTGTACATTCCCTGTCGTAAATTGTCAGGACGAAGTGCTTTGAATGACCCATTAGATGAAGATCCTCTGCGGCCTCCTGTTTTGTCAGAGAGCACTCCGTTATTACAAAATCCATCTTCAAAAACAACTTCTGGAAATGCCAACTTTACGATGAGCCTCACACCTAGTGCTCAACGACGAGCTGCAGCCAGCATAAATGGTGCAACATAAACCCTAGTTTAGTCCTTCTTTGTCTTCCATTCCTTCACCTATCTGTACCTTTTTTCATCTCCCCTTTATCTTTTAAGTTCTTTTTGTATCTTTATTTTTAATTTGACTAGAGAAGCAGCACAAAATGTTCTGCAATATATAGACCTGCCATCAGTATTGGTAATGAAAAAAAGCTTTTACATAAAAGTTTATGGTTATCACTTGAATAGGGATACTTTTTGTCTTCTTTAACCAATGCACATGTGACATATTGTAAGATATTAATCTAAATGCACTGATCCTAGTCTTATGAAGGAAATGCTGCTCCAGCGACTGTGTTCAATGACTTGCGCCCTGCCATTCTTGGCTAGTCTGACTATTATTAATGTACTTCATACAGTAGGATGATGATAATTATTTTAATTGTATTAACAATGCCTCATATGGGCAAAGCCAGTATTCAATACTTTTAGGTGCCTTTGAAGATGTTATTAATTGTTCTATTTTCCTCCTTGAGTTGTTCAAGGACCCTCTGAATGTGCCATTTTCTTTGCAATATGTACAGATATTACAAATAAATAAGGTACTTTATAAAATAAAAAGATCACTTTTGAAAACTTTACATTTTATTTACAAAAATTCATGTTTCAGTACACACATTGTCCTAAAATGACTGAAAATACTAAGAAGTCCCTGCAAGGTCAAATGCATAAGAAACTGATAAGTTCAAAAGTAACTATTTCTATTTTTTATTATTTTTTACACAATGATCTGAGGAGGAATGTATTTACACTATTTGAAAACAAAGCAGATGAATGAAATGAATGAAGTACTGAATGAACTGCTGAACCTGTATTCTATCACAGTAAAATTCATCCTGTTGGATTTGATGCGCCGTAAGGATAAAATTAAAACTTCTGAGGCACCGTCTATGTGTAGAGGTCTTCCCTGTCAGCACCAACACCATCTCCATCCTCTAGTGATGAGAAGTTGAGGAAGTGCGCGGGCCGGTGAACTTCATGGTAGAATTCCTTCGGATTGGCTAATTGCAGTTCATACTTCATGTTAGGATCATGCCGAACACCTGAAACAAACGTTGGAACAGTCAGAGGTTGATGTAGTGGTTAGACAGATGAGTTGGGCAATGATTAAATTGACATCTAATACTTACCCATGAAGTTGTAATTCCAAGAACCTTGGGCTGGCACCATGAAAAATCCGAGGAAGCGATCCGACAGGAGCATCTGCACTTTTTCATAATGAGAAGGTAAGTAACCTTTGGGGTTGTTTCCTTTGTCTGTGTTCTGGCGGCCCCACTCAAAACCACTGGGTGTAAGTTTGTAAGCAGTTAGTGAGCAGGAGCCAGGGGTGAAGCTGCAGGTAATAATTATAGTCTTCTCGCCATCCCAAGAGGCATTGTCAGCCATGACCTTGGCGTGAGTTGTGATGTCCTGAGGGGAAAGCTGGGGCAATTCATTGGGTTGAGTGTGAATCCAACCAAGGGGCTCCATCTCTTTCAGGAAAGAGTGCTGAGGCAACTGCCCAGGGAGGTGCACAGTTTGATGGGTTCCCCATTGAGGTGCCATTACAATACACCTTATTTCCTTCACTTGCGGATTATCTGGAGGACTGACACCATACAAATAGCCAGCAATCTGCAGAAAAAAGTTACCAGTTACTTTAAAAAATCCCAGACATGAGTAACCATTCATGTGGTATTGACAAAACTGCTTACCTGTGCTCTCAAGTCAGAGATTGTAACAAACTTCTTCAAAACGTTCTTAGGGAGAATATAGGTGTATCCAGTTTCCTTGATGTCATCAGATTGCACATAAATATGGTTAGTACGAAGATGAAGGTTGGTGGCAGAGATGGCCCTCACTCTCCATTCAGTCTTGGAGCTGCAGGGGGGAAAAAAATAAAAAATTAAATACAAGGTTTCTGTATTAGAAAATTCAAGAGGGAAATGTAAGTTTTCACTTTACCTGAAAGTGTGAGTTTCATAATTGGATGTGGTTGATGTAATGATTTCATCACCATGCTTGTTAACAGTTCTAGTTGTAGTGGCAGTCAACTGACTCTGTTCTTTAGTTTGCTTTTCAATTTCAGCAATTTGTTGACGTTGAGCTGAGGGGGCACTGATCTCCATACCCAGGATGATATCACGAATTTCAGATTGTGTTAAAGAAGCAACATTGACATTGTTCTTCTTGCCATAATCTGCCAAGATAAGATCCTTAAGCTGAACTTCCACCTTGATCCATTCATCATCAGTGAGAGTTGGCCAAATGTGATGAGGCTCGGTAATTGTCGTTTTGTCAGGTTTCAGAACAACCTTTGTTCTCTCAGTGTTGACATGGAGAGCACGCAGAATAAGGATCAGCCTCGAGAAAGCAGTGTATGATGAAATTGTCTTCAACCAGTCATCATACAGGTTGAACAGAACCATCTGTGGTTCAGTAGCTTTCAAAATCAAATCACCAAACTTCTCAACCTTAAGACAAGCTTGGAATGGAAGCTGAAGTTCTGACCCCTTGATCACAATGTTGGGGAAATCCAGCAAGTGAACTTCTAGAGGATCCAACATACCCTTTCTTGTTACAATGATCTGCTTAGGCTGTTCTTCGACTGGCAAAGAACGGATCAAAGCCGCCACTTCTTCAGCAGTTTTCCACTTGGCAAGCTGCCCAAGACGTTTCTGGCCCGCCCACACAGATGTGTGAATGATCTTCAAGAAGAGCTGTCCAGTTCTTGGGTTGAAGATAAAGATGGCCCCATTGATGGGCTTTGTGGTCAAGTTACCTTCAAATGTTTTGTGGATGGTGACACGGTACACATTGGTGTCATCAACAAACCAAATAATTTGGTTTGAGAAGAGCTCTCCATAATTTTGAGATGACAGATAAGGTTCTGTGGGCTCTGAAGAGTAAAGTTGCAGAGCCTTGCGAATACGTTCTCTCAGGACATACAAGGCAGGGTTGGCCTTCATAATTTTAGCCATTGCTTGCTGAATAAGAGGCTTTGATCCAGGGAACCAGTTACCATAGGCGCTATGCAAGTTGTAGGCTAAATCAATTGCTATCAAGACACCAGTGGGTGAAGGATAGATGGACATATTGTCAGTGGTATAATCCAAGAACTTGGCTCTGGAATATCTCTCTATATCATGAGAATCATAATCACCCCATCTCAATTGCACATCAATCCAGTACTTCTGAGTAGTTGTGTTGTCCATGGTGTCTTTAGAATCTGCCAGTAGGGATGGCCTTGAAACATTCCATTTGTAAGCAGCAAAGAGCAAAACATCAGCACAAGATGAGTTCATCTTGTACGACTTTCGGGGGTGAATAGTTTCTTTCTGAACAGTCTCAATTTCCAGAGCATCTAATTCCTGATCGAATACTTGACACAGATCCATGACAATGGACTCGTGCACCTTCTGCCACAAGTGAGCTCTGAAGATTTGAATCAGAGAAATCTTGAGTGTAGGAATCTTGCCGTGCATGAAAATACCAGTCAGATCCAGCTGTACTTGAAAACCAACATACACATTGGCTCGGTTGATAGTGGGAGACCACCAAAGAGTGAAACGACGATTGGGAATCTGGTTCAAACCAGACCTCTGAGCATTGGTCAGTTTCTTGTACTTCATTGACTCTTCAAATCCAGATGCTTTCTCCCAGAACAGACCTTCCCATGTAGGGAAGTAAGTTCCCTTGAAAAGAGTGTGTTCCAAGATACCCTCCACACCACCTAGCGCTTGAATCATGTCAGTACGGTAGTTATTCAGGTTCCAGAGCTTTCCGTCATGTCGCTGATGCGTCCACCAGAAAGGATTTTGCTTCAACACCTGATATTGTTTGAATTCTGTCCGAATACGCCAGCCTTTGTCATAAGCCAAGGTGTGTCGGTCTTTCTGGAACAAGGTGTTGATTCGAGGAATACCACGATCCCAGGAATCTTCCAAGTCTTCCAAAGTGAGACGCCGATTTTGAGCATTAGCTTCTTGTCTTTTGAGGGCATATTCAGCCCATACACGCTGGGAATCAATAAATTCACTTTCCCATGGTTGAATGTATCTGTACAGATTGGGAATAAGTTGATCTTCATCATGGCTCATACCAGACCGGAAATGAGTGATGCCCACATCAGTTTGTTTCGACCACCGCAAGTCTGACTGAGGGATTAAGACATGTCCCATAGACAGCATACCCAGACCACCCAACTCCTTGGGAGTGTAGAACACCACAGGAGGGAAACGAGAAGGCATTTTAGAGTTCAGACCAATCTTGATACGGGTCTGGATTTTGTTTTCACACTTGACAAGAAGGTCAAGGAGTTCCTGAGTGTTGACAACTGCTTCACGGAAGTAAGTCATGAGACCAATCAGAGCAGTGTTCCACTTATTCACAATCTAGCAACAGAAAAACAATTATTAAACAGAGTTTACAAGCTTTGTCTTCATATCTCAACTGCAAACATTTGATTTTTCACAAAATTTGTTTTAAATTTTATTTCATGATTATAAAAAAGGCATACCTTAGTGAAAGTAGTTGAACCAGAGGCCATGAGAATTTGCCTGACTCTGTTATGGAACCTCTGCATCGACTCATCATCAACCCTCAAGAAGCACTGTGCCGTTCTTTCCTTGGTTATCTCATTTTGAAGATTCCAAACACCATCACGGTGAGTGAATTCTTCATGTGTAGTGCGACACTAGAAATTAACACAGGATAGCATTTTAGAAATAACTCATTTCAAGGTACAAGGTCGGCATATGAAATGTAATTTTACCTTTGGTAAAATACGACATTCAAACCCACTCATGTTGAAAAGTAAGTTGGGGTTGTCTTTAGAGTACACACTGACAAAACTGTTTTCCCATTGAATGGTAGTTGTAGACCTAGGTAATCTATTCTTGATATCCCAGAAAACAGCTCTACCCCTGAAATTGAAAAATAAAACAGAATGTTAGATCAACTGCAAAGCAGCCAACTAGAACCAAAAAAAAGCTTGATAGGGACTTACAAATTAACATCATGCTTCATCAGACGCATTCGAGCATCTCGAGGCCAACACTTCTTGTTATTGTAACCAACAATATTTTCATTGTTAGGATCAGGGTGCTCAGTAAGATATCTCTGAATTAGGTCACGGGCTTCCTCAGCAGAGAATCTGTAACAAGAAAGATGTACAAGTGTCAAGGTTGAAATTTGAAAGAGACCACAAAAACTGAGTCCCTGATGCCAATTTTTTACTCAGCATAGCGTTTGATCCAACACATGTTGCAGGAAAGCACCATCTCGGATGGTCAATCACTCACAACAAGTGCTGCCAGCCCACATAAATGGCTGGTTTCAGGACCCCTACGCAATTCATCATAGCCATAGCAACACAAATTTTAAATGTACTTAATGTAGCGTAATTTACATCATGCTCAGGATAGCGTTTGATCCAGCATTAGCTGTAGAAGAGCCCGTCTCGGACAAGCATTCTCCTTGCCAGCAAATGCCGCCAGCCCACATAAATTACTGGTTTCAGGACCCCTACGCAATTCATCACGGCACTAAAATACACGTCCAAGGATAAAAGTTACCTCAAGAAAATGTGAGCACGGTCAATGTATCTGCAGTAAAGCCGGATGGGATGAGAGGATTCAGTGCTGACATCTTGGAAAGTCAAAAAGTCATTTGGCATTTGAGGTGGACCTGCCATTTCACTGGCTCGCTGCAGACCTAGCACTAGCAAGTCCAGGACCAAGCCATAGTACTGAACAATGAAAGATGCAAACTGGAGACCACGAATAATACCATACGAATTTGTATGGTTCATATCCTTATAATTGATGACAACGTTATTCTTGGCTGTCATGTAATCAGCAATGTTGTGATCCACAATAAGACGCAACAATCTGTTCAGAAGAGTCAAATCTATCTTCTCATAGATTTTCTCAAATTTGCTCTCCAACAGTACATTGCATTCTCCTTCAGAACAATCCCATACATCCTGCAGGTTGTTAATTCCTGAAAATTTTCAAAAGCAAAAAATTAAAACAGATAAAGAAGTTTGATTAACATAAAACAAGATTAAAGAAAACAGACAAAGTTTTTACCTTGACACCACTTGTAGACAAGCAATGGTGGTGGTTCTGTGTCTGAAGGTTTAACCCATGGAGGGAACAACCTTCTTTTGTCTGCTTCATACCACAGATACTGATCAAGGTAAGCATCAGTAATCTTTTCCAAAGGTTCAACATCATATACAGGAACCAAGTGACTGTACAAATCCATGAACTCGATTCCCACTTCTTTGAAAGAGCGCTGAGTGAGAAGATGACGCTTGATACGAGACAAAGCCTCGTGAGGGTTATCATAGGCCTGTTCTATCAAACCCAATTCCTCTCTTTGACTCTGATTGAGACGTGACTTCACACTGTATGCTTCCTTCAGTCTTTCCAAAGCCAGAATGAGCAGCTTAGTGTCATGTTTGTAAGACAATGGGGGGAAAGGAATCGGAGCAAACCGCCGGGACTCCAGCCAATGCACGGTGGTTGTATAGATAGCAACAGCCTCTTCAGGAGAAATGTAAGGACCATCCTTCAAATAGTTGTGCTGGCGTTCTTGCTCAGCCTTCAGGTACAGACGGGTCAAGCGGCCCAAGTTCTTCTTGCACACAGTCTTGTCAACAGTTGCCCCTCTGCGAATACGCTCACGATTGTAGTGAGCAGTGTTGGTCCACCAATCAGCCTTCATCTTCACATAACGCAGAATCATGTTTTCAATTGGAGTTGGCAGTCCAGGAACTTTCCATGGAATATTTGCTTTCCAACAGCGCCATGCTTCAGAGAGATGTTGCAGAATGGTACGAGCTTTGTTCTGTTTAATTCCTTCAGGCATCATGTCCACAATGTCATGCATTACCTAAGATAAGAAATATAAATCAGTAAGAATTAGCCTAGTTTAAAACATAATCAATAGAAGATAAACAAATGTTGCAGGTTTTGTGACTTACAGATGCTCGCAGTTCCAAGTCAAAGTGCGACTCTACTCTCTGCTTAGTGACAGTCTTGGCGACACCCTTAGAATGACGACCTTCAAACTGTCGGGACAGCAAGTTACCAAGCCATCGTTCTAGCAATGGGGTGATGCCTCGCATGAAGAATAGCCAAACTCTCCACCCAGGAGCCCAGAACCCACAGCCGGGTCCTTTACCAACAGGTCCAGTGTTGAATCGGTAGTAGATGAGATGCTTCAAATCTTTGCACATCCGGATTTGTCTCATCAACTTGTACTTGTACCTGTACATTCCAGTGAGCTGACCAACATGAGCGAAGACATACTGAAGACCATCCGACAGTTGGAAAGCATCAACATTGTTCAAGCGGTATTGAACATGTGAATCAATAATTAGTTTTGTCAGACGTAAAATTTCTCTGCACAGATGGAACGCATTACCAAACCGAGATTTTTTTCTTTCCTTGGTGGTCAACGTCTTAACTGGTTTCAAGTTGAAGTTGTAATCCAAATGGAGATAGTTCAAGTTTTTACGATGAATGAGCAGGTTCAACATATTGTAGCCCTGCCTGCACACCTGCAGGCCAGCCTCTACCCAATCCAAAGTAGTAGTTTGGAAGAACTTGGTTGATTTAAACGATCTGAACAGATACCTCTTCTTCTGAGGCTTGGGAGGTCTGTGCTTCAGTGCATTCAGTACATAGTACTTCAACAACTTCTGATAACTGACTCTCACTTTCACAGGTTGCCCAGGGGGGCAGTGTTCTCTGTACCAACTTTTCACCAGTGGAATATCAATGGCACGTCTTGTTCGTCCTGCAAAATAACAAAAAGATAATAGACACACAACATGAGAGATGGAACATGATATGCCAGAACACATTGACATATCTAACCTGATCTCATATTGAAAGGTCTTGGTGCCCACAAAAGAGAAATGCCATTAGCTGTGTTATCAGTGTACAGAGGAGTTTCCTGTAGGAATGGTTGGACTTCATCAGGAAGCTCAAATTCTTCATCATCCTCTGGAAGGGGATCAACAACCTGAGGGCAAAAGAAATAAAAATTAAGAAAAAATTTGGGCAACAAATTAAAGTAACATAGGTGTTAAAAGATAACTACCTTATTGGCGTGCCTATGGGAAATAGGGTTGATCAGGGGATCAAAGTAAAATGCAGGAAGATCAGGATCCTCCGTCTTAATGTAAACTACATTTGGTGCATGGTACCTGAAAGGATAAGATTAATTCAACAACTTGTAAATGTAGGTATGTAATGTATGTTGATTCATATGTTTGGGGAGAAAATGTCAGTGAGCTCAGCATCTGATCCTATACTTCATGGACCAACCAATAACAGCCACAAATTGATCTCCCACACTGCTAGTGAGTGAACATGATGCCTTACATGTACTCTCAAAACTAGTGTGGATACTAAGTTAAAATGTAAGGAGGACTTACCAAGAAAGGTGAACATAGTGAGGCAAGTTATTATACAAATAAGGGAAAGCAATCCTGTACTCAGTTCGAATGGGCTGCCTGATAATAATCTTATTGATGTCGTTGAATTCATTCCAGTCTTCATCACTGTAAGGGACAAATTGTGTTAGAAGCCAGTCACACAAGAAAAGAGAAAGATTTAAATGCAACAACGAGGCAACCAAATTTATTCTGAAAACTTACGCTGGATTTGCATCTTTAATGAGAGGCTCAAATTTGGGACCTCCTGGGATTGCCATGTTCAGAGCCTTTGCAGTGAAGAAGGACTTGTGATCAAAGAGATAGAAATAGTTTTCATCCACTAAATCTGTCAATAGCTGATTGGCTAGGCGATACAATGTGGCCATTTGAGGTAAGGAGAGATTCCATTTCCTGTATGTGGATCCATTTACATACCTGCAAACAAATTATAGACCAAATATAAATACATTTTTATAAAGATTTAATGCCATCAGTGTAAAAGAAGGAATCAGAACTTACTTAGTGCCTACTAAAGGTTTGTGGTCATAAAACCATTTAGCGACTGGTCCATCTTCATCAGGGTCTAATTCGATCTGGATTGCCTCAAGCGGCTCCACATCCAACACGTTATCAGCATAATCAAGTGGAGGTTCTTCATCGTCAAATGGAGGGAATCGCATGCGTTTGAAATGGCGACGGTCGCGCTTCTCACGGCGCATCATAATCCACATAGTACTGCAAAGATGGCATCCATTAAAAATACAATCATGGAAAATAGAGCACGTTCAAAATGGGAGTGCTTTGACGTTAAGACTTACCCCCACTGAGCAATGTAGATGGGTTCCACAACCCAAGGGATTTCATTGACAAATGTGATAGCACCAGTGATGTGATAAAGAACCTTCACGTCCCGGATCTGTTCCCAGGGCATAGGCATATTCTCTAACAATTTCATCACTGCGTGAGGCATGTATTTCAGGGCACTAAAAATTAAAACATCAATCAAAAACCTTGAAACTTGAAAAATTTTCAATCTTGAAAGATAAGACAGGGAAACTAACCCCAGGTACACTCTCTTGTCATGACGATATTTGCGACTGCTCATGTCACCATGATCTCGCATGATTTTACGAATGTGTTCAGGTGGCATATCCTCTTTTTGGGCATCCACAAAGCCAAATTTCCTCTTCTCTGAAAATCTTTTGGACTGAAGTTGCTGCCATTTTTGTGCTGCAAGGTAAAACCCACAAATAAATGTAAGAGAAATGGGCATGGACAACAGCTCAATGTGGGCATGGCTTATTTAAATACCTTTTTCTTGGAGTTTCTCCTCTGTGAGGACAATGTCCCTTGGTTTTTGAACAGGTGGGGCAGGTGCAGGCGGCATTTGCTGTGCCTGCATGACTACCTGAGACTGCATGGCTGCCGCCACTTGCTGAGCGTGTACAGCTTGAGCCTGGAGGAGAATCACAGACAATGAATTAGAGAAAGATAAAAATACGCAACAGTTTATAGTTAGGTGAAAAAAAAAAAGTAAGGTTTAAGGGATGCATACCTGAGCTTGCGCATGAGCATGCGCTTGAGCCTGGGCAAACTGCTGTGCTTGGGCCTGCTGCTGGACCATCATTGCGGCCCAGGGGTTGGGCCCCAACATGTACGGCGGCAGCGCCATGTCTAGTGGCAAACCGGCACCTGGCCACCAGAACAGCAATAAGTGGTAAGAGAAAAACACGACAAATCACAACTGTTACTTGCTTGTTATTAGATATAACAAAATTGACAGAAAACCCAACAACTAATAAATAATAAAGGATTCAACTTTTTCTAGCTCAGATTTTAGTGGTCTGCATGCCACTGTGCGCAAATCAAACACCCAACTAAATGCGATCACTTTACAGTAGAAGAATGCGATCACACACAGGGATGGCGATTGCACTTACTGGCCAAAGAGCCCCAGGCCTACACCAAACACAACATAACCTAAACGGCGTAGCGAGACCGCGATGGAAATACAATCGAAGAGCAGAATCGCACGAGGGAAATGAAGTAGAGAAAAATTATGAGATAACGCACAGATTGATGCGCCCAGCAATATACATAAAAAGGACTAAGTTTTCACGGCGAAGCGAAACACAAACGACGCAAGAACGAAGGCCGCCTCCGCCGACGGTGCCGACTCCGACTTTCAGCGGGTAAGGAGGATGAAAGAGGACAATCGCCAGCTGCCAACAAATTTGAAAACACACATTGCGTACTCACAAGGTTATTGAAACCGAATTCCTTCAATTTAAGGGTTCATTATCTTCAAGAAAATAAGGACACTGGACGCTCTACCGAGCGGCGTAGTGCGAAGCGAAGTACGTGCTGGAAATAACAAAAGAAGAGAGAGTGTACTTTAGGCAACTTCACAACACGACAACCTTGTTAACAAAAATTTTAAAAATCTTCAATTAGAAATGTTTGTATTAGAACCACGAATAATAGAAACCAAATTTGATAATTGAAAATATAATTTTAAATGACCTTGGATTAAATTGTCATCAGATTGCGCATTTTCAGGCATGTCGTTTTTGTGGCAGTTGCCAGTTTGGAGTGATCCAAGTTCATTCCAAACAACCTTTCTGGTCATTTTTAAGAACCATACGTCTAGCACGATTCATGGGAAAGCCCGAAGGGAAAACGAAGTTTCACGTCCTTTAGTCGCAGTAGTGAATATTTATATGGATTGCATGGTTCAATAGACTCCTACGAAAAAATTAAATTTAACCTAGCGTGCGTTGGTATGGAACGCGCCCGTTGATGCAAAAGAACAAAAGTCTAGGAGGAGCGGTCCGGTCGGGCGATTTCTCAGTGCGGGGCACGAGGTTGAGCTGGTTGAGCGAGTGAAAAGAGCCGGGTTCACGTCTTAACTCGTGTTGATTTTGGTCGAGTCATTTGTAAACAGACAAAATGAGTTCCCTTCTTAAATCTGTCATGAGGCTGGCCCCTCTGAAGTCTGTGGCATCGCCTCTGCGGTGGTCCATGGCATCCTCAACCTCGCGACCGTTCACAAGGAGCTTGTGGCACATGTGTTCTTCCAGGGACGAATCTTCGGTACTTTCAGGCCTTAAACTCAAAACGCCCACCAGCCTGTGCAGTTGTGGCTGCGGCAGCCGCCACGTCCACAGTAAAGGTATTCATTTGTGGTATAATTTCTCTCAGTGTAGCTTCACATTGTGCAAAAATGATTTGATGCAATTTTCTTCAAGCAGTGACTACATTGATTTATTTTCATGAATGAATATTGTCTTCAGACATCTAATCATATTCTTTTCTAATTTCTTTTTTTAAATTTTCCTGCGTTTTAGGTGAAAGAGAGCTTATTGAGTTCCTGTCTGAGGAAATTGCCACTGAAACGAAGAACAGGAAAGTTAAAACGCTACCTACGGAAGTAGAAGGCTTCAAGGTCCAAACTGATGGAGCTGATGTGGTTCTGACCAAATCCTCCGGAGATGAAGTGTAAGAAACAGCTGCAGTCATGCTTAAAATCATCACTAATCTCTTGTTTTGTGTAGCTTCTAGTTTTTATGCTTTTTTGTTTGTTTTCAGTATTGAAATTCACTTTAACATCAACCACACTGTTGATAATGAGAGTGAAGCAAGCGTTGATCCCTCAATGGACAAAGCTGAATTTGGCGAACTTAAATCAAAACCCACTTTTGATGTTGATATTAAGCGAGGAACTTCCACTCTAAGTTTCACCTGCTCTTTCTTCGATGCAGAACCACCTCAAACTGAAGATGGATATAGTAAGTTACTTTTTACTCCAGACAATAGTTTTTGTTGAAACATTTGACTTCTTTCATTAATAAGCATTCTTTTCTAGATGACATTTTTGGTATTGATGAAATTTCGCTCTTTGATGGGGCATGGGATGAGAAAAACTACAGTGTTGCTGGAGAAATTTTGGATGGAGTAAGTTTAGCCCTTGTCCCTCTGAAATAATTGTAATGTTTTTTGTGCCCATTCCTCACTATCTCTCTTGTATCTTGTTTTCAGTGTCTCTACGACTTGCTGATGAACCTCTTGGACGAGAAGGGTGTCAACAATGACTTTGTGGAGAAGCTTCAAGAGTTTGCTACATCCTATGAAAACCACCTGTACATCAATATGCTTCAAAATATCCAGAAGTTTACCAGCAAAAAATAGGCTTGTAATAAATTGTCTGCTTTTCAATCATTTTCAATTTTGTCGTGTGAATTCTGCTACTATTAATTATGTATGTAATGTTAAGAATTCATGTTTGTTCCAAACCTCATTATATTAAGCTAGTCTTACTGTTGCATTTTTTTTTTTAAATTAAATTTACATCTTTTTATGAAATATTGTGTCTATGTATGCTAGTGACATGTGATGCAGGCTGACTGATCCCAGTAAATGTTATTAGTGTTAGCAAATAACAGTTTCGCCCATCATTTTCGCCCCCCTCGGACCCATTATTTTGTAGGTCCTCCCGTTGGTTGGCCCTCGTCCCTGGTACTTCCCTGGTTGCCTCTGGGAGCCAATATCGCGACGCAGTGCATCACCACATTGCTCGGCCAGCCATTCATTCCACGCTGCCAACCCGCAGGGCCCCGCGTCTGCGCGGTGCCGCGCCCTGGCGGCCAGGTGAGGAAGCTGGGCGCGGCGGTCGTGGACAGGTGGCGCGCGGGGGGTCGACGGCTGCCTCCGCCGCCTCCCCCTGCCCCCCGTGCGGCCCTACGTGCGGTGGAGCGGGCCGGGCCGGGCACAAGCAGCCAGCCAACAGTAACGGGACGAGAGCCGCGTCGAGCTGAGCCCTGCGCCGCACCGCGCCGTGAAGCACCTCGACTATGTTGTGCCTGTGACGCGAAGTGCCTTAGCTTGCCGACCAGAGCCGCGAGTGAAGCCCTTACTGGACACAGTGCCCTATGGATTTTGTGGATACGTCTCGGCCATAGCGTCCGGCGGCGCCCCGTCGTGCTCCACGTAAGTCGAGGCGGAGCGGCCCAGCCTAGCCGGCGGGGCAGCCGGGGCGTACGCAAGCTGCCGCTGCTGCCGCTGGCACGGCGAATGGGAGAGCTTCTCTCCTGGTTCCGGCTGCCACGGCCACCACGGCCGGCCCGCAGAGTACCTGCACCGCATCGTCGCGGTCGCGCGGCCGAGTGTACTGACCCCTGGGCCCGGCTCGGCCTAGGCTGGATTCTTGCAGGCAACAGAGGGCGGCATGCCAGCCCAGTGTGCACCAGGGCCCTACCGCAGGGTTAGCCCCCGGGGCCCGGCCCTATGACCCGCCGAGAAACCTTAGGATCGCCCAGAGGGGTGCGGCCGGCGATCGAGTGGTGCCCGATCAGCAGCCTGGCTCACGCTAGCCGGGAGCACGCTGAGGCGCCCCGCCAGGACTAGAGTCCGGGAGTAAGGACTCTTATTGAAGACCTCCCGCAGTGCTCTGCACTCGTAGGGCGTGCCGCAGGGGTGCGAGAGAGAGGCATCCGCGGTGTCCTAGTCCCGTGCTCGACCGTCCAGGATGAGAGCGCCTCCCCCGGCTCGGCAAGCTCGTCGCGATCATCGCGAGCCGGGTCCAGGTGTGGCGGCTAGTGATATTAGGCACAGGTGTTCCTTATCAGCAGACGGCGCTAGCGCGCTCTAGCGGGAGATCTGCAAGCGGGCCGAGCGGCGCTAGGCGGCCATCCTTGTCCATCTCGACGCACGGCGCCCGGCCGCGCCACGCCACCACGCGGACGCGCTGGCTCCTTCGCCGTGGCTTCGCGCTTCGCTCTAGCTTCGCTCCGGCCGGTGCCGAAGTGGGTTAGCTTGTCCGGGTTGGGTAGGAACTGCGTGGGGCGTGGCGGGGCGTCGCGGGGAGGCGCTCCCATTGATGAGAACAAAACTTGCAGTCTATTGTGCGCCTCTGCCGCGCTGCTGCTGGTATGAAGGAGTGAAATCTGCAGTCCTGCCGACGTGCCCTTCCCCCTTGGCACGCGATGACCTGCCTCTCGGCGACCCTCCGACGACCCTTCCCCTCGCGCCTCCGCGCTCGAAGCGAGACGAGCCCTGATTAGCATGACTTGCCGGTCCTTGCGGTGCACAGTGCAGTGTACTCGGCCCGCCGCGCGTTCAAGTCTCCCTCCATGCAACGCGGCTGGCGAAAAACACCAAAACACCTCGGCTGTTTCCGCAGCGCGGCAGATTTCCCTTGAGAACCCGCCGGAACCCGCGCAGCGTAAGGTTTGTTTCGTTGCTGTCTCCGCTTCCCTCCCCCCTCTTCCCCTGGCACCCTCATGGAACGCCCAGTGAGTGCGACGGTTCGAATCAGACATCAGCTGTACCCGGCGCGGCGGCGGCGGACGCGTTTTTGGCTTGGAATGTGGAGCAGTCCGGACTGCGGCGGGGAACTGGTCAAGGAAGGGCCGGAGGCGCGCGAGCCCTTCGAAACACAGTGTGCGGCCAGCCAGTGCCCTGCCGCCCTACCCGCGTGTCCGGTGCCGCGGTGCCGCCACGCCCTTCTAGCCCTTCCATCACCGGACAGCAGGCTGCGTCCGCGCCGTGCTTCCGTCGCTCTGTCCCTCTCGCACTCATGGTGCGTGCTGTCGGTGTGCGAGAGAGCCGGCGCGACGAAGCGCCTAATGGAGCCGAGGGGCACAGCAGCGCAGCCGAAGCGGTGAAAAATTGAGCAGCCCACTTTGGGCGTTGTCTGGCCGGCTCATCCTGATCTGGATATAAACGTCGCGCAATGGGCTCTTTGCCGGGCCAGCGCGCCGAGGCCGCCGAGGCCCGCCGGCGAGCGGCCCGATGCGGTCCGCGCCGACTTTCGCTGGGGAGCCGATCCCGATCCCCGCCCAGGGCTGCCTGCCGAGGGATCTGGTTCTATGTCGCGGGGATATAAACATCAACTTTCTATCGTTTGCCGTGGCCTCGCGATGACGCTTCCTGGCGGCAGTGATAGCGGCGCTATCGCCTCCGCCCTTATCGAGTTGCATTCTGTCGCTTTTCGCGGCCAGCGGCCCACAGTAGGTCAGAAGACTGAGGGGCGGCCAAAATTCTGGACCTGTTTCGAGCTCCAGAGTCGCAGAATGGGACTCGAATCGGACGTGTGACCTTACCAATGGATTCCTCGTTTGGAGAGCAATCCATTGGTGGGGCGAGGGGTCAACCACTTCTTATTTTTGTGTACACACGATTCCGGATTACCACGATTCCTGAATAAATCCCATAGAAAAAGGGAGAATATTTAAAGAAATTCTTTTGTTTCTCAGTGTTTTGGAACACTACTGCAAGATTACGACGACATACCATTGATATTATAAGGATTTTCATTAAAATTTCGAAGAAATTACCAATGATTCCCAGGTTGAGTGTGGGTCACACGTTCGTTTCAAGTCCCATTTAGCGACTCTGTAGCTCAAAACGCGTCTAGAGTTTTGGCCGCCTGCGGCCCACTGTGCAACAGGCGGAGGAAAATTGGGAGTGGAACGCCGGGTCTGGATGCTTGGCAGTGCACTCACCAACACGGGACACAGACACACCACACGAAGAAAGGTGGGAGAGAGAAGGGAGGGGGCGTTGCCGGCGTTGCCTGCCCGGCCTGGCGGCGAGCCTGGCGGTGCCTCAAGTTCAGGGCCGGCGAGAGAGGCTCGTTTGGAGCGGACGGGGCGAGAGAGAGGGGGTATGAGGAATCCTGCCGAGGTGAAAAGTTGGGCAGAAAGGGTGAGGAAAAAGGGACGTGCAGCAGACTGATTCCGCATGGCGTTTTCGTCGCTCAGTATCATTCGCACCTGTAACGGAACGTTCCACCAACCATCGCTCTGCAGATCCGAGTGGCAATCCAGAGCCTGGACGCACATCTCTCTCTCTCTCTCTCTCTCTCTCTCTCTCTCTCTCTCTCTCTCTCTCTCTCTCTCTCTCTCTCTCTCTCTCTCTCTCTCTCTCTCTCTCTCTCTCTCTCTCTCTCCCATTCATACGGCACGCCCGATTGGAGAGGGACAGAAAGCGCCGTTCGGGACGACTGCAACCGCCAACGGCCACTGCTGAATAACTACGACGAAGAACCGCATGCAGCCGCCAGCGTGGCCGACAGCGCCGTGTTCAAACCGCGACGCCGCCGACTGACTGCCCCGGTGACGAGAGAGAGAGAGAGAGAGAGAGAGAGAGAGAGAGAGAGAGAGAGAGAGAGAGAGAGAGAGAGAGAGAGAGAGAGAGAGAGAGAGAGAGCTGCGCTCATATTTATGCCCCTCGCGGAGAAAAGCCAGGCAGTTCCCTTCCCGATGCGAGCCCCCTCCCGCAGTCCGGTCGGGGTGTGCGTCCGAGGGTCGTCGCCCAGTCTGCCTCTCTCTCTCCGCGCGCGCGGCTGCGCGGCTGCGCGGCCATTCCCCAGGGTGGGGCGTTGGGCCGCGGCGGCCGGGCCGTGGCGCGCCGGGCCCCGCTGGGCGTCGAGTCCGGCTGAGTCAGAGAAAGGCTTTCACTTCGAACATATCGCCGCTGCTCCGTTCGCCCGTCTGGGAGGGGCCAAGGGGCGTGCCGCCGTGTAGCATCACCCCGACCCGCGCGGCGAGGCGCAGCGTTATCGCCCTGTCTCTCTCGCACCTGCACCGGGCGGCCTGCGAGTGCGAGAGAGACAGAATGCCGCGTGTAGCATCACCTCGACCCGCGCGGCGTGGCGCCGCGTTATCGCCCTGTCTCTCTCGCACCTCTGTCTCTCTCGCCCTGCGAGTGCGAGAGAGACAGAGCACCGCGTGGAATCAATCCGCCGCCTTGCACCACCAGGAAATGTGACGCTCATCTTAATCAGGTGGCCGAAGGCAGGAGCACGGAGCACACCTTCGGGACGTCCGCACACAGTTCGGGTCGCACTCCTGCGCCGCGACTACCTTATCGGCGGATTAAGTCCTAGGCCGCTGGGCGCCGGGCCTTTGAGGCCGAGCTCGTCCTCGAGCGGGTCTGCCTATGCGGTTTGCCACTCTGTCTCTCTCGCACCCTTGCAGGGAGCCCGCACAGCGAGGGGTCCCTCACTCAGAATTTCGGTGTACACACATTGTTTGATTCTGTTAGATTGTGTGGAATTTTGAATGATTTTGTCGTGCCATTTGCCTACTTACAGGCGTTTTTGAGGCAAGATTAAGTGGGGGACCCCTTGCCCCACAGTGGGACAGACAGACAGTGACGAAACGACCCTGTGGATGAATATGGACACAAGGTGTCGGTGCCACCGGCCCAGCTGCTGGGATGTGTGCGGTGCGTTTCTCTCATTATGGCGATGCAGCAATAATGCAAAATGGAGACGCGGTTTCCTGCCCATTGCGCGCCGCGTCCGGCCGATGCCCCTCCCCCCCCCCCTCTCCTCTTCTTCCTTTGTCCTTTCTCCCGCGGTCCAAACGGGGTAGGGACTCGCTGTTGCGTGTACGCTGTGCATTGAATCGCTAATGAAGGCGGCGAGTCCTTGGGGCGTCTTAGGCCCTCGCCGCTAAGTGCCGTACTCGTCACCAGCGCCTGCTTCCAAGAGACTGTTCCGTTCTCGCCGTACCGTCGCTCCGTCTTTCTCGCAGCCCTGCGGGACGCCCCGGGAGTGCGACAGAGATAACACACGAAACGATTCCTCGGAGACGCCTTCTTCTGCCAGGCCGGAGGTAGCTGACGCTGACGGTGATGACATTGCACCGAGGCTGGGTCTGAGCAGGGGCTCATCCCGTTGGTCTGTCTCTCTCGCAGCCGGGGAAGCCAAAAGCCGTGACTGTGGCCGCGAATGAGAGCCTAAGCTTATCAGAGAGCTTATCGGGCGACCAAGCGCCCCCCACCCCCTTTCAGTCCGCGGTGTGCTTTCGCTCCCTCAGACATTATGGCGCTTTCGACTCCGACCTTTCCCACACCGTGTGTGTGTGTGTGTGTGTGTGTGTGTGTGTGTGTGTGTGTGTGTGTGTGTGTGTGAGAGAGAGAGAGAGAGAGAGAGAGAGAGAGAGAGAGAGAGAGAGAGAGAGAGAGAGAGAGAGAGAGAGAGAGAGAGAGAGAGAGAGAGAGAGTGAGTGAGTGAGTGAGTGCCTGGGCGAGCGTGTGCACAGTGTCGCGGCGTGCGTGTGTGAGGATCAACTCAGCGGTACATTTGAAGGCTTGGTCATAGTCGCACACACTCCGCGCGGCAACCCCTTCCAGCTCCCACTGCCAAACATCGCTCCTCGGATGAAAGTTTATTTTCGTGGTTGTTGTTGATGTCGTTTGTTATAGTTGGTTTGTGTTTTTTTTTGTTTTTTTTTATTTTTTTTTTATTTTAGTGGCCGTGAACTCATTATCTGCGCACGGCAGCGCGGGAGTGCGGCGTCACCTTCAGAGTCGCCTCACGACACGACAGCGGGTCGGGCCTAGCCAGCCGGCCGGGCAGCGGGAAACAAAAATAAGGGCCGAGGCAGCCACCAATTTGCCCGATGCCTGCTTCGTTTGAAAAGAAAACACTTTGCGGGGCGTTTACCGGAGCGAGTCGTCTCCTGCCGCGCGTTTCGGCACGTCTCGGGGGCTGTCTCGGTCGCTGGGGCCGGCGGCGTCCCCAGGGGTGCGAGAGAGACAGAGCGCCGCGGCCGGTGTCCGGCGTGTATCCAATCACCGCGAGGCGACGCGGGAAAGTATCACCCACAGCACCTGTCGAGGGGGTGGGGTGGGGGGTCGTAAACCGACTGGGATCTCTTGGCGACGCAAGCGGCGCTCGCTGCGCGCTGCCGGTGGTGTCGACTGACTGAGCGGGAGATCAACTGTCTGTCTAGTATATACCGATACAGCAACTCGCCACGCCCACCGGCCCGCAGTGGGTCAGAAGACCGTTGAGGCGGCCAGAATGCTAGGCGCGTTTTGAGCTCCAGTGTTGCTAAATGGGACCCGAATCGGGCGTGTGACCCCACCAATGGATTCCTCGTTCGGAGTACAATCCATTGGTGGGGTCACTTGTTCGATTCGAGTCCCATTTAGCGACTCTGGAGCTCAGAACGTGTCCGGGATTTTGGCCGCCTCCACGGTCTTCTGACCCACTGTGGGCCCTGCACTGCACCGCGCGGCCCAGCGACGCAGCATGCGAAGCAAGGCAAGCCGTTCCGAGGGATCGCGTCGTCGTCGCTCAGTCTCTCTCTCACTGATGAGGCCTCTTGGCGTTGCGGTGTGAGACAGACAGGGAATCGCTCTGAATCAGTGTAAGTGGCTCCGCGACAGTCACTGCCTGCAGGTCGGTTGAAGTGACTTCAGTGACTTCCGCGCCCGACCGGCGGCGGCTAGCCGACCCAGCCGGCCCGTCTGTGACTCGGCGACCGACACGCCGGCTCCACCCGCCTGATAGACACCTCTACCAGGGCCCGAAGTGAAGAACATAGACCGGAAACAGTACAAAAAATCGAACCTTTTCAGGGGTTTATGCAGGTTCAAATCGTATTTAATCATATAGTTAAGCTTTCTGGTATTTTTGGATTGAGAGTGAACACGCATCATCAATAAATAAGCGATAATGTGGCATCTGTTTCCGGCTTATGTTCGTCCCCTTGTTCTTCACTTCAGGCCCTGGTAGAGGTGTCTATTTCACCCCCTCTCCGAAGCGCCATTCAAATGACAGCGACGCCTCCACGAGCCCTGCCTGCCCTGCGCAGCCAAAAGGCGGCCAATCAGGAGCAGGGCTGCCACCATGCCGGCATGGGCAGTGGCCACACTGGGAACACGTTGAGCCGCATTCCTCCGGGCAGCCTCATGGACTGCCTTTGGGCTGGCTGCGCGGTCTGTCCGTCAGGGCTGGCGGGGCAGGCAGGGCCGGCGGCAGCCCTTGGGCCTCGCAGCCAAGCCGCAGCCAAGCCCTTCGGCCTTCAGCCCTGGGCCCTTGGTCGAGGCGTCTCCGACTCCACCGCCGCGGCTCTGGCTGCCCGACTGCTGGCGCGGGCAAAAAGGCAGACGCGGCGCCGAAAGGCAAAAACGGGGTAGTCCATCTGAGAATCGTGGGGTTGGCCGATGCGATACTGGATCGTTCCCTAGTACGTACACCGATTGCAAGATCATTTTTAAAAAAAATTTAGTCTGCTGTATTCTATCTGCGCGAATATTCTATAAAGTCAAGAATTAAATATTGATTTTAAAAAATTCAGTCCTGTATCAAGCTTTCGCAACAGTGGCCCAGGAACTCTGTACTTTGAAACTACAAAATCAAAATTCTGTATTTTTCAAGGATCTTTTGAAATTCCGGTCTTGGAAACGTCGAAGAGTCGTGGGAAGTAAAACCCTGTGTTCGCTTCCCCCTCCCTTCCGTCAAAAAGAGAAGCAAACTGTGATGAGCAGCCCTCTTCACGCGTAGTTTTGCTTCCGTTTTGTTTTGTGCTGTCGTACACAGATTTTTTTTCTCAACTCTTTCATACCGAATAAAGCGTTGACACCTTTTTCGACGAAGATGGTCACTTCGCCGTACGAGAGACCCACTCTCGGCCGCCGCCCTCGTGGCCTCTGAACGAGTGTGCCAAGAGTGTCTAAACACACAGGTGTCTTTTTCTCCCCATATGTGTGCATGTGTGTGTGTGTGTGTGTGCGTGTGTCGGTCCGACCGTCTTCGCCGGCTACCCGCGTGACTTTCTTGTTGCCGCGGTGCCGGTCTTCACCGTTACCACGCGACCGGCGGCCGGGCGCACACACACGCACACACAGTTACTCACACACTCACACGCGCGCCATGCACTCCCTGCTATCCGAGACCTCCCCGCGGCCTAACTACACGCGTTTTCTTAACGCGCACCGCGCTGCTCACAAGTCAGGGAAATTCCGCTGCCGCGCGACTCGAAATAAAAACAATAAGAAGAAAAATACGGTTTGAAAAAAATAATACAGTAGTCACGACGCTACGCGGCCACCCACTATACATCACGACGGGCAGCATCAGCAGCAGCAGCAGCAGCAGCAGCAGCAGCAGCTAGCGGCTGCAGAAAAGTTGCGCCGGTTTCTGTGAAAACTTTCTACTAGTATAGCGAGCACGGCGGTGCGGGCCGCGCAGGCTGGGCTCGCTTTTCGGCCGCGCAGATCCATCCGTCCGCGGCCGATTGCCATGGGAAGGAGAGGAGGAAGACGGGGCCCGGGTCTTGCGCCGTCGTGGCGGCAATGCAAGAAAACAGCGCTTTGAATAATCAGATAACGTCACAGGCATCATTGTGGCACGGAGAACAAAAAAGGAAGGGGACGCTGCCCCGCTGGCGGCGAGGAGGCAGACTGGCTCGCTCTGTCTCTCTCGCTCTCACGGGGCGTCCCGTAAGGTGCGAGAGAGACAGAACGATGACGACGACGACGACTCTCGGCATCGGTCTGCGCTGCGGCGACCTAACCAATGGGAGTCGCGGCGCCAACGGCAAAGAAACGGGGAGAAGCGACCCTGCCATTAATACCCCGCGCGCTGGAGTACGACCTGACGACAAAGTTTTGCAGTGCAGGTCGCCGCGTCGAGCTCAATTTCTCTTCGGAAATCACAACGATCAAATGAGATGAAATCTCTGGAGGGCGGAAAATCTCGCGAACCAATCTTGCCGCGGCGTTGTTTAGACCTTTGTTTTAATCAAAAAGGCGCCTGAAAAAATTCCACGATTTCGTGGTGCCCCTTAACTCAAACGCAGGATCTCACAATTTTGTATGAATGCACAAAATTCTGATAGCCGCAGTTAAAGAGATCTCTATTGTTCGCTAGTGAATAATGTGCATGCGTGAGAGTGTGTCCACTGGACCGGAGCGCTCTGGGGCGGCCGGCCGTAGACTCATTCCGAGAGTCGTTTTCGTCGCTCTGTCTCTGTCGCACTCATGGGCGCCCCGTTTAGGTGCGAGAGAGACAGAGCGACGAAAACAACTTTCGGAATCAGCCTTCAGCCGGGAACGGAGGCGGGCACCAACACGACCGGTGGGCTGCATGCACGGAAGCAATGCGTACAATGCGACTGGCTTACAGTGTTGGAAGTTTGAAGCAGGCCGGCTGTGGGCTGGGCCGTGTGCCAAGCCGCTCGCCGCGCATGCCGCGCCCCTATTTGGCGGACAGACCCCGTTGTGCACTGGCGGCGGTAGTGAAATGTGTTGTTGTTGTTACTACTCGAGGGGAGTTGCAGTGGTGGTGGCGGCTGCGAGCAAGTAGGCTGGAATCCGCGTCATCCGGGATTGGGAAGAGGAGGGGGCATTGCATGGCCACCGCCCCGTGCTGGCAGGCATAGTGGGCAGGCCCAGTAAGCCGGCCGGCCTACGCCTACGCCTGACGGGCCCGGCAACCCTCGGCTCCGACGCGCCCCGGAGCGCTGCGGGCTGCCTGCCGCCGCTCCCCGGGCGCTTTGCGTAGCTTTGCGCAGAGACGCGAGATGCGAGGGCAGTGGGGCGGTGGGGCGCGCCCACAGTCGTTGTTGTGATTGTGTTTCTGGTGACGTGCGGCTCTGCAGAGTGTGTGAGCACGCACGCGCCTCTGCCTGCCTGTCGGCGAGTGTGTGAGTGCGGCACCAGCCGTTTTCCCCTTCCAATAAAATTAAAGCCGCGATGTCACGGTCCGTTCTGACGCACAATCGCCACGCGGTGGAGCGGAGCAAGCGGAGCGCGGCGCCCGGCCAAATTTCTCCGCAGCAAGTCATCCAGGACGTCATCCCGGAAGTGCTCCCGCCTAACCCCCTGCAGTGTGGCTGCGAGGGGCACGCCGCCGCTGGCCGCCGCCGGGGCTCTAGCCGCGCACAGTGGGCCGGAGGCGGGCAAAATCCCGGACGCGTTTTGAGTTCCAGAGTCGCTCACTGGGACCGGAACCAAACGCGTGAACCCATCCAAGGATTACTCTCCGAACGAGGAATCCATTGGTGGGTGACACGTTCGGTTCGAGTCCTGTTCAGCGACCTTGGAGCTCAAAACGCGCGTGTAAGAGTTTTGGCCGCCTGCGGCGGTGTTCTAGCCCACTGTGGGTCGTGGCGTGCGGCCTGCTTTCCCGGCGCCCCATAAGGACGGGGGCGTGGGGGCGTTGACGCCCCGCGGGGCACGCGACCGACCCGCCCAGGGGCACGCCGGCCGCATGTCACAAAAGGCCACGAGCGCAGTGGCGGGGCAGCACAGGCAGGTCAGTAGTCCGCACGTTCGCGAAGACGGCGCCGCGTCGGACTGCTGTGCGTGCTGCGCGTCACGGGCCGGTCGGGCGATGCGCGGCGCACGCCCTGGAGGCCCGCGGCGAGGCCCATGGCCTGTCGACCGTGGTGCCCGAGCCTCATGGCGGTGCCATGCCGCACCGCGCCGCACCGCAGCCGTCCTCGTCGCTTCCGGCGCCGCGCCGCCCTCGGCGCTGCGGTGCGAGCGAGACGACGAGGGCCATTGCGAGTTGTGGACGCAGCCATCCATGGTCCGCCATGGGCCGCGCCTCGGGCCGGCGGTGCGCGGTAGGCGGCGGGGCGGAACGGAACGCGTGGAGCGGCGGGCGGGGCGGGGCGGGGCGCGGCGCGGCGCGGCGGTCACATCCGCTGCCCGGACGAGCCTCCCCGTGTGATACCGGTCAATTTGCGAACGCCCCCACCGCCACCCCTTCCATGTCTCCAACGAGAACGTGCCGGTGCCGCCGTGCCGCCGACGCCGGGAGCGTCTCTTCTCGACGAAACTGTGGGTCGTGGACCTCTGCAGAGCGTCCGAGGGGCGTTTCCGTTCCGTCTCTCTCGCGCACTCACGCCCAGGTGCGAGAGAGACAAGCGGCGAAACGCAGTCTGCTCTCGGCCGATTCGTCCTTCCAAATTCCGACAGCCGCTCGTGCTTGAGATAAGCTCATCAGAGTCGGGCGTCTTGATCCGCGATTCACCGCCAGTAATGGCCTATTCAGTGATTCCCTCTCGCATTCCCCGTTCCGGAATCAGAGAGCCCCGCAGTCACGTCTCTAACTGCAGACTCTCCTCTTGTTGCAGGCTCTCCCTTCATGAGGCGTGTGTGCGGCCACCCGGCCCTCAGTGAGACATGGTGATCGTAACCAGGGTACGTTCAAATTGCCTTGTAAGCGGCAAAATAATTCCGTTTCCGGTCTCCGAACGTGGTCCAGCAAACCCTATATAAAAATAGCTAAATCTGTCAACCTGTCTTTCATTGTTTTACGTCGTTCATTGTATTACTTTCTGGGTTTCTAATTTGTTCAACGAATAATTTTTGATCATCATTCCTCTGTCTTTCGAGGGGAAAGCTGTAAATTGTCATTTATTAAATTGTCGGTAGTTGGCTGACCTGTAAGCAGACGACGTTAGTACAAAAGTCAACGATCAGACTGAGAGAGCGCGACAATATTTTTGTTATTGTACTTTGTTTTTAGCCTGTAACACTGCTGGTTATGAACGAATAGGTGCTGATGTATGTTGCCTTAATGTTTTAATTACAATTATTCAGAAGGTTTTAAGTTCAAGGCTGGAAACGTAAAAAGCCTTTCCTCTGTGTTGTTGCGGTACCTCTCCTACCTCCCTTACCTTGGTAATATATACATAGTATTTAAGAGAGTAATTATTTTTCTCATTTTAGGGAGATTACATCTGGATTGAGCCAGTCTCAGGCCATGAGTTCGATGTGGCTATTGGGGCCCGAGTCATCTCTGCTGAGGGCCGTCGCATCCAAGTCAAAGATGACGACGGCAAGGTAACTTACAATTCACATCTATCAAACCTGTCAATTGAATGAAAACTTCTGCTTAATGTTCTTTTACATTCGCAGGAACAATGGCTCACACCAGAGAGGCGCATCAAGGCGATGCATGCCACCTCGGTGCAAGGGGTGGAAGACATGATATCCCTTGGCGATCTGCATGAAGCTGGAATCCTAAGAAATCTCCTGATTCGTTATAATGAAAATCTCATCTATGTAAGTCTGTCGTTTATATTACTGCAATATTAAGAGTGTCTTTTTTTTATGACCTGTATTGCTATGGTTTCAGACATACACCGGATCTATTCTGGTGGCGGTCAACCCGTACCAAATTCTACCAATTTACACTGCAGAGCAGATAAAGCTTTACAAAGATCGTAAAATTGGAGAGCTTCCGCCTCACATATTTGCCATTGGTGACAACAGCTACACTCACATGAAAAGATATGGACAAGATCAATGTATTGTCATCAGGTACGTACAATATGATGGTGCGGTAAGATTATGTGTGTTAAAGCACACTTTATTATGACATCTTTTTTCTACTTTACAGTGGTGAAAGTGGTGCAGGCAAAACAGAAAGCACCAAATTAATTCTCCAATATTTGGCTGCTATTAGTGGAAAACACTCTTGGATTGAGCAACAAATATTAGAAGCTAATCCAATCCTGGAAGGTAATTATGATGATCTAAATTGAATTGGTAAGTACAGGCATCGTCCAAACTATAGACGTGACTCATTTGTGTTGTTTTCTCTTTTGTAGCCTTTGGAAATGCAAAAACTATTAGAAATGATAATTCATCCAGGTTTGGAAAATACATTGACATTCATTTCAACCAGCATGGAGTCATTGAGGGGGCAAAAATAGAACAGTATCTATTAGAAAAATCAAGAATTGTCTCTCAGTCACAAGATGAGAGGAATTATCATATATTTTACTGCCTCCTAGCTGGTCTTAGTAAAGAGGAAAAGCAAAGGCTTGAACTGGGTGATGCCTCACAGTACCGGTACTTGACAGGGGTAAGTGAAATGTCAGTCAAGCACATTTATTCGATTTTAATATTTTGGCATAACGATGACACTTTTTGATTTAGGGAGGATCAATCACATGTGAGGGCAGGGACGATGCTGCAGAATTTGCAGACATAAGGTCTGCCATGAAAGTGCTCCTTTTCTCTGACCAAGAGATTTGGGAAATTCTGAAACTACTTGCTGCACTTCTCCACATAGGAAATATTAAATATAAGGCCTCTGTTATTGGTAGGTTCAAGCAAATACATGCCCTCCAGCAGTCAACTGATGCAACCTGCACTGGTCTCTATATAATCTTTTCTTTTCATCGCAGATAACCTGGATGCTACAGAAATTCCGGATTTAACAATTGTTCAGAGAGTAGCCAGTTTACTTGGTGTGCCAAAACAGCCCTTGATTGATGCCCTTACGAGAAAAACGTTGTTTGCGCATGGAGAAACAGTGGTATCTACTTTATCTCGAGACCAATCAGTAGATGTCAGGGATGCATTTGTAAAGGGAATTTATGGAAGATTATTTGTTCTTATTGTCAGTAAAATTAATAATGCTATCTATAGACCCAAGAACTCAGCCCGCTCTGCCATTGGTGTTCTTGATATATTTGGTTTTGAAAACTTCCACACAAACAGGTAATTCCGTTGAATGTATTGGTTTTGTGAAAGTAAAACGTGTTTTCTAATGTTAATATTCCCACCCCCCTTATTTTTTTAGCTTTGAACAGTTCTGTATAAACTATGCCAATGAAAATTTGCAACAGTTCTTTGTTCAACACATTTTTAAACTGGAACAAGAAGAATACAATCTGGAAGCTATTAACTGGCAACATATAGAATTTGTTGATAACCAAGATGCACTTGATCTCATTGCATCCAAACAACTCAACATAATGGCCCTTATTGATGAAGAATCTAAATTCCCAAAAGTATGTCACATAATTTTGTAAACATTGTTTGTTGTTGTTAGTTTGTTACTGTCCTGTATGCTACTGTTGGTGTTCATTAGTAAGTTTACAATTTTATTTTTTCTTTAGGGCACTGACCAGACTATGTTAGCCAAGCTTCATAAAACCCATGGAAGCCATAGAAACTACTTGAAACCAAAGTCTGATATCAATACAAGCTTTGGCTTAAACCACTTTGCTGGTGTTGTTTTCTATGATACGAGAGGTATGAGTTGTATAATTATTGTCAAAAAATATGTAATCACGTTTTTCAAAAATTTAAAATAAACTCCAATTATTAATTTTTTAAATGTTGCAGGATTTCTTGAAAAGAACAGAGACACTTTCTCAGCAGATTTACTGCAGCTCATTCATATATCAAGCAACCGCTTCCTTCAGCTGCTTTTCTCCGATGATATTGGCATGGGCTCAGAAACTCGAAAAAGGACCCCTACTTTGAGTACACAGTTTAAAAAGTCTCTTGATTTACTAATGAGGACATTGAGCAACTGTCAGCCTTTCTTCATTCGGTGTATAAAGCCAAATGAATACAAAAAGCCTATGGTAAAAACTCTTAGCACTAGTTTGTTTTTATTAACAGAGCCTTACATTCTTTTGTGATGATAAAATTTTTATTTTTATTTTCTCAGATGTTTGATCGAGGGTTATGCTGCAGACAGCTTAGATATTCTGGTATGATGGAAACCATTAGAATCCGAAGGGCTGGTTATCCCATCAGACACAGTTTCAATGAGTTTGTGGAGAGGTATCGATTCCTTATTTCTGGTATTCCTCCATCACACAAGGTATTTGGAAAGAAAATTTGGTTTTCAGTCTATAAAAATATTTGTACTAGGTCAAACAGATGTATTAAGGGCTTTTCACCATTGCTTCCTAGACTGACTGCCGGGCTGCTACAGCACGCATTTGCCAAGCTGTTTTGGGAAGGTCTGACTACCAGTTGGGCCGCACTAAAGTCTTCCTGAAGGATGCTCATGACCTTTTCCTGGAACAAGAACGAGACCGTGTTCTAACAAAGAAGATTCTTATCTTGCAAAAAACCATCAGGGGTTGGGTTTACCGAAGAAGGTATGAATTTGACTGTTCATCTTAACGTTTTTCCATCTAACTATAATGTTTCCTGTTATTAAAATTGGTGATTTCATCAAACAGGTACCAGCGCTTACGGGCTGCAGCGGTAACAATACAGAGGTTCTGGAAATCTCATGCACAGAGGAGGAGGTACCTGAGGATGAGAGTTGGCTACCAACGTCTTCAAGCTGTTATCAGGTCCAGGGTACTGTCTCACCGATTCCGGCACTTGAGAGGCCACATAGTAGCCTTACAGGCCAGAGCAAGAGGCTACCTACTTCGACGTGAAGTGCGAGCTAAACGATGGGCAATAATCAAAATTCAGGCTCATGTAAGACGTATGATAGCACAAAGACGCTACCGGAAGTTACAATATGAGTTTTCTCAAAGGAGAGAAGCTCAGCGTCTGTTCAGAGAAGAGGAAATTCAATTGAGGCAGCAGGGAATTCCAAATGCCACAGAGATAGCTAAACGAAACTACAAGGTAACTTGATTTGTGATTGTTTTGGAAAATGCTGCCATAATTGTTAAAGAACGTTTCTGGAATGAAAATAATCGATTGTCAATCTGTTTTCAGAAAAGGTTAGAGGATCTTCAACTTGCTGTGGAGGAGCAGAGGCTTGCAGCCCAAGCTCGAACGGACGAAAGCAAACTCATCATTGACAAAGCCATGCAACAGCAAGACAAACCACTGGATGACAGCCAAGTTGTGGATGAGTTGTTCGGATTTCTACCCAAGAGTTCAAGTGAAGCCCCTTCATCTGCATTATCTCAACCACCTTCAGCTTTCAATGTAAGATTTTGGGAAATTGTATCTTGCAGTTAATAGTTGCAGCTGCACTCAGACAAACAAAAATACTAAATCCTTTTCTTTTCCACAGGATCTTCCTGTGCCAAAAGCAGATCAAACAGAACTGATCACTCCAATGCAGATTGTTAGTGAAGATGAGGAAGACCTTTCTGAGTACAAGTTCCAGAAGTTTGCTGCTACCTACTTTCATCCATCTGTTAACCATCAGCACAGCCGTAAACCACTTAAACAGCCTTTGCTTCCCCTCCACACTCAAGGTGACCAGTTGGTAAGTGTACACCAATAAAAAATTCGGTCCTGGATTATTTTAGCATTTCATATTACTTTACATACCTCACATGTAGTTGTATTCTCTCTAATCAATGTACGTATGTTTTTATACTCTTCCAGGCTGCTCAAGCTTTGTGGATCACCATTCTACGTTTCACTGGTGATTTGCCTGAGCCAAGGTTTCACACCATGGATCGTGACAACACATCTGTAATGAGCAAAGTGACTGCAACTCTTGGTCGAAATTTCATTCGAAGTAAAGAGTTCCAAGAGGCCCAACTCATGGGAATGGACCCTGTAAGTAAAATAATATTTTACAAGTATTCAACATGCTTAAAGTAATAAGAAACTGACAAAATTTTTGATATTCCAGGAATCTTATTTAAAGCAAAAGCCTCGTTCCATACGACATAAACTTGTGTCCTTGACATTAAAGCGTAAACACAAGCTGGGAGAAGATGTCCGTAGAAGATTTCAGGATGAGGAGCATACGGCTGACAGTTATCAAAGTTGGCTTGAAGCTAGACCGACATCCAACCTGGAAAAGTTGCACTTCATCATTGGGCATGGTATCCTAAGAGCAGAACTGAGGTAAGGATCCCAGCCAGTCTCTAAGAAGAACATAAATGTTGAGTTCTATTTACTATACTTGTTAAATGCATATTTTTTAAAAAATTCAACAGGGATGAAATTTATTGCCAAATATGCAAACAGCTGACAGGCAATCCTCACAAGTCATCGCATGCCCGCGGGTGGATTCTTCTGTCTCTGTGTGTGGGATGCTTTGCTCCCTCAGAAAGATTTGTCAATTATTTGAGAGCATTCATCCGTGAGGGCCCACCTGGTTATGCCCCATACTGTGAAGAACGTCTCAAGCGGACTTTTAACAATGGCACACGGAATCAACCACCTTCATGGCTAGAATTGCAGGCCACCAAAAGTAAAAAACCAATAATGTTGCCAATAACATTTATGGATGGAAATACAAAAACTTTGCTTGCGGATTCTGCTACAACTGCAAGGGAACTGTGCAATCAATTAGCTGATAAAATTGGTCTGAAGGATCAATTTGGATTTTCTCTCTACATAGCTCTGTTTGATAAGGTAATTCATAATCTTACTAAGATATTAAAGTTAATCCATTCCAAAATATTTAACAATTTATTTTTGTTTTGCAGGTGTCATCACTCGGCAGTGGAGGAGATCATGTCATGGATGCTATATCACAATGTGAACAATATGCCAAGGAACAGGGAGCTCAAGAGCGTAATGCTCCGTGGAGACTTTTCTTCCGTAAGGAAATATTTGCCCCCTGGCATGAGCCTACAGAAGATGCAGTTGCCACAAATCTGATTTATCAGCAAGTCGTTCGAGGTGTGAAATTTGGAGAGTACCGATGTGATAAAGTAAGTGATGTTTAAATAAACCAATATGTTTTCAGTTATGATCACATCATTAAGCATTGACATGTGTCATCTTTTCTTCAGGAAGAAGACCTTGCAATGATAGCAGCTCAGCAGTATTTCATCGAGTACAACTCAGACATGAACTCTGAACGTCTTCTGAACCTCCTTCCTAATTATATTCCCGATTATTGCTTGAGCAATGCAGAGAAAAGTGTTGAACGTTGGAAGCAGCTTGTAGTACAGGCATATAAAAAGGTAAACCTTCAAGACTGCTCGTACAAACATTTACCTAGTGTTCCCTGTAGTTTCTTCCTTTATCTTGTTCGTTTTTCTTCTTTCCATCAGAGTTATTATTTGAAAGAGCAGGTGCCAGTCCTGCGAGTTAAAGAAGATGTTGTGAGCTATGCCAAATTCAAATGGCCTCTGCTGTTTTCAAGGTTTTATGAAGCATATCGTAATTCTGGTAAGATTTTGGTTCCAAATTACTGCAATCTTCTTGTATCCTCTATCATGAACTGAACTTCATGGCAAACTTTATCTTATAATGTCTTCTCAGGACCCAACTTGCCCAAAAACGATGTTATCATTGCTGTAAACTGGACTGGAGTTTATGTTGTTGATGACCAAGAGCAGGTGCTGCTGGAATTGAGTTTCCCAGAAATAACAACTGTTTCCAGTCAAAAGTAAGTGTGAAGTGCTGCGGTCATATCTGATCAATTTTTTTTCCTTGTAAAATTTTATATACATATATATATTAAAAAAAAAAAAAAAAGAAATTCTGACATGTGTTTTTGTGCTTTAGAACCAACAAGGTGTTTACCCAAACCTTCACTCTTTCCACTGTCCGAGGAGAGGAGTTTACATTCCAGAGCCCAAACGCTGAGGACATAAGGGACCTGGTAGTTTACTTTTTGGAGGGTTTAAAGAAGAGAAGCACGTTTGTTATTGCTTTGCAAGACTACAAAGCTCCTGGTACTTATTTATCTTCTTCTTATGTTTTTGGATAGTTTTTTTATTTTGAATTCTGACAGGTTTTTATTTTCTTGTCAATAGGTGAAGGATCAACTTTCCTATCTTTCCAAAAAGGTGACCTCATATTTTTGGAAGATGACAGTACTGGCGAGAAAGTGATGAGTTCGGGGTGGTGTGCGGGAAGGTGTGAGAGAACAGCAGAGAGGGGAGACTTTCCTGCTGAGACTGTCTATGTTCTTCCCGCACTTAGCAAGCCACCAAACGATATTCTGGTAGGAGAACTACAATTAACAATTTCATAATTATCATAAAGAAGTTGAAATTACATTGCTTTGTATCACTTGTTCTTTCCTCTTAGGCCTTGTTTAGTCTTGAAGGAGCGGAACATGGACGGAAACTGTATCCAACACAAGTTAATGGTACAGAGACACGAGAAAAGCCTTACAATCTAATGGAGTATTCACTTGACCACTTCAGGTAGTGTATCAATTCTTTTTTTTTTTTTTCTGTTTATATATAATTGATTACATACATTTTGACCTTTTTTGGAACAAATTATTAATTTTTCTAGAACTCCACCAAAACGCACAATGTCCAAGGCTCTTACTTTAACAACAGCGAGACGAGGCAATTCGGATGAGCTTTGGCGCCATTCACGTGAGCCATTGAAGCAACCATTGTTAAAGAAATTGCTATCCAAAGATGAGTTAGCAGAGGAGGCATGCTATGCATTCACTGCTATGTTGAAGTATATGGGAGACCTACCTAGCAAAAGACGTGTTGACACTGACCAGATATTTGATGGTCCTTTGAAACATGTATGTATACATTCAGTTTTATCCAGTTTTGCTGCTCTTTTTGTGTTTTTATGGCACAAAGACATTCTATTTTACTTTCATACTTGCAGGAAATTCTCCGAGATGAAATTTATTGCCAAATCATGAAACAACTGACTGACAATCGTAACCGTTTGAGTGAAGAGAGAGGTTGGGAGCTTATGTGGCTTGCAACAGGCCTCTTTGCTTGCAGCCAAAGTCTTCTCAAGGCATGTATACTTGAATAAAAATTTAATAAATTCCGGAAAATGCTTGATGCTATCAGGATAAAGTTTATTAAAACTCTAATTTTTTTCACACAGGAGCTAACTCAATTCTTGCGTTCTCGGCGTCATCCAATATCCCAAGATTCTCTGCAGAGGTTGCAGAAGACACTGAGAAACGGTCAGCGCAAATATCCTCCTCATCAGGTTGAAGTGGAGGCAATTCAACACAAGACCACTCAAATATTCCATAAAGTTTACTTCCCAGATGACACAGATGAGGTAAGTTAATTCATATGATAATATGTTTCAAATTGTAGGGTTTAACACAAAAATTTCAGACACAAAATAAAAAATATAACACAGACGATTTTATTTTCTAGGCATTTGAAGTGGACTCATCAACCAGAGCAAAAGATTTCTGTCAGAATATATCTCAAAGGCTGAATTTGCGTTCAAGTGAAGGTTTCAGCTTGTTTGTTAAAATTGCAGACAAAGTTATTTCTGTCCCTGAAGGTGATTTCTTCTTTGACTTTGTCAGGCATCTAACTGATTGGATAAAGAAGGCTAGACCTTCAAGAGATGGTAAGTCCATAGCACTGCAGTATACACCTTGTTACATGTTACAGAAACAAATTTTTTAAATTTCATGAACATTTTAGGAATTACGCCCCAGTTCACATATCAAGTATTTTTCATGAAAAAGTTATGGACAAATACTGTGCCTGGAAAAGATCGAAACGCAGATCTCATATTCCACTTCCACCAGGAGCTGCCCAAACTTCTCAGAGGTACTTGTTGATGATAAGTTGCCACATGTTGATTTTTCCAAAAAGTTAAAAAAAAAAAATAATAAAAAAAACCCTACTGATTGTTGTGTTTTCTAAAATCAAACATTACAGGTTATCATAAATGCAGCAAGGAGGAGGCAGCTCGTCTTGCAGCTCTTGTCTACAGAGTTCGGTTTGGAGAAAGCAAACAAGAACTGCAATCTATTCCGTAAGAAATAAATTGAGCTACTGAATATTACCCACCCTCTTTTCACTCTTCTTTTACATTTCTCTATTTCTTCTACAGACAAATGGTCCGTGAACTGGTGCCAGCTGACATGATTAAAATGCAAAGCTCTAGTGAATGGAAACGAGCAATTGTTGCTGCTTATAATAGTGACGCTGGTACGTACTACAACACAAGCTGTATCCAGTTAAGGATTCTCCCATTCTGACTCTGTGTGACTCTGACTGACTATGACTCTCGGCCGTCTCGACCAGTCCGGTTTGCGTGCGTCTGCTGCCGCTAGTGCCGATCGCGCGACTACTAGAGCTCTATCGTGAGGGCCGTCAGTCATAGTCAGACAGAGTCAGACAGAGTCAGACAGAGTCAGACAGAGTCAGACAGAGTCAGACAGAGTCAGAATGGGTTAGAATCCTTAACTAGTTACAGCTACAGAAGGTTTGCTCATAGGTGTTTGACTCAGAAATAAAAAATACATTTTTTATCATTTTTTCAGGAATGAGTCCAGAGGATGCTAAGATTACGTTCTTGAAGATCATCTACCGCTGGCCGACATTTGGATCTGCATTTTTCGAGGTGAAACAAACCACAGAACCAAACTGCCCAGAAATGCTTCTGATTGCCATAAACAAGCACGGTGTTAGCCTAATAAATCCAGTTGACAAGGTCTGTACATGTTGTGAATACAAAATGCAGGAATCTTCGATTTTTATTGGCATTTTGATGATTTGTTTCTTTTTTTTTTCTAGGAAATTGTTGTTACTCATCCCTTTACCCGTATCTCAAATTGGTCATCTGGTAATACATACTTCCACATGACAATAGGAAACTTGGTTCGAGGGTCAAAACTACTTTGTGAAACATCATTAGGATATAAAATGGATGACCTACTGACATCATATATTTCTTTGATGCTCACAAATATGAGTAAGCAGCGTTCACTGAGGATCAAGTAAAATAATGATTATTCTGCAAGTTTTGCTTGCTTGCCTCTTAATTATATGTTTTCAGTCAAAACTCTTGGCATGAATGTTCTTTTAATTCTTTTTAAAAAATGAAATTCCCTTTGTATGGATGTCTAACTGCTGTGCTTTTAGGCACTCTCATTGGCAAAGGAATGGTTTCAATGATTCCCACTTATGATGTGGCTCATCTGACCAGCCATTCCTTTGCTAATGACAGTGTTTGTAAATGAGCTTCCCTTTATAAGTGTTACATCTCTTTTGCTTATGGTACTGATTGACTGATAGAATTGTGTCATGACAATTTGTAATATGGATTTAGTTGGAAAGAGAAAGAAAACTGTGAGTCAGTTACATTTCCCAAAGGATTATGATTTGTTTTATTAAAATTTTATGTTAGACGATGGCGATTATGCTCCCTAGCTTATCCCTCCTGTCAATTCAGGCACACATGGAGAGAGTGAGGAACGGAGAGCCTGACAAGCTGCCATGAATAATTTGTATATAACAGTCTTTCATCTCCAACTTCATGGGTAGAGTAGCTTTCAAGCCTCTAGTCATGGATTTTGCTAAATTGCCTGAAATTTTGTAATTTTATTCATTGAACTTGTATAAACATGCATAAAAGATAGTCATTTCATCATTATGTACAGATTAAGAACATATGCTCAAATCATTCTATTTAACGTAATTTATGACCGTCCACTCCCAGTCTTCCTGATCCTGGTTATCGAAGAATTATATATTTTCTTGAAATTGTAATTAATATATTGTTACAGTGTTAAAGTTTGTGAAAAATAATTGTAGATTCTTTTTATTGCAATAATGAAATTGATTTTGCTGGAAATGTGTCTATTCTCCATGCCTGCCAAGTCTCACCACAAAAACACAAACAAGTAGAGGTTAAAATTTATTGCAATTGGCTCTTAAAACACAATACAGGAAAGTAAAAATAGACCGCTTTCATGCAGTAATCACAGAAATCAGCACATCTCTTCTATATACAAGAAGTATGCCATTTCATGAAAATAGAACATATGGCAAAGTTACAATAGAGATGAATACTATAGTTTCATATCAGTCTGAGTATAAAAACGTACACATAACATCACAAATATCATGCATAATGCGTGCACACAGTTAATTAATACTAATAGCTACGAGATTTGATTCCTTTTCGGCAAAGAATACAAGTACTGTTAGGCTAGTGGAGAAACATTGGTCCCACACTTAATTTGGCCCTGTAAACAATATGTCTACCTTGGACTGTCAAATATTAAAAAATATATCATATATTATGATGCCTGACTCCAGGGTCCATCAGAGATGGCAGGATAGCGATTATTCTGACCATCTCTTTGTGGCTCAGTTGTTCGACTATCCTGGTCCCTATCAGCATCTCTAGGTCTACGAGTACGAATAATGTCATCAGCAGGTGGACAATGAGGCCTTGGCCCAGGCTCAGGAGTGTAGGTAAAAGTAAGGCCTGTAGCATAAATAACTCCATCATTGCGAACCAGAGATACGGGCACTTGAGTCGGCTGCCGCACCCACTGCCATTCTCCTCGAAATTGAGTTATTTCAGGAACAACACACAGCATTGTTTCTTGGCATCGGTATAGAGTTTCAGCTTCAACATCCCCAAACCAAACCTAAACAATAAAATATATGATAACTAAATAAATCAACAAAGAGAATGGTAAGATGAATGTTATTGAAATGAAGACTTCCAGCATATGAACATACCTGAAGGTTTGGAGTGAAGTTTTCACCACTAAGCTCCAACATAGCAACATCTCCACCACCGTTCAAATTCAATGAATGTACAATTGGAACTGGGGTCACTGGCAATCTAACAGGACCCATTCCTTCAAAGAATTGGTATTCAGCCTTATCAGTTGATATAATTGTCCAGCAGGCACCATCATTTATCATCTCTTTGTTCAATTCCTGAATGACAACATGGTTCAGCCATATAATTACATAGTATTATATATTTTAAAAAGAAAGAAGAAAAAAAAAAGTCTCAAATTACAATAAGAACCCTTAATTAACTTACCTTAGGGCATGGTGTTGCTTGAAATTGAATGATTCTTTCTTGACTTAAACATAAATACATGCGTTCTGTGTCTTTCATGTAAAAAGCGCACTTGTGTAACTGAGAAACAGGATCATCAGCTTCCAATAAGGCCATCTGCTTGTCAACCTTTCGAATAATAAGTCTTGGCAGAGCCATACCAGTAACGGAGCACACAAGTTTTACAGTGGAGCCGTAGTGTACATAGCCATCACGAACAGTGAATTCTTCACTTTCACTTTCGTTATCATCAAGGAGATGGATAGTAAAAGCACCCCACTGAGTAGAGCTTGCATGGAAATTTCCATTTTCAACATGCAGGTACCTGGTGGAAGCCAACATGTGTAATAAATAAACGGAACATTAGATTCTAAATTAATAGATCAAGCAAGCAACAAAAAAGTGTACAAACCTTGTGCTCACAGTTTGAGAACGCAAACGGTTGAAAAGGGCCACCTTTGTACCACTTGCTATGCAAAGATCAGCATTTTTCAAGGATTGCTTTTTCTTCGATGGCTTACTAATGACCTTAATTCGTTTGGAGTGAAAGACACCAATGTCTTGCCCTGTGCCATAGAACATTTTGACAGAGAGCATAAAATGCTTCCTCTTGTCAGAATCTGAGATGAACAATGTTTTTGCTGCACAGTACTGTTTTCCATTGTTCAAATCGAGCTGCTGCATATCTTGGTCAGCACTACCAATTCCGATGAATGCACACAACTGTGAACTCTGCTCCGATTCTCCTGCAAATTCAAAATAGTATCAAAATGTGTTCAGTTAAAGCCAAGCATATGAATCAAAACTTAAATTATTTGAATGATTTTACCTGATCTCATGAGCTGTTCCTGCCTGAGTCGCCATCCATCTCCAAAGAGGTAAATACATGGAGGAGGACAGAAGAATCTTTTCTCATTGCCGTAAGACTTTTGAGCAACTTTGGCATGAAGAATGACAATGACCATGTCATTCCTTTCACGAAGATACCTTTCCATAGCATCTCGTGTCAAGCGTTGATCCAATCTTGAGCTCAACATGTTCAGAGGACTTGGGGAGATCACCCCACCTCCACCACCCTGATTCACAGCTCTTTCGACAGGCCTTTGAGGAGGAGAGGGCGGACTGTGCAGCCCATGAACACCGTATTGGTGTGGCATCCTATACTGCTATGCAGAGGTCATGATGAGACTGTAAACAAAAAAAAAACTGTCAGAAATACTGTGATTGTCTTAAAGATCTTGAAATAAAAAATAAAATGTTAATAATAAATAATAATAATAAAATTTCTATCAGGTAGAAAGGGCAGAAACTTGGGCAGCTAATAACACTTGTGATATTTTAAAAGTGAAGGGAATGAGTGAAGAAAGAAACTCTACCATTTGAAAACATTAAGTTAGGGTAAAGTGGCCATTATAGGGGAAAAAGAGAAACTGATTCAACATGATATGTCTTGTTCAGAAGAACGTCAGAAAGGTCTATGAACTTGTTGCATCTTAACCTAGGGGAGGCACAGAATTTCTAACAGAGTACACACTGTACTTAAAATATCATATTCTGAACACACCGCATATTCTGGGCCAACGTTGTCAGCAAATAAAGCTGCGAAATAAATCTTGGGGTGACAAAAACAACCGAAACATATTGTATAACAGTAACGTAAACAATTCTCCCACGTCAGTGAGGCGAACTGACACAGAACATCAGGGCAAATCGAAAAGGTGGCGCTTCGGAAACACTCAGTTGACAGAAATCCAAAAAGTTGACGGATAAAAACAGAAAACAATACATTTAAACGCCTCACGCCGAACTCGGTCGAGACGCCATCTTCCCAAAACACCTGTTTGGTTCCCACCAAGCACGACAACATCCCCGCAAGATAAAACCAATGTTTGAGCACCGTGGTTCTGGGCTTGGAATCCAATATTACTGGGCGAAAGTAAAAGCAAGATTTTCTTTAAAGCCATAAGAGCTTACAGCGTGCTTTACTTCACGGATCTAACCAATTTACATTTAGAAACTCGGCACAGACTTTATGGTTTGTCATGTTTCCCCTTCAATCATCACTTGCACGCCAGGAACCTAACGGAAATTTCAACGTACGTTCCGACACCCGGCCCGGCGTACTTGCGGCTGGTTCTTGTAGATTGTGGATTCCACAGAGCGAAAAGTCCACTAATGTTTTAAGAAATTCTCCGGGTCATTTCTATAGCCTCAATGTTTGGTTCCTCATCTTGGTTAAGAAGGTTGTCTTTGCATAAAACGCTATTCACAGGTTTGTTTACATGTTCTGTCGGCTGCTAGCACAGCAGACTGTTATTGTAGGAATTAAAGTGCATTTCGGGTGCTTATCTTTCATTGTCAGACCAAATTGTTGTTTGTGGATATATAACCTCTTTTCAAGTTATCCTCATTAACCGGTTGTATTATGATTGTTCTGCCAGGATATAACAAACAGACTCCGCTTGTCAACGCCATGGCATCTATTCATTGTGAGCCTGAAGTGGTAATGTAACGTTTCCATTACAAAATTAATTATTATTAAAAACAGGTATTGTACTTAACTTTTCCTTCATCTTTTCTTCAGTCGATAATCATTCCCATTTACAACGGCTCCAAGTGGTTGGATGACTGTTTTAATGGAATACTATCTCAAAATACATTTTACAGTCGATGTGTCGAAGTTTCCATTTACAATGACAGTAGCACTGATGATACAGAGAAAATTTTATCAAAATGGCAGTCTGAACTGAAAAACAGCTCTCAAGTAAAAATGATAGTGTCAAGTGGGCAAGGGAGGCCCCAAGGAGGTGAGTCTTCTTAGAATTGTATCATCATTATCCTATGCGATGTATATGTTACACAGAACTTCCTCTTATTATTTTACGTGTGTTGGTTGGCTAATGAAGTTGGATTTGCCAAGAATCGAGCAGTGGAACAATCATGTGGACGCTTTTTATGTTTTCAAGATGTGGTAAGGGTGAATTGGTATTTTATTTTCTTTCTTCCTCCCGGCTATAGCTACTATTTCTTCCTACATTTTACAGGATGATGTAATGCTGCCACAACGAATATTCAGTCAGTTAAAAGAAGCTAAAAAGTTTCCAGAGGCTGTAAGTGCTACTGAAAATGTTCATCATATAACACCTGTTATAAATCTTTGCATTATGTAAAAAATTGTTTCCTATTTTCTAGATTGTAGGCTGTAAGTTTGTGAGAGACCCACCTGACTCAACACAACGTTTTACAAGGTGGGCCAATGAACTTAGTCATGATAAGTTAGGTATTCAAATTTATACTTCACACGGACCCACAGTTGTAATGCCAACCTGGTTTTGTACCAGAAAAGTGTTTGACAGGTAGGTTTTCAGATGGTGACCGAGAATGAGGTACTAGAGCAGCACGTAATTTTAAAAAAACGACTTCTAATTTTTTTTTTGTAAAACAGAGTTGGAGGATTTTCTGAAGCTGGCCAAGGAACACCAGAGGATTTATTATTTTTTTATAAACACCTAGATCTGAAGGGTACAATCCGGCGGGTAGATGAGGTCCTACTGATGTACCGTTATCATGAAAATGCCACCACCTTTTCAATTCATGAGTAAGTCTTATAAATCAAGGCTTGATGTTTATTTTCATCTAAGAATCTCATTCTGATTTTAATTTATGGCAGAGACACTATATGGAATGTACGTTTGGAACATCTGAAACATAATGTATTGAAGGATTGGCCTAAATTTACAATATGGAATGCTGGAAAGCAGGGCCGTAAATTTTACCGGTCACTTACTCCTGAACTACAAGACCAGGTGTTGGCAATGTGCGATGTGGATGTCAAGAAAATAGGTAAACACTATCAACCATATTACCCTGAGGATCAAACCAGAAGCCGAAATAGCAGATCTATTCCCATTTTAGATTATCAGACCGCTAAACCACCTTTTGTGATATGTCTTAAACTGGTAAGTATTCAGTAAATGAAGAGCCAATCAGTAATTTGACAATTGTGTGTCAACAAGACAAAGAGTAATTTATTGAACACGATTGTTCTAGGATTTGACAGCTGGCAACTTTGAGAGGAACCTTACATCTTTAAGACTAGTAGAAAGAAAAGACTATATCATTTTCAGTTGATTCAAAACCTGAATTTTAATTATTTAATTAAAAACACTATTCATTTTATTTTCTTCTTGTGGTGTTACTGACTTACCTCACATCAGAGCTCAAACAAAATTAACAGCTTTGGGTTCAATTAGCTCATGCCAATCTAGGTATAAATATTCACCCAAAGAAACATCATCATTGAGACACTCATCAAAATCCAAGCTGAATTTTCCCTTCTCAGTTTGAAGTTGATCAAGTCCCTCTGCAATACAATGAAAACACAGTTTTCCTTAATAATTTGAAAAGACTAACAAACTGAGAAAAATAATCCCACCCATAAAAACAATACACAATAAATTACCTTGGATCTGAACATAAATTTGTTTGTTTGCTACATCAGGCGAAATGACACGTGCTTTGATTGGTGCAGAGACAACTGGAGAGTAGTTACACATTTTTAAAATCTGAAACAAATTACTTTTAATTGATATAGGAAGTTTGAAATGTGACAAAAAATCAATCAAAAGACAGTGACTTACCTGAAATTGTATAATAGTTTCTTTGACTGGCAAATCATTTAAGGGAGTGAGCTTCATGGTCTTATGTTCGGGGATCAAATTGGTGTCTTCCTCAATTATTTTGACCCTCTCTGCTTTCTTGCGTTCAAATACTGCCGGGGACTTCTGTTTACTCAAGGACATAAGCTTTGCTAGACCCAGGGCACCATCATCTATGGCAGGTGAGGAAATATTAGGCAAGATCTGACTTTCATCAAAGTGATGTGAACTGCTCGTTAGCTCTTCAGTTGAGGAAATCTTTACGTCTTCCGGTTCTTCTTCCTCAGGGGATCTCTCTACTACTTTAGAGTCTCCTAATGCCAATATTTTCTTTGTTCCTGTTTCCTCTGAGAGGGACAAAAATTTGATTAGTCCAATATAGATGGTAAAAATACTCACATTGAAAATGAAACCAAATGTGTGAAAATATTTGCTAACCTGCATCGTCAAAAAATATGTGTTTTCTCTTCTTGTTCACTGTTGTTGTGTTCATATCTGTTGATGCATTGTCAACCATTATGGAACTCAGTGTGTAACTCACACTTTGTATTAACTTGTTTTGAAGATATTGGCTTGGCTTCGTCTCTTGCGGATTATGATCAACATTTGTCTCAGTGGCAGATTTTTTCTTTCTTCTTCGGATTCTTTTTCTTTTTTTACATTCAGAACCAATTTCACTTGTGGTTTCATTATCTTCCAAAACAGGTGGTGTTAATATTTCATTGGCCGCACCATTCTTCTCAGGTTGCTCAACAACTGGACTTCTTGTAGCTTCAAGAGATGGCGTTTGAATGTTTGCAAATGGATTTTTGATGCTGTTCTTCATACTGGCGGCTCCGTTATCTTTCACAATCACAGGACCATGGCCGTTAATTTCGACGGGTTTGGATGGCGCCCCATTAGTCTTTGAGACGACAGGTTTATCTGGTAGTTTATACAAGTCCATTGAATCCGTGCTCTTGAGTGCTGAAAGAGCATCTTTAGTTTTATCAATAATTTGAGAAATTTTAGGAACGTCCGCTGGGACAACACTGTAAAAAATGGTGAAGAATAATTTCAATGTCAGATAGGACTACGTACTGGGACTACAAAGGCAAGCCTCTCATTTTGATTAGTTGTCAAGTCATGGTCAAGTCACAAATACCTGACGATGTCATTATCACGCAGGAGTAATGAGCTTTCAGAGCTGGGCAGCAGCCAGCCGTCATTTTGGATGTGGATGGCTTGCTGCAGACTGAACAACCGGCAAATGTGCTTCTCTACATCTCCCACAGTCCTCAACTTTTCGTGGTCAACGTATATGCAGCTTTGCTTACGCGTGCAGGAAAAGAGCGCAGACAAATCAACCCAGATTCTGCTTCCATTCATGATGGACTGGCAAAGATTCTCGCATCTAGACGCGAGAGAAAGTAAACAAACACACGATCTAGAGAGAGGTTAAGCGCTCGTGCTGACAGTAATGAATCTAAATCTGAATGTGCTTCACAATATGGACAACGCTTGCAAACAAAACTCCCTCTTACTCCAATCAGGCTCCGATACTTAAGCTTGGGCACTGGCTATATTTTCAAAATATTTTTAATGTCATTACCCTTCCTGATATTGATAGCTTCTCATCTATTTAACAAGGTCTCAAAAGTCGAGAAGCAATAATTAACACTCCCGTGTACCTGCGCGCACCCCTGTCCTCTTGGCGCAGCGCGAAAATTTAAAACGCGCCGGTTCGTGTTTTTCTCAAAAGTTCTAGAATTTTCCAACCACTGATTTTGACCTAATATTTACATCCAATATTTTGGAGGTTTGGTTGATGAGAGACGTAACAGAAAAAAATTCTCGCTTGTTCATCCCGCTTTTCTTTCACAATTGACGCTCGAAGGGTCGCGGGGTCACTCCACCCCCTTCCCTTCCCTTCCCTTCCCCCTCCACCGCGGGCCGTCCGACTTTCGGAGAGCCTTCCGCGGACCGCTCGGTCAGACGGTCAGACCCCTCGGCTCCGCGCGACAGCCAACTAGCAGCCCTCTGACAGCCTCTGGACAGCCTTAGGGCAGCGGCAGGACGGAAACTTTCGGACGGGGATGAGAGAGAAAAAAGACTGCTTTTAACTCGACAAAGGTAAATGTCCCCCCCCTAAAAAAGGTTTTGAAAAATTTCATACTTTTTACAGAGGCAAAACGCATGTCCACACTGTAATCGAAAGTGTGGTGAACTTACCACATTTGGCTGTGCTGAGGGCTAAAATGTGGTTACCACATTCTACCCCACGTACAACTGTGGTAAGATTTACACCCCTTCAAAAAGGGGAGTGTACAAACCTATTATTTAGACGTTACCTCATGTATTGCGTGGTCAAGATCACACTTTGCTGAGGTACTGACCGCATATTTTCTGAGGTATTCATCGCGGTATTTATGTGGTGCGATGCTGACCACTGATTATGGGGTATTGACCGCATTTCCACGTGTGGTAAATTCGGGTAACCGCAGTTTTGGGCCTACCACACATTTTCTGGGGCTTGTACCACACTTTGAAGGACAGTGCACCGCCGCACTTAAAATAATAAATAAAAATACTACTTTAAAGAGACCTGGTGAGAGTTGACTGAGAAGAACGTGTGGAGGTTCAAAAGGAAGCACCGACGGTTCCAGATGGTGGTGACGACGACAGACGGTGCTGCCCCCCGCAAGCAGGAGGAGGAAGGCCCCGCGGCCGATGCCGTCCTCCAGGAGGGCCTCCAGGAGGGCCTGCAGGGCCTGCGCGAGCTGGTGCAAGGTGAGCGCGCTCCAGGCGCTGGCTGCTCCACTCGCCTTTGAGTTTCAAGTTTTGAGTCCAAGTTTCTCCTGCACAGCTGACGCGGACCTGGTGTGTCCGGTGACGGACGAGTTCCTCGCCCGGTTCCTCTGGGCCGCGGACTTCGACGTCAAAAAATCGTACCACCTGGTGAGTGGCGCGCGACGCGGGTTCGAGTACCGCCGCTCCTTTCCCGACGCTGAGCTTCCTGCCCCAGGTCCAGGAGTACTTCGCTGCGAGGCGCGACTACCCGGACGTGTTCCTGCTCAACGACCCCAACATGTACGTGTCCATCTTCGAGAGCAACGAGCTGGGCTTCGAGCTGGCCGACAGAGACAGCCTGGGCCGCCGGATCTTCGTCGCCAGGATAGGTGAGGTGGTTGGAGCGCCTGGGAGGTAGGCAACGTCCGCGGTGCGCAGCCGCCTTGTCTGCGCATTGCCTACCTCCCAGGGTGGTTGGAGTGCCTGGGAGGTAGGCAACGTCCGTGGTGCGCAGCCGCCGTGTCTGCGCATTGCCTACCTCCCAGGCGCCGAGAGGCCGCCCGGCTCCCGGTCTATCTGCCTGTCTGACCGAGCCGTGGCCGGCCGTGGCCCAGGTGACTTGGACCCCACTCGCCACAAGTTCGAGGAGGTACTGCAGACGTGCCTGATGACGCTGGAGTCCCTCTCCGTGGACCCGGAGGTACAGCGCCTCGGCATCGTGGTGCTGGTGGACATCACGCGCTTCTCCTACAAGCTGGTCCGCTGGCTGACGCCCTACAAGATCAAGGTGTCCCTCAAGTTTCTGCAGGTGAGACTGAGAGGGGAAGGGAAAAAAGTATCTCTCTCTCTCTCTCTCTCTCTCTCTCTCTCTCTCTCTCTCTCTCTCTCTCTCTCTCTCTCTCTCTCTCTCTCTCTCTCTCTCTCTCTCTCTCTCTCTCTCTCTCTCTCTCTCTCTCTCTCTCTCTCTCTCTCTCTCTCTCTCTCTCTCTCTCTCTCTCTCTCTCGGTCTGGGCGGCCCTGTACTGAGCCAACAGAGCCTGTGTGCTTCCAGGACTGCATCCCGATCAAAATGCAGGCCTTCTACTGCGTGAACGCGCCACGCGTCTTTAGCCTCACCTACAACGCGGTGAAACCGATGATGAAAGAGGAGTTCAGGCGGAAGGTGAGTTCAAGGACTCGTGCCCTAAATGCGCTCTCTAACACAGAAAAAAAAACCAGCACGATTTTATTTGGTCAGATTTCTTGGCACAATGGCGACCTGTCGTCGCTGCACAAGGTGATCCCTCCCTGTGTGCTTACGAAAGACTTCGGAGGCACCGGAGAGGTCAACTGGACCGATTGGTTCAAGCACGTCTTAGAAAAGAAGCCTATGTTCGAAGGTACGTTTCACTCCCCCTCCCCACGGAAAAAAATAATTTGTTAATCCAACCGACACATCGGTTGGATTAACTAATTATTTTTTTCCGTGCCCTCTCCCAGAAAAATTGAACAAGTTTGAAACATTTTCTCGTTTTGTGTGTGTGTGTGTGTTTTTTTTTTCAGAATTGAAATCGTACGGGTACGTGAAGCAGCGGAAATAAGTACATCGCTTAGTTTTAATTAATTTGAAGAATATCGACTGTGTTTACTGTTTACCTTCTACTTCATATTGCTATTGTTCAACTTTCACTCACGCAAGAGGTTTTTCCCGCTTTTTTTTACTGTAAAGTATTTCATCAATCTGGACAAGTAAATAAACTACCAGTTAACGTCTGCCTGCACGTCATTCTCGACCCCACGCTCAGCACGCATCGAAAAGGAGGATGAAAAAAAAGAATGATTCTCCGCCTGTCTTGGGAAAACAACAGCAATTTTATTTTGTCTTTAAACAATACAAACATTGGATAAAAAGAAACAAGGCAGGCAAACACAGCTTGACCCGGGCGAGTGGCGCGCTCAGAGGGATGCCGCGGGGTCAGTCCGGAACGGGGGCGACAGCCGTTTTTGGCGATGAAGAGTCGCTACTTCCGCGCGAGGACGGAGTTTGGGTTCGCCGGCCCCATCATCATGTTATCACTGGGGGGTCATCAAACGCACTGCCTGGCGATTCCGAGAAGTCGTTTCGCCGCTCTGTTTCGGTCGCACTCCTGGGGTGCCCCGCAGCGGGCGAGGGAGACGGGGCGACCAAACGACCGTTTGGAATCAGTCGACTGGTCCGGGAGAAAAGGAAGGAGAGCAGACGCCAGGCTGCGCCGGCCGTGCCTGTTGCAATGTTGGCTGCGCCGGGCTGCGCCGACACCGAAGCCCCTCCCGCCCAATTTCCGCTCTTGTCATTGGCGCGCCTCCACCGTGGGGTTTGAGAGACACCCGAATAAACGGCGCTGGCCGGTCGTCGGGGAGAGGATTGTGTGTGTGTGTGTGTGTGTGTGTGTGTGTGTGTGTGTGTGTGTGTGTGTGTGTGTGTGTGTGTGTGTGTGTGTGTGTAAGGGTGGATAAGTGGGTGGCGGAGGCACCGCGGGTCGTCCACATAAACAACTTACTCATGAAATTAAAGGGTAAAACCCGGCGCCGATCGCGCTTTGTCTGTGTGGGAGGGGAGCGAACGAGAGAGAGAGAGAGAGAGAGAGAGAGAGAGAGAGAGAGAGAGAGAGAGAGAGAGAGAGAGAGAGAGAGAGAGAGAGAGAGAGAGAGAGAGAGAGAGAAAGAGAGAGTGAGAGTGTCTGTGCGTGTGTGGGTAAGTGACGGAGAGGACGTCTATCCCAATAATTAGTGGGTCGTCGACCAGGAAGCCGTCGCAGCCGCGCGGCCCGACGCGGAAACACGCTTCCTATCTGCTTCGGCCCGCGGCCCCGCGCCCCTTGAGGCGGCCCGGCCTGGGCCCCCTGACCGCCTAACCCGGTTGATAAAGTCACCCCCTCGGGGGGCCCGCCGCCCCGCCTGCCGTCTGCTCGTCCATTGCTTGGCCGATCGGTCCGTTCGGCTGGTCCGGTCGGAGGGCGGACAGGAAAACACGCGTCGGGCATGCCGCGCTGTCTCTCTCGCAGCTTGCAGCACGCGCCGTCAGAGCGAGTGACAGCGCGACGGCGGCTGTGTTCGGAATCAGCACGCTGGCCAGGGCCGCTTCCTCGCCCGTCTGTCTGTCTGTCTGTCTGTCTGTCCGTCCGGTCGATCAGTGCGTCCGTCACCGCGACCGCGGCGCGGAGAGGCGACATCGGCGTGGCCAAGCAAGCTGGCGGCCAGGAGGAAGGACACCGTCAGCGCCCCGAGCATGCACCAGCTGCCCCCGGAGTGGGCGGAGAAGGCGCGCCGGGAGCTCAACGAGGACCCCCTGCAGACGCCCGGCCGCGTCGACGAGCTGCGCCGCCGCCTGCAAGGTACGCACAGTGGGCGAGAAGACTGGCGCAGGCGGCCAAAGCTCGACACGCGCGCGGAGTCGCTAGCAGAGTCGCTAAATGGGACTAGAACCAAACGTGTGACCCCACCGATGGATTCTTCGTTCTGAGAGCAATCCATTGGTGGGGTTCGGTTCGAGCTCAAAATTCGTTACTCGATTTTGACCGCTTCCGCCTGTCTTCTGGCCCACCGTGGTACGGTCCTGGACAGGCACGGCCGCTTGGCACTGCCACCCATTCTATGCTCACCAACTTGTTGGCACTCGCGTTTTGACGCCGTTTGCGCTGAATTCCGTTGGTGTGGCGGCGGTCGGCCCGCAGAGGCGTGTGGCGCCGTATCGACCTGTTGATCCGGGCAGCACGGCCTTAGGGGCCGCGGGGCGATGTGCTTGCCGGAAGACCTTATGGCGTGCCCGTCTTGCATTACACTGCATCCTGCCCGCCCGCCCGCCCGCTGGCCACCACATGAACGCGGCCAAACTTACAATCAAAATCAGCAGCTGGAAATTTTGAAACGGAGTCGAATGCACTGGGGGTGGGTCCAGCCAGCGCGCCACGCTGCATCCCCAGGGCCGTTGGCTTGAGGCCTCTCTCCAAGCTGACAGCGCCAGTAGCGTTTCTAGAGAAAAGGAGGGGGCCATGTCGCGCTTTTGGTCTTCTTCCAGGCGGATTGTGCTGCAAATTGCCTACCTTTAGGCGTTTTATGAAGGGCAAAAGGGGGGAGGTCATGATGACCCCCCCCCCCCTCCCGGATACGCGCCTAGACAGCGCGCGCTTCGTCGCTCTGTCTCTCTCGCGCTCACGGCCGGCCCGTCGGGGCGCGAGAGAGACAGAGGCGCTGTTGTTCGGAGCCGGCCAGCAGGTGGGCGGAGACAGTTATTAGTGAACTGACTCCGCGCGCCGCTCGACATGTCGCGGTAATCCAATTCCCCCTCCCCTCCTCACCGTCTTATCCAGCCCCCCCCCTTTTTCCCCTTCCTGCTTCATCCCTTTCGGCGCCGTCATCAAAAACGACTCGACGGCAAGGCAGGATCGTCCCCTTGGAGCCCCCGGCCGCCGCGCGGCACACCGGTTAACTATGGAAAAAAAACCACACACATAAATGGCTCGGACTTTGTGAAGTGCGGAGGGAGCGAGGGGTGAATCACATGTGTACTCATGTGTACAAATTGGCCCGCACTCAGTGTACTCTCAACTTTAAAAAGAGTGAAATTAGCTCCTCTTTTGCACGATATGGTGTTGTGTGTCGTCTAAAACGCTAAATGAAGCCTAAAAACGTTTAAAAATATGAAATGTATTGGATTTGAAAGGTGTACTCACCCGTGCTCATGTACCCATGTGTACACCAGAACGCTGAGTGATTCACCCCTCGGGAGGGAGACGCGGTGACTTAGTGCTTGGCCTTCTCCTCCGCAGAGGCGGGGCTGCCCGGCCATGGCGACCTGTGCATGGACGACGCCTTCTACCTCACCTTCCTGCGCGCGCGCAAGTTCGACGTGGAGAAGACGGTGAAGCTGGTGCGCCGCTACTGCGAGATGCGGCGCCGCTACCCGGACGTGTGCCGCTTCGCCGCCGCCTCCAAGCACCGCCGCTTCCACGAGACGCGCGCCGTCACCGTCACCCTGGACAGGAGCCACTTCGAGGCCCCCGTCATCATCGCCAAAATCGGTTGGCCGAGCCGCGGGGCTGCATGCCGTAGTCACTGCAGAGTCGTTTGGTCGTCTTTGACTTTGCACCTCGCCTGCCTTGCAGACTACTTTGACCTGAGCCACATCACCACCATGTACGTGGTGAGGCAGTACTACACCGTGCTGGAGACGTGCGCGCTGGACCCCATGACCCAGGTGTCCGGCCTGCACCTCATCCTGGACCTGCAGGGCATCAACTTTAAGCACGTGCGCATGATCACGCCCACGTTCGTCAGCACCGTGGTCAGCCTCACGCAGGTAGTCATGCTGGTGGTCATGGTGGTCGCGCCGGGCTTCTGGCCCACCGTGCGTCGCTGACCTCATCGCGCCTCTGTTGCAGGAGAGCTACCCGATGCGGTGCAGGGGCGTGCACGTCGTGAACCAGCCGTTCGGCTTCGAGGCCATCTACGCCCTGTTCAAGCCGTTCCTCGCCGAGAAGCTCCGCAGGAAGGTAAAGCAGGCTTACTCTTTAAAACCGTTTAAAACGCATTCATTATTTCGAGAGGCCGAGACGAGAAAACCGCGAGGTGGCGATACTCGTCTCTGTCTGGCGGGGCGGGGTAAGGCGGGGTGGGGTGGGGTGGGGTAGAGCTGTAGGAGAGAAAGAGAGGTGATCAAAGAGGGCGAAAAGGCCAGGCAATCGAGATTGAAGGAATGAGGAAAATAAATGACAGAAACACTTCCACCATGACGCTGGTTCATCTTGTGTCTTTGATATTGGTGCCGTCCTGCAGCGCCCTACTCGGAGCCCGATGGGTTGCCTGTTCACAGGCGCCTGCCAGCAAGCAACTTCTTTTCCGAACTTTAAAAAAAGAAAAGAAAAAGAAATGACCATGGACTGTGCTGCTGAATCTCCCTTGAGCATTAATTTTTCAAATGACGAACGCTGCTTTCCACTTTCTGGCCGGCCTTCTCCTCCTCCAGGTGCACGTCCACGGCTCAGATTGGCGCACGCTACACGAGCACATCCCGGCCGCCGTGCTGCCCCACCTGTACGGCGGCCGTCGGCAGGGCATCGACAACGGGGCCTGGCTGCAGCGCCTCGAGGCCGTGGAGGAGGCCATGCTGGGCTGCTGCCCGCACCACGGCTGCTGACACCGGCCCAGCCGCTCCGCCTCGAGGCCGTGGAGGAGGCCATGCTGGGCTGCTGCCCGCACCACGGCTGCTGACACCGGCCCAGCCGCTCCGCCTCCACAATACTTGACAATTGATGATATACCACTCTGTACGTAAAACGAGAACAAACCCATACGGTTCATGTTCTTTGACGCAAAATACCATGTTTTATTATTACTAAGTTTTTAGAAAGATGTACGTATTAAGAATAGTTTGTAAGTTAGTGACTAATTATAAAGAACTTCATCATATGAAGATCTTGTATGTGTATATAATAAGAAGGGACGAGGACGAATAAAAACGATCAACGACGATGTGGTTTCAATCAATTAGCTTATTCTTTGCACATCAGTCAGTGCGGGTCAAACGACCGCGGGTATGGCAGTACCGAGTAGGGTCGATCGCTGCGACCGCGGCCGTCGCTTCGAAAAACGTCCCCGTGGGGCCTATGTGCGGCCACACTTAAAAAATAATAAAGCTGGCTCCCCTTTTACACTGGCGGGCGTATCGCCGTGATCGTGTCGCACCGCGGCCCACCGTGCGGCGGCCAATCCGCGGACGCGCCTCGCTCGCGGTGGCCGTGGCCCTACCGCTTGCAATGGATTATGTCACAAAAAAAAAAAAGATTTTTTCCCGCTTGCTGCTCTCTCTCTCTCTCTCTCTCTCTCTCTCTCTCTCTCTCTCTCTCTCTCTCTCTCTCTCTCTCTCTCTCTCTCTCTCTCTCTCTCTCTCTCTCTCTCTCTCTCTCTCTCTCCTTTCGTCCTCCCAGCCGGCTGCGGTGCCCGCGGCGGAGCGGATCTGACGTGTGCCGCGGCGTGGCGGGGCGCGGCGGCGTTCGTGCCGCTCGGCGAGGACGGTCCGTCCGGCCAGTCCGGCCCACTGTCACTGGAGCACCGTCACTGGAGCAGAGCACCGCCGCTGCCCGCGCCTGGCGACGCCATGGGCCTAGGCAAAAAATTCTCCCGGGCCAGAAAGTCGTCGACGGCCACCCTCCCGGCCGCCAAGACCCCCGATGGGGAGGTGGACGTCGCGAGCGTCCAGGCGGTGGACGTCGTGGAAGAAGCGTGTGGCGGCGACGCGGTTCCGGACCTGGTTCCGGCCCTGGCGCAGAGCCACGCTGGCGACCAGGACGGCGACGGCCCTGTCCAGGATGTGGGCCCGCGTCAAGGCGGCGCTGAGCCCGCCTGGCAGCTGACGGGATCCTGGCTGCAGCGGGCGCGCGACGAGCTCCACGAGGACCCCGCCACCACCGGCGCCCTCCTCATCCGGCTGCGGGGACTCGTGCAGGGTGAGGACTGCCTGGGTCGTAGAGTCGCTCTCTCTCGCACCCCTACGGAACACCCCACGACGGGATTCGAAACCGCGGCTCCACGTCGTAGTTGGCGCCAGCCGTTCGCTCTGTCTTTCCCGCGCTCACGTGACCTGGGTCACTCGAAGCCCTGTTCCGCACCCGGCACGCACTTCGGTCATTTCTGTGGCAAGCCTACAGGCACTCGTGTTTGAGGAGTGCTTAATGAGGCTCGGTGTGCCGACCTATGCGCGCCCAGATTGCACGCTGGCAGGTAGCCGCCCCGCCCCGCCCCCGCACCACGCTTCCTGCCGCTCTGCAGGACAGGTGTTGGTTGGTTTCGCCGCCACGGCCACGGCCAGCCAGCCCGAGGCCATCCGATTCAAAGTTCGAGCCGCGTGCACTTTGGCGCTGCGCGGGTCTGTCACATTGCAGCGCGCACCGAGCGGCACCGGCAGTCACATTCTCGTTACAATATCACGGAATTCAAGGACGTTTTCTGTGTGTTTTTCCCTGTCCCCGTCAGCGGCTCGGCCAAAAGTGGGTATAAGGACGGCGTCCTTGACTGTGCATTGCGCATCAGCAGAGCGATCCCGAACACCGCTTTCGCCTCTGTCTCTCTCGCACCCACGGGTCGCTCCACACGCGTGCGAGAGAGACGGTGACGGCATGCTGTCCCCCAGGCGACGTGGGTGTGGCAAAGTCCGAAGGGGGCGTGGCTGTCATCTTTCAACTTTGAACGGCAACGATCCTATGTTGGCAGAGGACGGCGATCTCCGCGCGCGCTGCGACGACGCCTTCCTAATCCGGTTCCTGCGCGCGAGGAAGTTCAACGTGGCCAAGGCCCACAAGACGGTAAGTGGCCGAGAGGGGTTGCGCCCGTCTCTCTCTCTCTCTCTCTCTCTCTCTCTCTCTCTCTCTCTCTCTCTCTCTCTCTCTCTCTCTCTCTCTCTCTCTCTCTCTCTCTCCGTAAAATAATATCCAGCCCCCCGTGCCCCGGAGCGCAGGTTTGTATTCGCGCCCGCCGCGGCGGGGGAGTATTGAAAATAAAACACCATCATTTTCTTTCCGCCCGCGGACAACGCGCACACGCGGTGCGGCCCTGCAGGCATGCCGAACAGTGGGTCCGTCGCTCTGTCTCGCTCGCACTCATGGGGCGTCCCGTGCGGGCGCGAGAGAGACCGAGCGACGAGGCGCTGTGCGGAAACAAACTGCAAGAGCGTCGCGCGGGGTCGACGGGGCAACAAACAGCCTCGTGTTATGGGGAAGAATGGTGCCACACCCTCTGAGCGGCATCGGTTATTGGTTACCGGTTGGCCGGCCCGCCGCGGCCCCGCCCTGCCTGCAGCTGCAGCGCTACTACCACATGAAGCGGAAGCACCCCAACCTGTTCCGGGCCGACCGCCTGGACCGCCTGGACGGCATGATGGCCGCCGAGCTGCACGGCGTGCTGGAGGGCCGCGACGTCGAGGGCTGCCGCGTGCTCTCCGTCAAGATCGGTGAGTGCGGGGCCAGCCGGCCACACTGGCAGGACCAGGGCGTGACGCCACGCGCCGTTCAGGCCAGCGAGGCCAACAGCAGGCAAACTTACGCCCTAGTTTTGCCCGGGCAGTGTTTCCAACGGCTGCAAAAGCTCCCCCCCCCCCAAAAAAAACCCCAACAAACAACAACAACAAAAACACGGCCGGGAGAACGCACTTGGCACCCCTTCGTCACGCAGTCACGCGCCTTGTCCGCAGACAACTACAACGGCTCCCTGCACACGGTGGACGACTTCTTCCGCCTCAACGTGGTGGCGCTGGAGCAGATGGTGCGGGACCCCGAGACCCAGGTTTCCGGCATCTCCGTCATCGTGGACCTCAAGGGCTTCGGCCTCCAGCACGCCGCGTTCCTCGCGCCGTACTACGTCAAGAACACCACCGAGGTCATTCAGGTGAGTACACGACATGGCCTTAGATTAAATTTCTTTTTTTACTGCGGTGCACTCACCCGGTGCGGGTAAGTTGCCGAAGAACGCTACTTAGCGCCATCACTGCTGGTAGTCGCGCCAACACACGTCCTAAAATATTTATTTTTGTTTTAACTGTACACTCAGCCGGTAGTTGCCGGGCCGAAGAACGCTTGTTAGCTCCATCACCGCTGGTACAGTCCGCGCCAACGCACGCTCTTCATCCCCGAGCCTCTTTCCTAGATTGCTGTGTCTCCTCCCCCGCCCCCGCTCGGCCCGAGCGGCCTCTCCGATTGCGACTGAAGCCCTGGTGTTTTCTTGCCCAATTTATCTTGGCAGGAGTCGTTCCCTCTGCGCTTCAAGGGGTTCCACGTGGTGAACCAGCCCTTCTACTTTGCGGCCCTGTACGCCGTCATCAGGCCCTTCATGAAGGAGAAAATGAAGCGACGGGTGAGTCGGCTGGAGTCCCGCCAGGCGGACGGACGGACAGCCCAGCCGGGCAGACAGACAGACAGACCGACAGGGACCTGGAAAGCAATTAGACTATGCTCCCTCCCCCAGAGCCTGGGTTTCACTTACAGTACTGCGATACTGCGATACTGGCTCTGTTGGCAGCACTGCACTCTAACTCCTCGTCGCACAGACTCACGCCAAGCCCTCCTGCTTCTCCACTACCCCCCCCCCCTTTCCCAAATGAAACGCCTTGAGTAGATAGGGGCCAGCTCGGAGGAGAGCGTGACGCGTGGTGCCGGCAGGTGACGCTGCACGGCACGCGGTTCGACGAGCTGCACAAGGTGGTGCCCAAGGACATGCTGCCGCCGCAGTACGGGGGCCCGGCCGGCCCGGCCGCCGGCTTCCAGTACCCGCGCTGGGCCTCCGCGCTGCGCGGCCTGGCCGGCTACTTCGCTGGTGAGTCTGCGTCTGTTCCACCGTGTAGCGGCCGGGCGCAGCTGAGCGCCCGCGCGGTAGGCAACCCGGCGCGCAGCCGCGCGCGGAGCCCAAGAGGTGGCATACCGGCCGGGCGCTCGGCGTCGACCCGACAACTCTCAGCACAGCTCGTCCCACGATGAAAACATTCTCGCCTTTTCGTTCCAATTATTCGCAGAGTTGGAGAGTTTCGGGTACCCGGAGGAGGCGGAGGGGGAGGGCCGGCGCCGTCTGTCCCTGTTCTCCACGAGTCGCCGTCAGTCTGCGGTGTCGACCGACGGCAAGGACCCGGCGCCGTGACAGATGCAGCAACAAAAACAACAACAACAACACCGGAGGGCAGCAGGCCCAGCAGCAACAAAAACAACTTCGACAAACTTCCGTTCGTTTATTTTCATTACGGCAGCAGGCGAACAAGCCATTGCCCGGAAGAGGCAAAAAGTTCGAAAAAGTGAGGGAGAGATTTCGAATGTCTTTCAGCGGTTTTGTCGTATGTGGAGTGTGGTGTACAGCAAGGAACGCGTAGGTAGTTTGGGTGTCCGTTTCTTCTCCAGACAAAACAATTCCTATTTTTAATACTTGCAATATTGTTTTAACTGCCAAATAAAAGAAATCCACAAAGAAAAAACACTGTAACTACATCAGTTATTTTTGTCATTGATTTGAACCTTCAGGTGTGTGCGCACGTGCTCAGATTTGGAAGGGGATACATACAGAGGGGCAGAAACCAAATAAGAGTAAAACGAGTACCAGGAGAGGGAAAGCAAGCTCTAAATGTTAAAAAATAAAAAATTCCATGGATTTTGGACTTAGATTTGTGAATACGAGGGGCGAGGTTCAGGCGAGGCTTTGCCACCTGCGCTGTTTGGCGTCGTCTGCTTTCGCAGGGAATCAGGGAATCAGGGCGGGGTGGGGAGGGGTGGGGCGGGGTGGGGCGGGGTGGGGAGGGGTGGGGCGTTGGTTTGCTTTACGGATGTCTCCCTCCGCCCCAACAGCCCCGAGCACACGTCACGCAGGCCCCCCTGCTGTCTCGCCGGGTATACCTTCACGATAGGACGAAAGGAGCGAATGGGCTCTTGGCTCTTGTACGCTTCGAGAAACGACTTAGCTCGGACCGTATTCCTCTGACTTAATTCAGTGGCGGACTCGGCAATAAAAACGTGTAGTTGCTGAATTCGTCTCGCTGGTCTAGATCCGTGGATCTAGGCCGCCGGGCCATAACCGCCTCCGCCGAGTACCTGAAGGAGGGATGAATGATTCAGCGAGCGGGCCCACTGTGCCGGCGGACGGCGCCCCGGGCAGCGCGGGCAGCGGGGGCGGCGGGGGCAGCGGGGGCAGCGGGGGCGGCGGGGGCAGCGGGGGCAGCGCGGGCAGCGGGGGCAGCGGGGGCGGCGGGGGCAGCGGGGGCAGCGGGGGCGGCGGGGGCAGCGGGGGCAGCGGGGGCGGCGGGGGCAGCGGGGGCGGCGGGGGCAGCGGGGGCAGCGGGGGCGGCGGGGGCGTCCCCCTCCCACGGCGGCCCTCTCGGGGCACACCTCTGGGGCTGTCCGGGCCCTCCACCCTTTGACGCGAGAGGCGGTCCTCGGCGCCCACAGTCATGCCAGAAGAGCTGTCCTCAGCTGTCATGCCTTCCAGGACGGCAGGACGGCCCGCGGCCGGTGCCCGAAAACTGGAAAACGATTTGAAATGTTGGAAGTCGATCGCAGGACCCTACTGACGGAAGACGACGCCTCAAAGCTCTCGGCCAACACAGCTGTGACTGGACGGAGAGGCGACAAATTAAAGGACACTGAGGGCGCGTAATTGGCACGCCAATACACCTTGCAACCCTTCCTCAACCTCCGCAACCCCACGGCCTGCCCCCCTCCCCCTGCCTCCCTGCAAGCTATCGATTCAGCCTCGCCCCACCACACCCTGCGCCCGACCACTCCGCCCCGCCCCGCCCCGCCACCAGGGAGAGCCTAGACGTGTGCCGCGCTCCCGCGCCGCGCCACCCCGTCCAGGCCATCCGCCGCCACGCCCCGCCACGCCCCGCCGCGGAGTGGAGCCTTAGCCCTGCCGCCCTGCGGAGTGGAGGACTGCCGAGCGGAGCGGAGCGCGTGGAGCGGGCTGGCTGGCTAGCGGGCCCCAGTCACGCCGGGGCCCCCGCCCACCCGCCCACCAGCCGCCCACCACGCGGCCGGCCCACCCTGCCTCCCTTCGCCGGCCGCGTCCGCCCCGGCGCAGGCACACAGGGCTGGAGACCTACCCCTCCCCGTGGAGAGGGTGGCGCCCCTCCCCCTCCCCGGCAGGGCGGCAGGGCGGCAGGGCCCCGGCAGGGGCGTCGCGACGGCCGCCGAGCCGCGCTGCTCGCCAGTCAGTCGCGGGCCGAACGGAGGGACGCCTCGCCGACGCCCGCCCCGCCGCCGCGCAGCGCCCGAGCGTCGCGACGCCTCGACTCGGGACCGGGTAGCGCCGCCGCGCCGCGCCCAAGCGATCGTGTCCTCGGCACCGGCGTGTCTCGGCTCGGCTCCGCCCGCTCGGCCCGGCTGCTCGGCTCGGCGCGAGACGTCCCGGCGCCGCGACGCTCCGCATTGATACGTCGGCCCGCGTCCCGGTCCGCGGCGCGAGTGCGGAGCGCGGCCGTGAATGCGCGGGTGACAGCGTCGCCGTGACGTCGTCCGGGTGAGTGATTCTCCAGCGGCTGGTCGCTGGTTGACACGAGAGCACGCCGACGTCCCCCCCCCACAGACCCACGGACAATATATCTCTTCGACCCGCCACGCCCCTCGTCCCCTCGACTCTGCACGCCACGCCACGCCACGCCACGCCACGCCACGCCACGCCACGCCACGCCCCGTCTCGCGGTCGCCGTGCGGCTGCGGACACGCGGAGACACGTGGGACACGTGGGACACGTGGGGCACCAGCCTGTCGCGCGGCGCCGACACTCTCGGGTGCCGGCCTTGCCGGCCTTGCCGCGGGCCGCCGGGCGCTGCGCCGAGGGGCGCGGGGCGGCAGGCTTATCTGGGGTAATCGCTTTACATAGACGTCGCGCAGGTGGCCTTCCCCCGGCGGCTCGCACGCCCACTGCTTGACGCTGAACAAACGATCCGAGACGGTGTGTCGCTCGATTCCGCGGTATGCAGGCCGACCGGCCGACCGGCTGACCGGCGAGACCGGGGAGGCGGTCCTGGGTGCATCGCGGGGACCGCAGCACCCGGAGGGCCAGTATCACTCTCAAGTGGACAAAATTTACCACACTCTCATCCTTCAATAGACATTTTATTAATAATCATTGAGGTTTGTGCACATTAATAGGATTTCGTGAAGAAACAGATTTGTCAAGACAAAATTGATAATAATGTTACTGTTACAAATAAAAATGTTAATAAGCTCATTAATGTGCACAAACGTCAATACGCTTTTAAACAGATAATTCAGTACGAGTCTGAGAGTGCACAATGTACCAGAGCTGATTAGATTTTAAAGCTCACCCCCTGTTTACCAGGCAATGTCTTGGCTTTGCTCTCGAGCAGCGGGCTAGAGCATGGCTAGAGGGTAGCGTATGCTGAGGGTGGCAATCCCTTCGACTCTAGTGCATCCCTACATATTGGCCGGAACTGCGACGAGTCCGCGGAGGGGGGGGGGGGATCACTCGAAAAAATCAATGTGCACGAGGGAAAAAAAAAACAAAATTGAAATCAGAAAAAATAAAAATAAATCAAAAATCAAAATTTTAAAAAAAATCACTTAAAGAGAAGTGTTCCTATTTCTTTGGTTTACAGTGTGTTTTTATGTCATTTCTTCTTTATGACCAATTATTTGGTTTTATAAAGTCAAAAGCTCGCATATCAATTCGTGTATCACACTTCAGACTTCAAAAATCCCTGTGTTAGGCAATTGTAATCAGAAAAGGTGAAAAAATCAATTGAATAAAATCCAAAAATTTAAAAAAAATCAAAAATCAATTTTTTTTTTGTATACACTATGGACCTCCGTTAATTTCCCCCCCCCCCCCCCCCCCACGAGTCCGTGGACAGGCTGCATCTATAAAACTTACCAAACCAGGAAACCCACCCCGCCGCTCTCGTGTCAGACGTTGCAACCTGAATCGCTTCCTGACCGCCACCTTCCCTGCCCGCAGCGCCCGCGGCCCTCGGCGGGCTGCTCGTCGTCGCCGAGCCATGGGTGGCGGCAGCGGCGGCCGCCGCGCTGGGCGCGGGCCGTGCTAGTCGTCGCCGTCAACAGGTGCCGTGCCGGACACCGCCAGCACCGCCAGCACCGCCATGGCGGCGGACGACGCCGCCAGCGTGAGCGGCCCCGCGGACGGCGGCCGCCCGTTCGCGGACGCGTCGCTGGAGCGGCTCTACCAGAGCTACTCCGTCAAGCAGAAGCGCGCGGGCGTGCAGTGCTTCCTGGCGGCCGCCGTGCTGTACGACGTGTTCGTCCTGGTGCTGCCCGGCCAGAGCGACCCGCTGACCCGAGGGCTGACGGCGGCCTTCCTGGGGCTCAACCTGGCGCTGCTGGCGTGGACGCTGCGGCCGTCGCGCCTGGAGGCCATGTGGGCCGCCGTGCCCTACGTGGCGTGGTTCCTAGCCATCACGCAGCTGCTGGCGCACCTGTTCCTGCGCAAGCACGAGGGCACGGGGCGGGACGCGCTGGGCTGGGCGCTGCTGCTGGACTACCTGCTGTACGTGACGCTGCCGCTGCGGCTGCGCTACTGCGTGCTGCTGTCCATCGCCACCTGCGGGCTGTACGTCGTCACCGTGTACGGGCTCGCCTACAAGAACGACGGCACGCTGGTCGCGCAGGTGAGTGGCGCTCGGGTTCGAATCCCGCCACCGCGCTTTTCTTCCTAAATTAGTCGGTCGAAGGCCGGCCTTTTGTCCCACCCGCTCCCACTCTCACCTGACCCTCCGGCCATCGACTCTCCAGAGAGGCCGCGGCGTTGCGGCGCGCTGACAGAGTGCTGTCGCTGTGCGCCGCGCCGAAAAAGTGTGCTGCGGAGGGCACCTTTGTTCGGCCGCACAAAAGCAGCGGGAAACTTTGAATGAAAAAGACTTAACGCCTCGACACTGTAGGACGGCCCCGTCCCGCCGCCGGCCACGCCGGGAGGCGCTCGGGGCGGCGCTAGACCCGCAAGGCAGCCTGGAGTGGTCAGGGCGGCCGGGCTCTCAGCCCTGCGTGCTCACATTTTCACAAAAAAAAAAAAAAAAAAAAAAAAAAAAAATTAAAAAAATGAAGAAATAAAAACCTGTTTGTTTTGTAATACGACCAATGATATAAAATTTTGGGAAGAAAACGCAATGTCGCGGTTACTGTGCAGCACGAAGTCACCATAGCGCAGCCAGCAGCCGGTACCAACTTCTGCGGTTTGGGTGTTTGCCGCGAGTCCCGGAGGAAGCCTTCAGCGATCGGCGACCGGGGCCGTCCGCCGCGGCCCGGAGTTTCTACGTACAGCACACCCGTTTTGTCGCAAGTTTGTGCGAGTTCGAAAGGCGGGGCTCCGGCTGGAGGAACAATGAACCCCCGAGTCTAAAAGTCGTTACTGGCTGTCTAATTGTTTACCTTGCGTCTCCATTTTGTAAAATCGCTGTTTTTCTTCCGTCATTTTATGAACTGAAGAGCCCCTTTGACACGATTTTTCCGGCAAAAATACAATATTCAAGACTACTGCTCGTGGTACGTAGCGAGCACTGCAGGTCGCTGTGCTGGTCGCCCAGGCAAGCAAGCTTGACCACAGCGCTGCTTTGCTGTTGTCACGCCAATAAAACCGCAGGCCGAGGCACGTGCGTACACACAGACACACTCACACACACACTCGCGCTCACTGCCGTGTGTTGCGACGCGCGGGGTACCCTTGGCTCGGATCGTACAATGGAAGCTTTAACGTCTTCTCCTGACTACGGCGGAAATTTTTCCTCACCGACAATCTGTTTCTGCTCCAGTTGGAACAGAAGGTGAAATAATGCCCGGCCCAGGCCGGCCACGGCTGGCGACTGGTGTACCTGGATAGGTTAGGTTAACGTTAGATTAGGTTAGGTTAGATCAGGTTTAACCGAATGCCAGGTTACTTGATGAAAGATCGAACGACGAGACTCGGAATGACCCAGATTGCAGTTGGCAGCAGTGCGGCTGCGGCGCGTTGCGCGGCTGTGAAATTGGCGCGAAACAGTTTAAAACCCTGTCGACACATCTCCCTCAGCGACTGAAGCGTGCTGGCCGGCCGGCGGCCGGGCGCGGTGGCGGTGTGGCTGGCAGCTCTAGGCAGCACCAGCAGCCCCGCCTGCGCCCCCCTCCCCCTCCCGCTCTCGGCATTGCAATGGATTCAGTGTCCGCGCGCGGCCCGGCCGGCCCGGCCCAAGCCGACAGCTCCGCATCACCCTAAGCAGCGCAGCAAGCACCCTTACCAAACAACGCGCTCATTTTATACCATCCCCGCGACAAAGTAACGTGCAAATTTGTAAAAAAAAAGAGAGAAAATATCGATCTGCATCCCCCCCTCTATTTTTTACGAGGGAATGGCCACTTGCAACTTTTCGGATAGCAGCCCGAGAGCCTGAAAACTGTGCAAAATGCCTGTGGCTGGTTGGAACGTCCTGCACCTCATTATTTCGTACGATGTGGAGGTGCTGAGGGTCTAGGAAGATGCTATAAAGAGGAGGCGAGGACGCGGCGACGGAGGGAAGCGCCAAGCTGCGCACAGTGGGACAGATGATCGGCGCAGGCGGCGTCAACTATAGACGCGTTTTCAGCTCCAGAGTCGCTAGATGGGACTCGAATCGAACGTGTGACCCCCACCAATGGATTGCTCTTCAAACGAGGAGCCCATTGGTGGAGTCACACGTTCGGTTCGAGTCCCATTTAGCGACTCTAGAGCTCAAAACGCGTCACGAGTTTTGGCCGGCTGCGCCCGCCTTCTGGCCCACTGTTGGACGCCCCCTCCCCCTTTCCATCCGGCGACGCTTCCTTCCGTTATCGGTTATTCAGCAGCATCTCTCGCGAGCGGATGGCAGAGCCTGCGAGTGCGAGAGAGACGGCGAGACGGCCTGTCTGCCGCGCTGCAGGAGGGTTGAGGTTGAAAGCATTCCTCCAGGCCCGGGCATCAATGCATGGAGGCTGAGCGGCGAGGCGGCTGAAGAAGGAAAATCGTGTGAAGCGGGTGAGTTGGCTGGCACGGGTGCCGAGCGGAGCTGATTGGGTTTGTGTGGCGCAGCTGCGCAGCTGCAGACGCTCCCTGCCGAGCGATTCCGAGCAGTGCCTCGTCACTCCGTCTCCCTCGCACCCCTCACGGCACGTGCCCGGAACGGTTCCGCCCATAGTAGCGCCGCGCCGCGATTCATTTTTGAATATGAATATGACTACAACTACAGCCCACACTGGAAGGGTGACGCAGACGGGGCGACGATAAGAATTTTCGGAACCACTCGCCAGGAGGCAAAGAGTGTGAGGTCTCTTGATTATTCGCAGAGAGGCGCGGCCGGCCGCGGGGCGCCGCGAGGCCCGCCTCGGTAACGTGATGCGATTGATGGTAGCAATGCTTGAGGCGGGAGAGACGCGAGACAGGCGAGAGACGAGCGCGGGAGAGGCGCGCCACTGCGAATACATTAGCCCGCGAGGCGCGATTAAAACATTTTCGGAATGTGCAGACGGCAGGCGTGCGGGCAGGCGGGCAGGCAGACAGGCAGGGAGGTGGGGGAAATAATTCAGGAGATGAATTGGCGGGAAAAGCGGAATTCTCCGGAGAAACCTGAATAGTGGCAGCGGCGGCATGGCAGCCGTTGAATAAGAACTGGCCGCCGGGACGCTCGCTGCAGCCCTGCAAGCCTGCTGGCTGGCCCGGGTTCGACTCCCGACGCGGGCCTTTTCCCTTTTGCCGCGGTGGAACGCAAGACGGTTGGATGTTTTCATTGCCAAGCTCCACGCGCCGGCCGAACTTGGCCGAACACCGCATCGGGTCTCCGCTACTCAATCTCGAAGGCGCATTGCCGCATTCAAGACAGGTAGCTTATCTACTCGAGTGGCTCCGAATGCCCGCCGATCCGAGCCGAGCCGCAGACAAGCCGAGCCGAGCGCGACAAGGACCGCGCGCTGTGCTCCTGACTGTACGGCCGTGGTACGGCCGAGCGGCCGACAATGCGGCCCGAAACTTGAAAACTCAAACTCCCACCCCAATCTTGAGATGATCCAGCCGGCCGAGCTCGGCAGCGCGCGCGTGTGTACGTGATTTTATGTCAGCTTTATGCCCAGCAAAACGCTCCGTGGTTTATGGGGCTCGAACTACTGGGCAGAGGGGGAAGGGAAGCATGAGGCCGGCCGGCCCCTGCAAACAGCCAACCCAGCCTCTAGCTACACCGACGCAAATTTTTCTGCGTTTAAACTTCTCACGCCCACTTGCACGCCGAATCACGTCAAATTCACTCTCCCTGCCGTCCTTGGCGTGCCTTGGCGGAGGAGGCCCTTCTGCGGGGCACGGCAAGGCGATGGTCCGCTTGATGAGGCGGGCCAAGAGGCAGGCCAAGATTCGCGCACAGGAATTTTTTTTTTTAAATTTAAAAAAATAAGAGAGAAGGGAAAACTTTGTTCCCGCCCCTGGTTTTGCTTGAGGGAACAGGGCGGCAGCTTAATAAACCCCCTCCACTTCCTAACCGGCCGGCCCCTGGTTCCGACCTGCTGTCCGTAATTGAGAAGAGACAAAGATAAGTGCGGCTTCTTTGCCGCTCGAAGCGTTCCAGGACCGTTCTAACGCTTCGGGGGTGCCTTCCTCGAGCTGACCAAACTTCATGCATACATAAATAAATAAATAAATAAATAAATAAATACATACATACATACATACATACATACATACATACATACATACATACATACATACATACATACATACACACACACACACACACACACACACACACACACACACAAACACACACACACACACACGAGGCCAGGCCACGCCTGTCGGGCTGCAGCAGCGGCGGCGCTCTCGATAACTACCAGTGGCACTATCAGTGGAGAAAAGAAACGGGCAAACGAGTCGATACGCCGGGCGCGGACGGACTGCCCACCCGGCTAGCGTTGGGTCTCTCTCTCTCTCTCTCTCTCTCTCTCTCTCTCTCTCTCTCTCTCTCTCTCTCTCTCTCTCTCTCTCTCTCTCTCTCTCTCTCTCTCTCTCTCTCTCTCTCTCTCTCTCTCGGAGCAGCGACGGCCAGTCTCTCTGCCCGCTGACGGCGCGACCAAGAGTTCCTCTGGACGTCTCCCACGCACCAAACACAGCGGCCTTGACCCACATAACACGCACAGGGATACGGCAATACCGCCCAGGGGTGGGGGCGGGGGTCCCTGCGGGGGGTATATTTCTGTAGCGGCCGCACCAAAACGCAGTGGGCCAGAAGGGCGGCAGCAGCAGGCGGCGCGAGTGGGAGAGGGAGAGGGGTAGAAGGGGAGAGAGAGAGAGGGAGAGAGAGAGAGAGAGAGAGAGAGAGAGAGAGAGAGAGAGAGAGAGAGAGACAGAGAGAGAGAGAGAGAGACAGAGAGAGAGAGAGAGAGAGAGAGAGAGAGAGAGAGAGAGAGAGAGAGAGAGACAGAGACAGAGACACGGCGAGGGACGGCCAATCGTCTGAAATACATCTGGCGTGTTTGGCCATCTGCAGGTGGCGGGATGCTGCGCAGCTGCCACAAAGTCCGCAAAGCGGCGCGCTTTTCCCACTTGGCAGCGGAATGAAAATCATGCAGTGCGAGGCGACCGAAATAGCAGCACCGCGCATCCGAAGAGAAAGGACTCGTTATGGATGGGGTGACAGCTGGGGCGGCAGGCGGACTGGCAGGCAGAGGGGCGGAGCGGCCAGAAGGTGGCGTGTGGAAAACTATGCAAGGCGCGCTCGAATCGCTGGAATTCAAGGCGACCTGTTGGTTCGCGGATACGCCATCGACCGCTCCAAAACCACACATACACACACACACACACACACACACAAACACACACACACACACACACACACACACACACACTCACACACACAAAACGTGAGACGGCACGGACACCGAGTACACCACACTGGGTCCTTTTCTATTCTTTTCTATGTACGGACGATAGTCTTCGATAGCGTTACCTACGGGCCAGCTTTCGACCTGAACGCGTATCACTGCTTCCATCGGGGGCCGTCCTGTCCGCCTGTCTCCGTGGCCGTTAAGCGTTGAGCCGCCAAGGCAGCTAAGCGGTGGTGGTCTGCAGGTTGGCACGCCTTGCCGGTTGGCACGCCTTGCCGTGCCAGAGCGACGGTGCGGGCGGTGCGGTGCAGCCGGCCGGCCGGCCGGGACGGGCAGGGCAGCAGCGAGATCGGCGAGATCGATTCACTCGCTCGCAACGAGTGAGTCACTCGCTTCGAGTTAGCAAGTTTTGCTATTTTCAGAGATAAATACCGCTTCAGGAGACAAAAACCACGGAAAAAAAACTCGTAAAAAGAGTAAATATTACCGTCTTCTTCAATAAAAAAGGGATTAAATCACCTAAATATCCCATAAACACGATTTATTTCATTTAATAGAAAGGACTCGAAGTGACTCACTCGCTCGATGCGAGCGAGCGAGTCGAGCTCGCCGATCTCGCCGCAGGGCGGCCCGAGCCGATCAACCTCCGAAGGCACCCGAAGCGGCAGGCGAAGCCCGGCGAAGCGGCCACAACAATAACAAGACAGGCGGCTGAGCGGCGGCGGCGGCGCATTGCACAGTGGTCAGAGGACCGTTGAGGCGGCCAAAATTCTAGACGCGTTTTGAGCTCCAGAGTCGCTAAACGGGACCCGAATAAAACGTGTGACTCCATCAATGGGTTCCTCGTTCGGAGAGCAACCCATTGGTGGGGTCACACGTTCGATTCGAATCCCATTTAGCGACTCTGGAGCTCGAAACGCGTCTTCCGCTGCGAGCGGCGGGCGGGCCCGAACCCGAGCACTACCAGCAAAAATCACCCGAGAGAAACGGAACTGAAACCCAGCGCAAACTACAGTGCACTTATACTTACGTGGACTTTGTGCGTATCATAAGTCGGCAGGAAGGTCAGCGCGGCGCCCTTAAAACCGGAAACCACGCAGCAGCATTGCCGCTACTCGGTGTTGATGACGACTCGCCACTCGCACTGCCGACTTTATTTTTGGCGCCAATAAGTTTGAAAGCGGAGCCATTTGGCGCTGCGGGCCGCCGGCAACCCTTCCATGAACTAACTGCGCGGCGTGGTCCATCGCAGTGCGCGCCCTCGGGACCGCCCGACCGCCCCCGGGGCCGCCCTGGGGACCGCCAGCGACGCGGCCAGAGTTTGTCAGCGAATGAAAAGTTACTCGACGAGACTTTTAGTTGGGGAGCCGACTAGAATGCTGCGGAGGGAGGATGATGAGCCGAACGGGGCGCTTGGCGGGGGGGTGGGGTGGGGGTGGAGGAGAAGACTTCCTACACTAGAAAGGCCAAGAATTGAGCGGATGAGAGCGAGGGAAGGCGAAGTGACCAGCCAGGCCCGGGCAAGCCGAAGAAAGGAAGGGGCTTCTAGAGATCTTCCGGTCGGAGGCGATGTACCGGGTGTCTGAGCCGAGCGTCAGGGTTTGTCTGTCCTCGCCGCTCAAAATATAAATGTATACATTAAAAAGAAAGAAAAAGATTGACAGTTTATGAGGTACGTGTTTCCCCTGAAGCCAACCCCTCTGCTGGGTGTCCATGGATTGCAAGCCGACACGTCCGCAGGGAGGCGGCCCGGCCCACCCCGCCGGGAAAGCAAGCCAATACGAGCCGTGACCGAGGAAGCGACGCGACTAACTGCGCGGATTCGGCATCCAGATTGGACGCAATGCTCGCCTTTCTGATGGACGATTCCCGTGCGGTAATGGTTATACTGGCCCACCAGTCAGCATGCTGATTCCGAAAAACTCTACTTGGCTTTCGTCGCTCTGCCTGTCTCTCTCGCACTTCCACGGCTCAGTGTATGAGTGCGAGAGAAACGGGGCGACGGCGCCGGCGCCCCATCAGCCCGCACGGAAAAAAAAATTCGTTGTGGTAACGAAAATATACGTTATTTTTTCCGGAACAGGGGCAAAATTGGTGTCAGTACTTGGAGTTTTGTTTTGGCAACCAAGTTTTTGCTAGCCCAACAAACAGTTTGTTCGAGGAGCCAATAGATTCTTTTGAGAACAAAATGAGGTTGAGGTGTTGAGACAACCAACATTTTGCACCAATAACAAAGGTTTAATTGCCAGTACAAGTTGTTGTATTTTCCGGAAAAAGTAACAAATATTTTCGTTCTCACAACGAATGCTTTTTGTCCCTGCGCAGGCAGCCCGCGCTGGTCGCGCGAACACGGGTTTATTGTCCCTGTCCTCTCTCCCCGTTCCCTTATATTCGAGTCTATTTTCTGCCGCGGCGGCGGCGGGCGTGGCGGCCGCGCCGGGATTTACAGGGCCTGCATTCATTATCGTCCCAGATCCGCCCCTGCTCGCCCGCCTCGCCGGCCGGGCCGCCAAACAGATCAAGGTCCTCGTCGGAGAGGTCAGGGACTGGCCCAGCGGTGGCAGGATGTTTCAGGAGGCTGTGCGGGGTCCATCTTCAGCCTTTGCAGGCATTAATTTTCAACAGGGGGCGCGCGCGCGCGCTGTGAGGCTCGGCTGGGCCGGCTTGCCGCGTCCCCGGCTGGGCCGGCTTGCCGCGTCCCCGGCTGGGCCGGCTTGCCGCGTCCCCGGCTGGGCCGGCTTGCCGCGTCCCCGGCTGGGCCGGCTTGCCGCGTCCCCGGCTGGGCCGGCTTGCCGCGTCCCCGGCTGGGCCGACTTGCCGCGTCCCCGGCTGGGCCGGCTTGCCGCGTCCCCGGCTGGGCCGGCTTGCCGCGTCCCCGGCTGGGCCGGCTTGCCGCGTCCCCGGCTGGGCCGGCTTGCCGCGTCCCCGGCTGGGCCGGCTTGCCGCGTCCCCGGCTGGGCCGGCTTGCCGCGTCCCCGGCTGGGCCGGCTTGCCGCGTCCCCGGCTGGGCCGGCTTGCCGCGTCCCCGGCTCGGCAGAGACTCACCTGCCGAGGCTGGGGCGCTGGGGCTCGCTTGATTAGCCTGTAACAACCTTCCGGGGCGCCCGCTGCCCCCCCACCGCGCCCCGCGGTGCCCCGCGCCCCGCCCCGCCACCGCCCCCTGCCGGCCTGCCGCCGGCCTGCCGCCGGCCAGGACGGCACTGTCCTCGCATTAATTTCGCCGCCGCCTCGCGCTCGCCGTGCTGTACAGCACCGTGGTGTACAGCACCGCGCTGCTGCATAGAGCCAACGCCCAGAAAAACGCGCTTCACCTCATTTCCCGGTGAAAGCCCGGGAAGACTCGGGGAATTGGAACGAGAGCGCGCGCCCCACCTCCTGCCCTGCCCTGTCCTGCCCTGCCCTGTCCTGCCCTGCCCTGCCCTGCCCTGCCCTGCCCTGCCCTGCCCTGTCCTGCCCTGCCCTGCAGGCGGCTTCCGACCGGAGTCTTCGTCGCGCTGTCTCTCTCGCACTCACAGTCAGCTCTATGCCCACGGTCCAATCAGCCGAAACATAGAGGAGGATGTGGCGGTACGCCCGGGGCGTGAGTCCGCGTGCGCTGGTGTGACTAACGAACTATGGCTCGCAGCAGCGCTCGTGCTGGCGGCCGGGCCGTGGTGCTGTACAGTGGGCCAGAAGACCGGTGGGGGCGGTCGAAAACCTCGGACGCGGTATGAGCTCCAGAGTCGCGAAATGGGACCCGAACCGAATGTGTCACCCCATCAATGAATGCTCTCCCAACGAGGAATCCATTGGTGGGGTCGCACCGTTTGGTTCGACTCCCATGTAGCGACTCCGGGGCTCAAAACGCGTCCAGAATTTTGGCCGCCTGCGCCGGTCTTCTGGCCCACTGTGTGGCGGCGCGGCCGTGGCGGTGCCTTGCGTGCCCGGTGCTTAATGTGACGTTCGCCAATTGACTCGGCCGGCCAGACCGAGCCGGCCGGCGACACTGCACGCATTACAATAATTATTAACACTCACGTCTTATCTGGGGTGTGGCACAGGGGAGTCCGCCGCCGTTCGGCTGGAGTAGGTAAATGGGTGGGTGGGTGGGTGGGTGGGGGCTTTGAGGGCTGGCTAATCGCACTAATGGTAATTTTACCGCGAATGTCTGCCTATTTGACAGCGGAGGACATGCGAGCTCCATGTCCGCGCCGGGTGTGTGTGTGTGTGTGTGTGTGTGTGTGTGAGTGAGTGAGTGAGTGAGTGAGTGAGTGAGTGAGTGAGTGAGTGAGTGAGTGAGTGAGTGTGTGTGTGTGTGTGTGTGTGTGCGCGCGCTCGCGTTTGAGAGAGACCGTAGGCTTGTGCGTATGTGTGTGATGACCCTTTGACCTAATGCCAGTCACCATTCCGAGGGGGATGGAAAATACGGCCCTTTTTGTTTCTCGTCATTCCTCGCCACACGCTTAAAACCGTACGAAGTATTTTGAGCATACATAGTACAAACTAATTTACTTTGTTATACAAAGAAATAGTTCGTAAATTACGAAGTATTTTCTTTGTAAGCTGATGTATATGCTCAAAATTCTTTGTTATAACAAGCTGCTTTTGCTTATAAGGCCTAAAATAGTTTGTAAGGTTTTTTCAGTGCAAGTCCGCCCTCGAAACAACTCATTTCTAATCTCCGTTATGATTCATTTCCTGAAAGAACCAACGGTGAAGTAAACAAGAGACAGAAATGTGTACTTTGCTGAGTGCCGTTTGGACGGCACTCTGATTCAAGGTCCAGGAAAAATACAAAATTAACGTGAATGGGGAAGCGCGACGCTGCTGTGGTCGGTGACGGAGGCTGGGGATGGAGGGCGGTCTGTTGATTATAATTTGCGAGGTGTATTGGAGAGTGCCGGAGGTGCGGTCCGTGCCGGACACACGTCAGGCCCGCCACAGCCCGCCACAGCCCGCCACAGTGTGCCGACCGCCGAAATGCCGGCAGTCAGACGGGTGTGGGCAACACGAGGGGTAAATCACTAGTGTACTCATGTGCACAAATTAGCCCCTTCTCAGTGTACTCACAAATTCAAAAAGAGCAAAGTACGCTATCGTTTTGCACGATTCGGCGTCGTGCGTCGTCTAGAACGCCAAATAAAGCCTAAAAACATTTAAAGATGTGGAATTTATGAGTTTTGTCAGGTGTACTCACCCGTACTCATGTACTCATGTGCACACCAGAACCCTGCGTGATTCACCCCTCGGGGCAGCAGCAGTCCGTCAAAGGCCCCCGAGCCGAGGGGTCCACCACTCAGCTCAGAAGTGTACACAGGATTACCAATTACCAATGATTAACTACAAAAATTCCCATAAAACTCTATAAATTTGGTCAGTTAAGAGCATGTCTTGCCCATTTTCATAAGAAAACTCCTCAAAAGCCGGCAAAAACAGCGAAAATATCCAATTTTGGCATGTGATTACCAATGATAACCGAACTGGACGAAGTGTACACAGGATTACCCAGAGTGGTGGACCCCTCGCCCCGAGCCGCGCCGCACCTCGACGTGAGCATTCGACCTGCCCGCCGCGCATAAGCCCTGGTAGGCAGCTGCCCATCACTCTTGATGGCAGTGATATGATACTCTGCCGGACGAGGACTGGGCATGGCGAAGCGGGGCGGGGCGAGGCGGGGTGGGGCGGGCCGTTTCGGTGCCTGGACCGGGGCCAACGCATGTAGCGCGGGGGCGGGCGGTGGGCCGGTGGTGGGCCGGTCAAAGAAGCACGAGGGGGGGGGGAGGCTGGCGGTGGCCTCGCCTTCATTAGTCTAGCAGTGTAGCCAACTGCTCGGGTCGGGGAGTCCGTTATCAAACAGCAAAGGGCTGCCAACCTCCCCACCGAGTGAGAAACAGATACACGACGGCTCACCTGCCACAACACGGGGAACGAGATGGGCCTGGCGGGATAACCGGTGGAGGGGGGCGAAATACCAGGGACGCCCCGGGGCCCTCTCTGTGGACTCAACATGAAACGAATCCCCCCCCCCTCCCCCGCTAACCCGCGGATTCGGCGCCAGACAAACTCATTTTGTGACTGGCAGTGTCTCGCCCTGCTGCCCGACCCGACCCTGCGCTCTTCCATTTCCGCCGTGCCGACGGACGGATAGGCGGACGGACAGGCGGACGGACAGACGGACGGGCCGGTTGCAAATTTTAATATCTCGCCGCAGAGCGGCGCGCCGTCGACCGCCGCCTGCAAATGCGCCGCCGTCTGGCGGGCCGGGCCGGGCCGGGAAGAGGAACGCCTTATGTCGAGTCGTGTGGTCGTTCCGTCCCCCACCTTCGCGTCCCCGTTTCCAGTGCAGCTTCAGGGCTCGGCTCGGAGATCGCCTGCGCCGGTCTTCTGTCCCACTGTGCGCTGCATTGTAAAATGACCGTTTCTCGAGCACCACGTGCAAGGCCGGGACAGTATTGGTTCTAGCCGCCCCCGCCTCGCCCCGGGTCGGAACCCGCTTAGCCTAGCCTCGCCCAGGGCCGCCATCAGCATAATCCGGCTCTGCGGGAGGGCTGGCCGGCGGAGCGACGGGGAAAACGACCCGAATTTTATTAAGCGTCACCGTGGCTCATTAATTTCTGACTTAAATTGGCGCCTGTCCGCTCGGTCAAGGCCCCGTGTGTAGTACGAGACGTGGGAGTGAAAGTTAAAGGGGGAGGGGGCGGGGGTGGCCCCACCGGCGGATCACATCGTGGAGTTATTTATACTCGGCGTAACACCCCCGCCCTCTCCTCGGCCCGCACTTCCTACTGCCTTCGTTTCAGGCTAAACCCCCCCAACCCCCCGCGCGCTCCGTATCGTGTATAACGCACTTGCCCGACGGCACTTTTCTCACGATTATCCGCCAAGAAATAAAATAATAATTTATGTGAGGAAAAATTGAGCGCGCCTGCGCAATTATTCGAGACAATCAACTTTAAAATATGTATCGGAAGAGGCAGATTAGCCGTATTAAATAACTCAGGAAAAAAGAAAAGGAAAGCAAGATGAAAATGAGGCCGCACGACTGAAAAACTAAAAAAAAAATCTGTTGCCCTACACCTGTTGCCTGACAGCCATAGCACCCTCCCATGCGTAATGACGTCATGCCGATTGGACGCTGAACTCATCCGATAATGGCCTTCCCCGCGCCGGGCATGGCTGACTCGGGCCCAGCCAGCTCGGACAGGTCCGGCCTCCGGCCCACTGGGCGCCAGAACCCTCCATGATGGAGCGGAGAGTGAAAAGCTATGGAGATGCAAAAGCTGCTTTCCTCGTACATGTTTTATTCATGGTCGCCTCTGTTTCTTTTCGCATTTGAAGCAACCTTGCCTTCGCGGCCGCAATGCCCCCGTTTTTGTTTTACCGCGGCGGGACCGAGACGGACGAGCGTTGGGGTGGGGGAGGGAGACCCGGACCCGGAGCGAGCGGTCAGGAAACCCGCCGAGCAGGGGTGTCTCTGTGTCCCGGGGGGGCAGCGCGATGCTACAGGCCTGCTCGGAGTCCGCCTGCACTGTAAAAATTTCTGAATTTTTTACGGCAAACAAGGGGAAAGAACTCTGAATTTCAGTGTACAAATTTTTGCATTCCACATGAATTTTGTACGAATTTCAATGATTTGCGGCAAAATTTCCGAGAACTTCGGTATAAACTTCACTAATTTTTGAAGAATTTCTTTGAATTTCGACTAAATTCCATGAACTTTGAATAAGTTGACTAAAATTCAAAATTGTCCATGAATTTCGGTGTACAAATTTTTTAGAGTTGTTTCCCATTCGGAAAATGTACAGAAGAATATAGTACGGACGTACGGACGAAAGTACGGAACGTCCGTACCTGTTCCATGAAAGCTCATGTAAACGGGTACGGAAAAAAGAACAGAAAGTTCCGTACTTGGCAAGTACGGACGGTCCGGGCAAATTGTTGACCGGACATGTTCCGTACTTTTTCCGTACTTTTTACAACCAGTGTGCAGTGGGCAGTCAGGCCCCGCCTCCATAAAAACCAAGCTCTATTAATGAACGGCGCGGTCATGACTTGGACCTATGATGGTCTGGGTTCGCCCGTTGGCTGCCTGGCCCACTGTGCGCCGAGTGCCGGTCGCGGTGTAGGACAATCCGTTGGAGTGGCCGCCTCACCCTTGTCCCCTCGCGAACAGCATTAGTGCATTTTTGATGGCCCTCCAAACTTGGTCCCCGCCACAGCGGCAGCCTCGTCGAAATAGTTTTTCGAGTTCTTCCCCCTCCCTTCCCGGAGCGCTTTCCCCTTCGCCCGTCGCCGGCACCGGCTGAGACGCGGCTCTGAGTTGTTATCAGTTTACCACCGGCTAGGCTCTGGCCTCCCTGGGGCGTGGCTCCGGGCGCGGCTCCGGGCGCGGCTCCGGGCGCGGCTCCGGGCGCGGCGGCGTGGAGATTGGTGGGCTCCCCGTGACTTTAATCCGGGCGGGGTGGCGGGTCATAGGCCGGCTGGCCGCCGGGGGCTGACGCACGCCGACGCACGCCGACGCACGCCGACGCACGCCGACGCACGCCGACGCACGCCGACGCACGCTGACGACGATGGGCCGGCCGCTGCGGTCGCCCGGCCTTCATCAAGGCGCTGCCCTGAAGCACCAACCCACGAGGCGGCCCCGCTCTGCGCACAGTCCTCTCTCTCCCTCTCTCTCTCTCTCTCTCTCTCTCTCTCTCTCTCTCTCTCTCTCTCTCTCTCTCTCTCTCTCTCTCTCTCTCTCTCTCTCCCTCTCTCTCTCTCTCTCTCTCGCAAGCGGCGTGGTGCAGAGCCGGCGCGGGGAGTGTGTTGTGTGAAGGGTGGCGAGTGGAGGCTCAGACGCTGAGCCGCCGATAAACCGATCCGTGATAGCCCACGTGCCGCGCGCGGCCTTGAACGCCTCACTCACACACCCTCGCCGCCACACACTCACACGCGGGGGTCGAATGAAAATGAAAAATTTCGATGCGGCAGAGCATGCAACGCGGAGGGTGCCCGGCCCGCTGTTGATGGCGGCGGCGTGGACCGGCCAGGCACTTGGGCGGATGGAGGCGCGTCCGGGCCTCGCAAGTCACGCCGCCTCCGTCGGGATGCCCCGCGAGTGCGAGAGAGACAGCGAGTCTCCCCGACTCGGCTTCCTGATTCCCTCTCGTCGGCGTCGCCGCGCTGATTGGCCCCGTGGCGTCCTCCAGCCTGCCGAGCCAAGAGTCGATTCGTCCGTCTGTCTCTCTGGCACCCCTACGGGACGGCCCGCGAGTGCGACAGAGGCAGCGAAGCGACTCCCGAGGCGGCCGGGCCGGGCTGGGCCGGGCAGGTCGGTGATTGCAGTGGCTTCCATCTGCGAGATATCCTTCTTCCACGGCCGCGTCCTTCCCATCCCACCCCCTCTCCATGGTCCCATCTCCACGCGGCGTGGAGGTCGCACCGCCAAGCGCGGCCCCACCTGCAGCGCCAGCGAGCGCCGGCGTGTAGCTGGGGAAGGAAGTGGCTTCACCCCTCGCGGGACACCGGGGACCGGGGCTGCCGCCCGGCTCGCTCGGAATGTGTAATTTGTCGAGGAGTTCCTCTCTCTCTTTCCCTCCCTCCCTCCCTCCCTCCCTCCCTCCCGCTCTCTCTCTCTCTCTCTCTCTCTCTCTCTCTCTCTCTCTCTCTCTCTCTCTCTCTCTCTCTCTCTCTCTCTCTCTCTCTCTCTCACCTGTGCATGCGACACAGACTCGCTCCGGGCGTGCCGAGCCATGTGTTACTCTGTGCGTGTGTGTGCAGTGGGCTTAAATGAGAGGGACGAGGCGGCGCTGGGGGCGGCGCTGGGGGCGGGGGCAGCGCCGGGGGCGGGGGCCGCGACGTCGGCTCACCACAGGAAATTGGTTGGGGCCGCGCGCCGTGTGCGGTAGGTGCGAACGGGCGGCGGGGCGCTCCGACGGTAAGTGAGTGCTTCGCAGGCACGCACCCTTTGCACCCGGTGCACCTGTTGTCGGGGGACCGGAGCACAGTGAGCCCGAAGACCGGCATCACAGTAAATTGAAATAGCCGAATCCGCAACGGTTCTGCAAAGAAAACGCCAGTAAATGAATCTGTATTTGGTAGTTACAGAAACTGGAATTGGCTCACAGAAACCGCTTTGAGGTTACGGATTAATGGCCGACCTAACCCCACTGTGACTCTGGACGCATTTGTTGTTTCGGACAATATTTACATATTCTGATGCGAGTGCGTACTTTTTCTTGCATTGACACGTCTACAAAGTAATATTTTACATACGTGGTACATCTACACCCTTTACTTCAATAATATGAAACCTCAAAGTCGCGAGGTGGAGCGCATCGTATCTGACGAAAATAGTGCAGTGTGTCCGGATTCCGTGGCGGTTGTGTACGGATTCCGTCGCTTCAGCAGAACGGGTTTATTGCCGTTGGCGGTTTCGATGCAAAACCACCACGGATTTATTTACCTGTCAGTTTCTGCGATTTGGGGCTCCCAGACCACTACAGATTCTGCCATTTCAATTCACTGAGCACAGGTGACCAAAACTCTAGACGCGTTTAGAGCTCCTGAGTCGTTCGGAGAGCTATCCATTGGTGGGGTCACACGTTCGGTTCGCGTCCCATTTAGCGACTCTGGATCTCAAAACGCGTCCTGACCGCCTCCGCGGTCTTCTGGTCCACTGTGCGGAGCTTTCAGCCGCCTCCAGCCTGCAAGTAGCCAACCAAGGCAAACCCTCCTGGCAATGCTTCGGTTTGCCTATCAGGGCGAGGAAGGCGGGAATGGCCGAGTTGAGATTGAAAGTGACGGGGCTGGTGCTGCCGCTTCTTTGCATTGGAGATTCCCTTTTTACCGCGTTCCTTTTTTTTTACTCTCTTTTTGGGCCGTCATGTTGGCTTCATGGAGACTCAGGGCTGCGGGCGCCTCTCCCTCCCCCTTCCTTCTCCCTCCCCTCTCCCTCTCCCTCCCCTCTCCCTCCCCCTTCCCCTCCCTCCCCTTCCCTCTCCCTCCCCCTTCCCTCTCCCTCTGATGCGTGGTCATTCAGAAGAGTTTCGCCCTCGGATAAAGGCTGTTCTGGAGGCGAATCTTGTCGTGGATAGAGTTTCTCGGCAGATACGGCCGGACCTGCTGCTTCAAAACACCCGCTCTTTGCTTTTTTTTCGCATCTTTTTCCCGCAACTCAGCACTCTGAATTCCCTGGGCGCATCTCGAGATTTATTTTTTTTAAATTTGCGACGGAATAAGATTGATGTTGTTACTTACCCCCGCACTGCAAAAAAAAAAAAGACACTGATCAATGATGGCTGCTCAACAAAACGAGGGGTTGGGGTGGCAGTCTTTGCTGCAGGGACCGCAAGGCAGATCGGCTGAGTCACGTGACTCAGTCAGCTGACTGGCCGCGGCGGCCGCGGCGGGCTGCTTAGCGATGTTTCCGTTGTTTCTAGCTCTGGACTCCCCCAGCCCTCCCGCTCCTTCCTGTTTTATTCCCCCCGCCCGACGTCATGACCAAGGTCGCGGTCAAGGTCACGTGGTCAAGGTCGTAGTCCACACTGTCAGAAATTTTGTTGTTAATTAACAACAATTCTATTGCTAATTTTTTTTCTGACAACAATTGTTTTTAAACGACAACAGTCGTTTACGAACAGAGAATGTTGTTGATAAATGACAGTTGGGTCATTCTAAAACAACTTACTTGTTGAAAGACAACTTGTCCGTCGTTTCAGTTTTAAAAAAAGATGTTGTAGGAAAACGACCATGTTGTTGACAGTTTTGTTGTTTTCGAACAATCGTTTCGGACAGTGCAGGTCACGTGGTCAAGGTCATGTGGTCAAGGTAGGGACCCTCTGTGTCAGCGATGCGCACGCTGGCCGCGAATCCGGCCTTCTGATTGGTCGAGAGTAAACTGGGGGAAAAACCACCCGGTGCGAGGCCAGAGTGGAGGTGGAGGGGGGACTAGGCCTGGGCGATTATTGGCATTCATCGTAATCGGCCGATGAATAAAATAATCGCGATTGGTGTCGATTAGCGGTTCGGTAATCGGTAATCGAAAACGCTAACGATTCATCGAGAAATCTCGATTAATCGACTTTAAATCAATCGGAACATGCCGATTAATCGAAATGAGCCGATTAATTAGAAATTATAAATAAAGGCTCAAGGCGGCGGGAGAGCGAAACACGACCAACGCCTCGCTCTAGCAAGCTTGCTGTCCTTGCCCCGTCCAGCCCTGCCCTGGACAGCGATCGCGCGATCCATCCTGGCTCTGCTTGTTCGAACGACCGGACGGAGGGATCACGATAACCAATTTACTAATAATCGATAAAGCGACGATTAATTGATAATCGGTCATCGGTAATTAATCGTTCATACACACGATTACCGAACCGCTAATCGGAGGTCCGCAAAAATCGTCCGATTATCAAAATAATCGCGATTATTTTCGATTAGTCGATTAATCGCCCAGGCCTAGGGGGGACGCCGCCCGGCCGGGAGCCTCGCAGTGCTAGTCTCGCACGGGGCGAAAAGGTTTACTCCAGCAGTCGAGCGTGCGCATCTCTGACACAGAGGATCCCTAGGTCAAGGTCGTGGTCCAGGTCACGTGGTCGAGGTCGTGGTCCAGGTCACGTGGTCAATGTCGTGGTCAAGGTCGGAGATTCATCAGGTCGCAGCAGACAGGCAGCGGAGGAGACGGGGAATCCAAGGGGCGGAATGTGGCGGAATGCAAGGTGAAAAAAAAGGAGGGAGGGGTAACGAAACAGAGAAAAAATACGACGCGAAGAGCGCGGTGCTCGAGACTCGATCCCAGTCCAAGGGGTTGCCCACTTCTTATTTTGGTGTACACACGATTCCGGATTCCCACGATTCCTGAACAAATCCAATTGAAAAAGTGAGGATATTTAAAGAAATTTCTTTGTTTTTTCTTGTTTTAGGACACTTTTGCAAGATTACGACGTCATACCTTTGAAATTTTAAGGATTTCATATAAAATTTCGAAAAAATTACGAATGATTCCCAGGTTGAGTGTGCACATGATTCCCGGAGTGGGTAACCCCTCGTTCCAGTCGCACTCGAACCGCGCGCTCGGCTCGGCGCGGCCAAGGGAAAGGCTGACGAGGACGGCTGGGCGGAACGCGAAAGTAAATAAAAGTAAAACCGGAAGCAGCCGCTTGTTCGGCCGCTTGAGCAAAGGTTTTGTGAATTCAGAGAGAAATATTGTGTAGTACGGGGCCTAATTAAAGTTGGCGAAGAAAGATGAGCTTGCCTGCGGCGCGGCCCGTGCCTCGGCCCCGCCAGTGTAGAACTCATCGCACTCACCGAGGCCCTTGTCCTTTTATACCGAACTGCCGGTAAACAGCGCCACGCGAAGTACATGGCCATGGCCGTCTTTTCGGTCCGGGGTAAACAAAAACTGAAACAACAACCGCTGGAAAACAGAATCCTGATTGTCCGCACTGTGCCCTCTTATCTCCCCTAGAAAGTCACGCGACACGTACCGCGACGACCGCACACAACATTGACGGTCTTCATCGATCGGAGCGGGCTGTCGGTGCAGGCCCCGCCCCGCCCCGCCCCGCTCCGCCCCGCCCCGCCCCACCGCGCATACCGTCTATGAAAAATGGATACGAAATTGACGCTGCACGTAATTAATTCTGCCCCAACGTTATACACGCTGAAAACCTTACGAAGTATTTTGAGCATTCATAATACAAACTAATTTACTTTGTTATACAAAGAACAAGTTCGTAGATTACGAAGTATTTTCTTTGTAAGCTTATTTAGGCTCAAAATACTTTGTTATAAAAGCTGCTTTTCTTTGTAAGGACTAAAATAGTTTGTAAGGTTTTCTCTGTGTAGCACTGTGAAATTTTTTTTAAAAAATTCCCAGTGGAGGCGATGAAGGCACGTGAATTCTGAGTATTTACTCGAGCTGTCAGTGTGTCGGTGTGTCGGTGTGTTTGTCCATCGGCAACAGGCTCGTTATTATCCTTGATGTCCTCCACGTCCAGTCGGTCGGGCGATTCGCGAAGCGGTTTCGGCTTCGTCCGGGCTTGATTGTTTTATAACAAGGCAGCGCGTAGGACCGCACCCCCCCCCCCCCCCAGCGAGCCCCGGGGGGGGGGGGGGCGAAATCTGGGCAAGGGAGAGCGGCAGCCACAGCACAGCGCAGCCCCAAGCCCCGCCTCCGGGCGGAGGCTGGCACGCATGGATTCATGTCATTAATAATCATTATTATTAATTATCACACGGCGCGGTGAGCCTCGTCGCAGTACTCCAAACAATGCGATATAGCCTCGCGCGGAGATTCGGAAAATGTGTGCGAGCGTGCTCGCAAGTGTGCGTGTGTGGCTGAAGCAAGCGCGCATGATGACATTAAATTGTACTTGCGATAAAGTGCCTGGCCGGGGCTGCCAGGCTGCCAGGCAGGCAGCCAGGCAGGCAGGCAGGTGCGTGTGGGGAGTTGACTGGCAGCTTGGCGGGGCGTCCGCGGCCGGCGTCGGCATTGAGTTTTCAATCCGGGAGCTTTAGGCAAACAGGAAAAACAACCAGACCGGAGTGTGTGTTTTTGTGTGTGGGGGGGGAGAGAGAGGGGGGGAGGGAGAGAGAGAGAGAGAGAGAGAGAGAGAGAGAGAGAGAGAGAGAGAGAGAGAGAGAGAGAGAGAGAGAGAGAGAGAGAGAGAGAAAGAAAGAGAAAGAGAGAATGAACGTGTGAAAGAGAGCGCGCATAGGTGTCGTGATCATGCCGCCGCGGGGGTGGATGCAGCGGCAGCTGCGATGTTGGATTGCATTGGGAGAGAGGCAAAAAGAAACACTGAAAGCTGCCCGTTGCTTTCTCCACCGCAGGATCGCACACGGCAAGGCACGACATGCTCTGCCACGGCATGGCTGCACTCCGGCATGGAGTCGAGGCACGTAGCGCGAGGCAAGCCGTGCGGCGCCGTGCGGCCACAAGCAACAGGCCCACACTCTAAATGTCTTACGAAGAAATTTCCCATAATACGAAGGAAATGGCGCAAGCATAATACGAAGGTTGATTTTCTTCGTATTACGAAGGTTTTTCTTTGTATCTTAAAGTAAAAAGGCTAAAAAGATTCGTATTACGGAGAAATATTGCTTCGTTGCTGAGCGAAGCGAAGCACCCTGTTTGGGATTTTAAACAGTTGTCCCCCCCCCCCCCCCCGATACCTTCAGTTTACTAGGTATCTTCCTCAGCTCTATAGGCCAAGCTTCATAGGCCTAGCGTCATAGGCCAAGCTCTATCGGTGCAGCTCTATGGGCCAACATGCATTTGCATCTGCAAAAAAGCCAGCCTATAGCATCAAGGCCGAAGGCCTTCCCCTGGCTAGTATTATGCTTGCGCCGAATTCTTTAAAACATACGAATAACATACGTCAATTTTCATTGTGGGACATGAGAGAGCACCCTGCAGTCCTGCGGCCTCTCGTTTGCTGTATGCCGCGCTGCGCGGTGCCAAACGGTCCTGCAAAGGGATCTTAATTTTTACCCAAACAGTTGGGTCCTTTTCTCTGGGCAGGTCGTCGGCGCTGCGCTTAACAATCCCCCCTCGCCCCCCCCCCCCCTCGGCACGCCCCGCCCCCTCCTGCACTCTTCGTTTTAATGAGGTCGGGGCGCACAGTGGGCCAGAAGACCGGTGGAGGCGGACACGTTTTGAGCTCCAGAATCGCTAAATGGGACTCGAACCGAACGTGTGACCACACCAATGGATTGCTCTCCGAACGAGGAATCACATGCTCGGTTCGAGTCCCATTTAGCGACTCTGGAGCTCAAAACGCGTCCAGAGTTTCTGCCGCCTGCGCCGAGCTTCTGGCCCACTGTGTGGCGCTGTCGTCACGTGTCCTGACGCTCCCTGTGTTGCAGCTGGTGGCTAACGCCGTGCTGCTGGCCGCGTCCAACGTGCTGGGCCTAACGTCCTACTCCATCATGGACAAGCAGCAGCGGCGCGCCTTCGAGGACACCCGGAAGTCCCTCAAGACAAAGCTGGTCATCGAGGAGCAGTCCGCCGAGCAGGTGAGTCTTCTCTTTCCGCAACTTCCCACTAACTTGGGACCTTTCGGTTGTCGCGTGGCGACCGAGCGGTGAATCACTCGGCGTTTTCGTGGACACACTACTAAATGTCATGGGACTTTTTTTTTGTCCCATGAATGATGCAATTTTAAGCACATCCGTCGTTGATACAATTTTGTGTCCTCCAGGTGATGCAACTTGTCCAATACTTATTGCAAATTGCTATTTTCTTGTACAATTTGTATCATCTGGAGGACACAAAATTGTATCACCGACGGATGTGCTTAAAATTGCATCATTCATAGGACAAAAAAAGTCCCATGATATTTAGTGTGTACACATGAGTACGTGAGTACAGTTGAGTACACCTGATGATACTCATAAATTGGGCATATTGTTGACGTTTTCACGCCTTTTTAGCCTTTTAAACGAAAAACAATACCGAATCCTTTATACAGTTGGTTATTTTTGCTCTTTTAAAATTTGTGAGTACACTGAGTACGGTCTAGTGCAGAGAGGACGGATCCTTTCTGGTCTAATGTGTACACATGAGTACACTAGTGATTCACCCCTCGGTGGCGGCGCACAGTGGGCTAGAAGATCGGCGCGCTCGGACAAAATTCTAGACGCGTTTTGAGCGGCCCACTGTGCGGCGCGGTGTTTGTCTTCGTTTTGATCAATGACCTGTACATGGGACAGGAGCGCCTGCTGCTGTCGGTGCTGCCGGAGCACGTGGCCGTCCAGATGCGGGAGGACCTGGGCTCGGGGCTGGACACGCAGTTCAAGAAGATCTACATGAGCAGGCACGAGAACGTCAGGTACGCTTTGAATTGAAAGACAATTTATTCCGTGAACAACAAGCGAAACGATCGTCGCCATCACTGCGTATTCGCTCTGCAGCATCCTGTACGCCGACATCGTGGGCTTCACGGCCATCTCGTCGACCTACAACGCGCTGGACCTCGTCAAGATCCTCAACGAGCTCTTCGCCAGGTTCGACCGTCTCTCTGAGGTAAGCCCAACCAATGTGGCAACATTCCCACGCCCTTCTCATTTTTTCAGAAACAAGAAAGTACGTTCTTTGTAAACACAGTTTCAGTTGAGGAAATCACTTATACGCAGTGTGTTAAAGCATTCAAACATTTAAACTTTCTTGTTTGCAGGGTTGTTTATTTTTTGAAAAAATTTCATTCATTTATTCCATTTATTCGTTACTGTGGGTCGTCAGAGCGCTTGGCCTGATTTGACTAGGCGCCGCTTGCCGCTTGCGACTCCGAGGACGCGACAAATGAGCGAGGCAGCTATTTGCGGTCTTCACGGGGCGTTCCGTCTGGCTCTGGGCCTCCCGGAGGTGCTCCACGGCGGCGGGGCGGGGCGGGGCGGGGCGGGGCGGGGCGGGGCGGGGCGGGGCGGGGTGCCCTGTGGTCTGTCGTAGAGCCCAGGGACCGGACCCACTGTGGGGGATGACGGAGTCGGCGACGGAGAGCGTCAAAGCCAAAAGGGGGCGGGAGGGACCGGCCCGGCCCGGCTCGGCAGAATAAAGTGTCACACGTAAACGCGTGGAAGTGACGCGTCTTTGTTTGGCCCGTCGGAAAAGCTCGACAGAGGGGAAAGGCGAGAACGCGGGAGAGAGAAAGAGCAACGCGAATGCGGAACAGACAAAATGGCGGTGACTGCGGGGGCTGCGGGGGCTCGGCGGGGCCTCGGCGCGGTGGAATCCCAGGTGTAAAACCTGTGAAACAGGCGGAGGCTTTGGGGTGGCAGGGTGGGGAAAGGGGGAAGGGGTGGGGGAGCCCAGCTCCGCCGGGAGTGTTTAGAGTCAGGCGCGGGCCGCCGGGCCGCCGCCTCTGCGTGGAATTATTGTTCCAACCGACAGGGCCGATTAAAACAGGACAAAAGGAAAGCCCGGGAAAGCCAGATTCAGGAACACCTGGCCCAAAAGGGGGAAAGAAGGGGGAGGGGCCTTTTTCCGGGTTTTCGCACCTTCTTTCTCGCGGCTCGCGATGATAAATGAATTGTGTCGTCTGTCTGTCTGTCTGTCCGTCCGTCAGACCATCTGTCTGTCCGTCTTGTGCCAAATTAGAGTCCGGCATTTTGTGAGGTAATGGTGGAATTCGGGCGAGGAGAATGGGGGTGGTGGTCAAGAGAGGCCTCGCACAGCAGCGCAATGCCATGTGTGCGTGCGTGTATGTGTGTCCCTGTCTGTGAGTGTGCGCCCGCCCGGCTCCCGTGTGTGCACACCGGCTGGGGAGGGAAGGGCGTGTCGCTAGACTTGACCCACAGGGGGGAAAAAGCGAAAAAAGGCGGAACAGTCCAATTCGAGCGGCGCGACAATTCCACTCTGTTTTCCAGTGCCATGCAAAGAGCAGCGCGCTCCGCTGTTACAGCAGCGGTGACCTTCGCGCTAAGCCGGCGGCCAGGCGGCCAGGCAGGCAGGCAGCCAGGCAGGCAGGCCCGAGATGACTCTTTGACCCTCCGGAGGCCCACGCTTGGGCCCACCCCGTTCCGAACCCCCTCCCCTTCGCTCCTCTCCGCCTTCGGAGACGTCGGGACGCCATCGCCGGCACCAGGTCACCCCCCCTCCCCCTCCCCTCCGATCCCCCGACAAATATTGGCCTCATTGTTTCGGCGGCGAGGCGCGTTAGCGGCCGACCCGACCATTAGCAGACAGTGAGAAGGGAGAAAGGGGAGAAGGAAGGGGGGAGGGGGTTAAAAAGCGGCGCAGGGTGGATGAGGGTCAACTAAATTACTCCAGTCTCCTCCTCCTCTCTTCTTCGTGCGTTCCTGCAGAAGAAAGGTCGGCCTTTCCCGCGCTGCCCCAACGCTGGGGGTGCGAGAAAGACAGAGCGACGAAGCACTGTTCAGCCCCCTCCCAATTAACTGGCCGGCCCACGTGGCCGAGGCCGACCTGCTCAAATTGAGTGGAGGAGAGTAATTCCGATGTCGATGGGGCCGAAGCCGGCCACAGCCATGGCCACGGCCACGGCCACGGCCGCGCGGCCGGAGTCGGGGTAGGGGGGAAGCTTTAGGACTGTTTTGTTGCTGGACGCGTGCCTTTATCTTGTTGTTGTTTTCTGTTTGTTCTCCAGAAATACCAGCAGCTTCGCATCAAGATCCTGGGAGACTGCTACTACTGCATCAGCGGCGCCCCGATCGAGCGGCCGGACCACGCCATCCTGTGCGTGCACATGGGGCTGTCCATGGTGGAGGCCATCAAGTGAGTGCCCAGCTTGCTTCTCTCTGTGCCAATTTTCCGCACAGCGTCGACGAAAAAAGGAAGTCAAGTTGAAAGGTTGAAAGTCCCAGGTCATCTGGACCGCCTCTTGTGCTCCCTCCCTGTGCCTCAACTTTTTGGCTGCGTCGTTCGTGACGTGAAGTCTGATTTCCCCAAACACCCTCTCTCTCTCTCTCTCTCTCTCTCTCTCTCTCTCTCTCTCTCTCTCTCTCTCTCTCTCTCTCTCTCTCTCTCTCTCTCTCTCTCTCTCTCTCTCTCTCTCCCATCCGCACAGACCGCACGTTTCACCTCCATGTCGTCCGTATGCTTCCGCTGCCTGATTGAGGGCAAGTCGAAGTACCCCTCCCCTCCGCCGCCCCTTCCCCCTTCCGCCAGCCCGATCGTGGTGTCGCGTCCCCCCCCCCATCCCCCTCCCTCTCGAACAGAGGAGACTGGCGTGACCGAGATATTCAATGAACAGGTCGTTGACAGCCGCAAGCGTCCGAATCTGTTGCCTGCTGGAAGCCCCGCCTGCCTCTCTCTCTCTCTCTCTCTCTCTCTCTCTCTCTCTCTCTCTCTCTCTCTCTCTCTCTCTCTCTCTCTCTCTCTCTCTCTCTCTCTCTCTCTCTTTTCTGCTCGATCCCCTTGGTGCGTGAGGGCAGCTTTGGTTGCATATGTGCGGCCCGGCTGAACGGACGGGCGGACACACTGACTCCCTGACAGACAGACAGACCGCTCCAGCAGTAATCCCCGGCCTACCCCCACCGGGCGCCCGCCAAGTCGAGCATAGGCAGCACGCCAGACTGGCGGAGGCTGGTGCGGCCTACCCAGCAGGGGCGCTGGAGGCTATTGCTTTTGTTGGCTGGACCCCACTGTTATTCCACTTGCGATGCAGACCGCACTTTCAGTGCAATACAAATTTCATCGCTCTTTTCTGTGATGATCATTGCAAAAAGGTGCGATGATCTGCTATATCGCAGAATTTTGCTATGATCATTGCAAAAAACTGTAATGATTGCAGATTTTGTGTTGCCATCATCGCATTTTCTGCAATAATTCCTTTTATCATTGCAGAATCATTGCAGAAATGTGCGATGATCATTGCAAACTTTTGTGATACAAAAGTCATCGCATCTGGAGAGCGATGATTCGAGGGAATCACATTTTGGCTATCATCGCACGTTTTTGTGTTGAAAGTATCGCAACTTGGATAACAGTGCCAACACTCGTTCCTCTTTTATTCCACCTTTTAATCTACGGTGGTTGACGCAAAGGAAACAATACGGTCAAAACAGACAAACTATCAAGAAAAATCCTGTGTGCTCGTTGGGATTGAACCAGCGACCCGCGTGCCCGCGGGCGAGTGCGCAAACCACTACACTACCCCACTTCTTCTCATTTTAGATACGTGCAGCAGACCACCAACTCCCCCGTGGACATGCGGGTGGGCATCCACACCGGCGCCGTGCTGGCGGGGGTGCTCGGCCAGCGGCAGTGGCAGTTCGACGTCTACTCCAAGGACGTGGAGCTGGCCAACAAGATGGAGAGCAGCGGCATGGCGGGGTCGGTATCCACGTCCCACCCGTAACATCACGCGGACGCGCTTTGTTTCACACACTCATATTCTTACGCTAAAACGATCTGCATAACATACGTTGAAATGAAAACATACATACTACAATAAAATTCATCGTACCTTACGCTGAATCACGCGTAATACGATGAAATCATACTTAGCTTATGTAGACAGCATGCGTAATACGGTTAAATCATGCCTACCTTACGTAGACAACTGTGCATATTACGTATGTGCAAATTTAAGCGTACCTAACGGTGACTAATCATCGTAATATGCGTAAAAATGATCGTAAGAAATTAAGCGTGCACTGTTTCCAAACAACCAAACAAACAAACGCTTCCCCCGACAGGAAAGTTCACGTCTCCAACAAGACCCTGGCCTTCCTGGACGGCGCGTTCGAGACGGAGCGAGCGTACGGCGAGAAGCGCGAGGAGATGCTCCGGGCCGCCAACATCACCACCTACTTCATCACCAAGATCCTCCAGCCGGTAAGCTTGCGCCCCCACTCGAGGCAATCTTTCCTCGTTGGTGTGTTCCCTCACTCATCGCCGTGTCCTTGGCAGTACTCGGGGGAGAACAACGAGTCGCAGGACGGCGGCGTGGCGGAGGACCCCGCGCGGGACGCGGCCAAGGCGGACGACCACTTCAACGTGAGTCCTCGTCGTGTCGCACTTGAAATCATACGTCTCTCTGCTGCCGCCGATTCGTCGGACCTGACAGACGCTTCCCCGGTGCGCAGGACGAGACGCGGGTCCTGGCGGAGACGGGCAGGGACAAAGAGGACTCGGAGGACTTCAAGAAGCGCCTGCGCAAGGAACTCATGAGCAGAGACGGCCAGAAGTGGGTGCCGCGACTCGACGCGCTTTTTGGGGGGGGGGAGGCGTTGCTGTTGTTTACCGTGCTATTTATTGGTCGATGGCCTGCTGGAGCGCCCGCGGACTCCGGGGTAGGCAAGCCCGGCGGACACTCCAGGCGTGTTGCCTACCCTCCACCCGGCAGGCGCTCCGAGCCGACAACCGGCAAGGCCTCGGTCGAGAGGCTCGCGGAAAGAGGAGCTTGGTGCAGAAATGACGCCGCTGGTGTTGCAGGGACCTTTCCAACGCCACCAAGCTGCTGACGCTGGCCTTCGTGGACAGCAAGAAGGAGCAGGAGTACCAGTACCACAAGGAGACCAACAGCTCCCTGTCCATCATCGGCTGCCCCATCGCGCTGCTGCTCACGTCCGTGGCGCAGATGATAGTGCTGCCGAGGTGAGTGGGACCGGACCGAGTGGGACGCACTCCGCGCCTCGGAGACCGCCGTCGCAAGGGGTACATCCAACGTTGCTTTCTTCCAGGGACACCATGAACATCATGTCGTTCATCCTGGGCATCATCTTCCTGATCCTGCTCACAATATGCGTCGTGGCCGAGGCCCTGCCGAAGGTAAACGGAACCACCAAAGCCCGTCCGCCGAAGACGGGGATCGAACCCGCGACTGATTTACTCACCGTTGCAGGCCTTCCCCTCGGCCCTGGTGCGCTGCTCCGAGTCCATGAACAGCACGCTGTGGGTGCGCCGCTTCCTGGCCGTCGTCGTGGTGCTCGTGCTGGGCGCGGCCAACGTCGTGGACATGGTGTCGTGCTCGGTGCCCGCGCAGGCCAACTGCACCGACTACGAGGGCGTGGCGATCCCCGCCAACGGCAGCGTGACGACGGCCACCCCCGGGGCCCAGGGCGCCGCCGTCTACACGGTGGCCTGCACCGGCTCGGTAGGGAACCCACACAGTGGAACAGTCAGAAGACCGTTGAGGCGGCCATTCTGGGCGCGTTTTGAGCTCAAGAGTCGCTAAATGAGACTCGAATCGAACGTGTGATCCCACCGATGGATTCCTCGTTCGGAGAGCATTCCATTGGTGGGATCACACGTTCGATTCGAGTCCCATTAAGCGACTCTGGAGCTCAAAACGCGCCCAGAATTTTGGCCGCCTCAACGGTCTTCTGACCCACTATGCGCCGCCCCGGCCCGGGCTGCTGGTGTGACTAACGCAGCAACCTGACCCCGCAGACGCCGGGGCAGACGTGCCTGTTCCCCTCCTACTTCTCGTACTTCTGCGTGCTGGTGCTGGTGGCGTCGTCCCTGCCCGCGCAGCTGTCGCACCTCGTCAAGGTCCTGCTGCTGTCCCTGGTCGCGCTGGCGCACTGCGCCATGAACGTGCTCGTCGTCGGCACCGCCCTGGACCAGGAGGAGCGCGGCAGCCGGGACTACTCCAGGTCGGTGCTCTGGAAACGCGACGAGGTGAACGTAGACGGAACCCGATGCAACTGACTCCTTGCCTGTTCGCAGCTCCCTGGTCCCCAGCAAGTTCTCCCTCTCCGGCGTGCTGGTCGTCGTCACCATCGCCCTGGGCTTCCTGTGCCGCCACGTGAGTGCTCGCCTCGCCCGACCAGAAAAAGCGAAAGTCGACGCCGGTATTTGAACCCCCGCCGCTTGGCGGCTTGGCGCTGCCTGCAGATGGAGAAGGCGCTGCGCGTGCTGTTCCTGTGGCGCACGGAGGTGGAGGAGCAGCGCGAGTTCGCGGCGGACATGCGGCAGCGCAACGAGGCGCTGGTCTACAACATCCTGCCGCAGCACGTCGCGGCGCACTTCCTGCGCCAGCGCGCCCGCCAGCACGAGGAGCTGTACGCCGACAGCTTCGCCGAGGTCGGCGTGCTCTTCGCCTCCATGCCCAACTTCTCCGGTCAGTCTGGGGCATCTTCGAGGGGCGAATAGGGTACTTCGGAGAAGAGCTGGACCGGAAGTTGAGAAGAAATCAAGAAGAACGAAGTATGCGAAATTTGTGAGAATGAGCGTCTGGGCGTCGCCGTTCTGCCACTTCCGCAGAGCTATATTCTCATACAAGTTCGGCTTTTGTTCTTGATTTCTTCTCAACTTCCGTCCCAGCTTTTCTCCGCAGTACCCTATTACCAGTGTACTCACGTGTACAAATTGGCCCGTACTCAGCGTACTCACAAGATTAAATAGGGCAAAATTTGTTTATTTTTTTGCACGATTTAGCGTTGTATGTCGTCGGCAACGCTATAGAAAGCCTAATAACGTTTAAAAAATGTGAAATTTACGAGTTTTGTGAGGTGTACTCACTCGTACTCACGTGTACACCAAAACGCGGAGTGATTCACCCCTCAGGCATCCTGGGGCCCCCAAGGGGAAGATGGAGATCTTTTGGACCCTGAGCGCTAACAGCTTGCGCGCGCGTGTGTGCGTGTTGCAGAGTTCTACTCGGAGGAGAGCGTCAACAACCAGGGTCTGGAGTGCCTGCGGTTCCTCAACGAGGTCATCTCGGACTTCGACGCGGTGCGTAGGTCGGCGGCGTCGCGGCGCAGAGGCCTGCCCTGCGTCCACGTTATCGCTAACGCCCCTTTATTCCGCAGCTGCTGGAGTGGCCGCAGTTCCAGGACATCATTAAAATCAAAACCATCGGCTCGACGTACATGGCCGCCAGCGGCATCAACCCGACCAAGAAAGTGAAGGTGAGTACTTGTTCTGCTGTCCTGATTCCCAAGAGTCGTTTCGTCGCTCTGTCGCACTCACGCGCATGAGTGCGAGAGAGACAGAGCGACCGCACGGCTCCCGGTGACGACTGGCAACTAACTCCACCCTCTGGCCGGCCGTCTCCAGGACGAGGACCCCGTGACGGTGCGCTGGGCGCACCTCGCGCTCCTCGTGGAGTTCGCCTTCGAGCTGAAGAAGGCCCTGCAGAGTGTCAATGAGCAGAGCTTCAACCACTTCGTGCTCAAGATGGGCATCAACCACGGCCCCATCACGGCGGGGGTCATCGGCGCCAGGAAGCCGCACTACGACATCTGGGGCAACACCGTCAACGTGGCCTCGCGCATGGAGAGCACAGGCAGGGCGGGCTGCATCCAGGTAAGCGACGCACAGTGGGCCAGGAGACCGGCGCAGGCGGCCTAAACTCTAGACGCGTTTTGAGAGCAATCCATTGGTGGGATCACACGTTATATTCGAGTCCCATTTAGCGACTCTGGACCTCAAAATGCGTGCAGAGTTTTGGCCGTCCGCGCCGGTCTTCGGGCCCACTGTGTGACAGCGATGACGCGTCTAGCCCCTCGACGTGGCGGACCCGCGTCATCACCTGGTCATGACCACGTTCCAGGTGACGGAGGAGACGTGCAACATTCTGCGCAACTTCGGCTACAACTTCGAGCAGCGCGGCATGGTGTCCGTCAAGGGCAAGGGCCAGCTCATGACGTATTACTTGACGGGCAAGGGCGGCGGCGGCGGCGGCAGTATCCGGCCCGACGGCGACGGCGCGTCCTCGGGGCCGGGGAGCATGGCGCTCACGCCGCAGGCACACGCGCCTCCGCTGGCGTCGCCCGGGGGGCTGTCGGCGCACTCCGGCACCCACGCCATGCTGCCGGGCCCCGACGCCCTGGGGGGCGGCCTGGGGGGCGGCCTGGGGGTGCAAGCGCCCAGCCCCACGCCCAAAAACGCGGCCGACGACGAGGACGACGGCGACCCCGCCGAGAGTGCCAAGCTGCTGGAGGGCGTGCGGATCACCATGCCCGAGGAGTCCTCCCCGGCCAAAGTGGACACACGGACACCCAGTGAGACGCACAGACTTCTCGACCAGGCGTAGCGCGCGCTGCGCACGGGTGAAGCGTGCTGTCAGTGACTCCGAGCCCGCTCCAGCAGGCAAACGCGTTCAAGCCAATCGAAAAACTTCGATGCTCATTACTGTTCGCGCCATCTACAACGGAAGCGGGGCTTGTCGCTGGAAATGAGAGGAAGACTTTGATCCGAAACTTGATTGAAGCGTGGGAGATGAGCAAATGCATCAAATGTGTTGGTCTAAATCAAATTTTCTATTTCTCTGTGCTGTATGAATTTTGTAGGCAATGTTAGATGAACTTGAAGCAAACCTAGGCAGATTGTTGCTGGGATTTCTTAACAGAAAGTTCCTTGAACAATAGTGATGCCAATGCCATAAGATGCAAAGTGCATTATAATGTACCTGACTTCCGCTGTTTAGAAGAAGTTAGTGATTCCAAAGCCTGACTCTAGCAGACCTGTTTGAATTAAACATTTGTGTTAGGGATTTCAACGTAGACTCATGCTTCCGCATCATTTGTTTGATAAAAATTGGCACAAATACTCACATGTCGATCATTACATTAATTTCTTAATCAGACAAAAAATTAAAAAATATTTAGGGGAAAACATTTCAAATTATTGCAAATTTTGGTCGTAAAAATTAGCAGTCTTAGCGGAGCCTAGTAAGACTATTGCTTCAGATTAAAAGTTTGGAAATACAAGTTTGACAATAACTGATTCAATCCATTTGACACATTTTTATTCATGAGAAATTAAAAAAGGTGTATCAAGTACTTCATCAATACCTGAACCACAAAAGCCATGCAATTAAAATCTATTAGGACTATAAAGTAATTTTCCTATGTACTTCTGTGTTACCTTGTAGAGTCGTAAAAACTCTATAGATACGCTTACTTTTGAGCTAAGTTGACACATCAACAAGCTATAGTCACTAAAGTACAAATCTGGGTGAATAGAAATCTTGAGCCCGTGTAATAGTTATAAAACAGACATGTTCTGTACCCACTTAATATTCATAATGTTTTTGTCTCTGAGTGTTTTTTTTTTTTTTTTTTTTTTAGTTTTATATTGTATAAGTCTATTTATAACTTCCCACAGGAAGTTTTATGAGAAACTGTGATTAGGGCCATGCAATAAGTACTTAACAAGATTGAGTGTGATTCATCTAAATTGTACCTTACCACCTTTGACAAAAATAATATGCATCACCAGCTGCTCGGACTTGCAGCTAAGTTCTTTGTTAAATTACGAGTGGAGAAAATATGACAGTATCTTATCTGGTACTTGTCCTCATGTGCCTTAAGCTCAAGTGGCATCTGGTTAAATTTACCAAAGGATTAAATGAAGCAAATTTTTATCTGATTTGCAATGTCAAGATGAAAAATTCTGTTCAACCTCTAATCTGTACCTAACTGGATTTTCATGTCTTAAATTAGTTTTCTCACTAATCCACCCTTAAGTTGTGGTAGTAAAACTTCAAAAATCACTAATGTCAAGCAACCTCCTTTGTAGAAAACCTGTCCAAGATTATGTGTTCAGTTTATAAGGCCTATGTAAATCATTTGCTGTGCCACCAAAGATTGTTATTGTACATCTACAGCATAAATTGTCTTGAAACAATTAGTATAAACAATTTTATCTTCTGCAAGTAGACTTTTTCTTTAAATTAAAAGTCATTAAAAGATTTATTCAGGACAGAAAACATTATTAATGATCATGTATTCACCACATTTTACAAGTGCATAGTCTTGCATATGAAAATTAAGTCACCACAATTTTGAGTGGGGTGAGGGGGGGGCACCACCTAAGAAAGGCTCAAATCAACTTCGTTTCGAGTTCCTGTCTGACCTAGAGTCCACATCACATTTCATACAAGTTCATACCTAGGAAAAGAACACAAGTCATTAAGAAACCCTCCCGTCTAGTGACCAGTAGACTTTATCCAATGCTATTGGATTATAACAGAACGAGATGAATAATAATATGAGATGAATAGGTATCACATTACAAAGACTACTATACATTACATTTCCTTCAACATGACCATGACTCTACCAGCACACAATAGAGTCCTAACGAACGGCCCTAGAAATACTCACAGTCGCTTCTCAAAGGACCCTAGCACACACCGCGTTTCTCATACATATTGACCTAGCCTCGTAGCCTCGTGTCGCTACACCACAGCAGGAGCAGACGACTCAGACGAGTTGCAGAAGACTTTACGTTATAAACAAAACTGAGGTTATACAGACGTGCATGTCTTTCTTCTTCGTGGATTTCGCACAGTAATTTTCGAAGAAGTTTTCGCCAAATCAGTGAAAATGCCGTTCATGAAAGGTGCAGCTCCTGTACGGAGAACGCTGAAATATTTGAACGCTGGGAAAATAGTTTTAAGAGATAAAATTAAAATATTTTCGGTTAACTACAACACATTTGGAGACCATCATAAAGGTGCCAGGTGAGATATGATTTTTTTCTCAAGTGTATGTTTGTATTAGTTTATGCATCCGTGTTATATCATCTTCAGTCCTACCTACCTAGGATGTTGTTTTAATCATCATATGCGATTTCCAGAGACTTTGTGTTTTGGTGTTTACCTCAAGTTCAGTACAAAAATCCTGATGTTCAAGTTTTAACATTTAAAAACATGACACCATCTCCATTCATCAGAGTGTTCCTTGGTAAGATGTCATGATATGCTTCTGACCTTGTTCAAATTAACACTAATCAATTCTAACCTCTTTTTCTGATTTAATTAGATGATGGCAAAGATTTGGTTGTGGATATTGACGGTAAAGAGAACGAGGAGATCCTGGATCACCTGAGTAGAACACTATGCAAATCTGCGTAAGCTATATTATTGGGCTGGATGGTAAAGCAGTTTCATATTGCCAACAACTTATTTATCAGTCATTTCCTGTTACAGGTCACTGCTCCAAGCTGAAGCAATTGCTAAACAAGTTAAAGTCAATCCAGCTAATTTTGGCTATGGATGTAAACAAAGTTGTATTTGTAGAATTCCTGGCCAGGTTCCATGTTCAGGGCTAGTTACTTTACCCAAACACATGCGAGGCAAATATGTATTCTTTGACAGAGATGATGGTGTACCAGCTTAAATTACCCATGTCCACATGTCTAGATTTATATTAATGTTTTGGTAAATGATTTTGTACCAGATATAACTGCTTTCTTGACTTGGGGAAAAACAAAGATGCATCAAATACTTGACCTACTAAAAATTTTCTTTATTTCAAGACCGGATCAGAGAGAAAGACCTTAGAAATGGTGCTAGGTCAATTAATAGTACAGAGATCACATCGGAATTCAAATCTGATGATGGACGAAGGAAATGATGAATGAAGGAAATGATGTGTACATATGATATGAACAATGAATGATCATTAAGTATGTGTCTGAGATTTCTAATAAATTGGCAATTTGATTTGTCACATATCAACAAGTAGTAGAATTACCTTAATGTTAGTGTTTCAGTCATATTTGTGTCCCTTATGATAATGCCAATATGCAATCGGCCCTAATTAGAATACCATTGGTAGGTCTTTTAAAGTTGATCTATGTTAAAGTGTTTGGCAGGGTATGACTAAATTTGACACTGATACTTAGATGAAAAATTATCTATGATGGTGTCCTCTGTGATATGGTTTGCGATCATGTTTACGACCTGAGGATCGTGAGTGGGAGGACTTGCTGTTGCTTGGATCTAACCCGACTTGCGCTTGAACCAAAACATGTGACTTGTTCCTTAGCGCAGCTGGTGAGTCGTTTACTTCGAATTCTTCAACGACATTGGTCTGCTCCATGAGTCTAAGTTTCGCTTCAATAGCCTGTATAGCTGTTTTCCGACTACAACAACCACAAATGGAGGATTAAACTTAATCTTAACCACAAGCTCTTAATACAAAATTGAGGTTAATAATGTTGTATTACCTAAGAGGTTTCTTCTCAGATTTTGATGACTTTGCGCCAGCGAGGACAGGTATGGTCAGCTCTGCTTTTGGCCTGCTTTCCATTTCATCCTGCAGAGAAAAGCAGGGGTATTTATATGCTTTTTTTCTTCTCCATTCAATGCTGAGTTTCTGACAGAAAAAACTTACCTTGCTCATTGAGTGAGCCCAACGCACAGTTATGTGTTTATTACCAACAAGTTGTCCATCCAGATGTTGCATAGCTGATGTTGCGTCTTCAGTGTTTTTGAAAGTGCAAAATGCATATCCTCGTGGGAAACCAGCCAGTGGTCCAGATCGATGAAACAGGAGATCAAACTTCTCAATGGTGCCATGTTTTTGGAGGAGTTTTAGAAGGTTAAACCAGTAGAGGGAAAGCCAGCAAACGGTTAGTTTGGTTATGTAACTACAAGAAATAGACAAGACAAAATAGTAACATTCAATACCTAAAAAAATAGTTGAGATACTTACTCAGACAAACGAGGATCTAGGTTTCCAATCCACAGGCGCTTGTCCTGCATATCATTGTTGCTACTCGATTCATCCTTCGGAACTGGAATGACAGATGTCAAGTGCTGAAAATAAAATTACTATCACAATCTAGTGAAGTATGGAAATGAATTTAGAGGCTACATCGGACACGCGCGAGGAAACATGAACAGCAACAGAAAGGCCAGTTAACCAATTCACATACATTTTCTGAACCTGATGCCATGGCACACTGAATCCTCACGACAGGAAGAATGGACCGCTAGAACGGGTAGTCCCTTCCCCGGAAAGGCGAATAGAGTGCCATCAGGGGACAATTCATCGTCTAATCAGGCCATCTTTCACCAATCTTGAGTCAAAAACGTCTCCTAAACAAAATCGTCTCGAAACGACCTACTAAAACATCGACCGACAACAAACACACGCTCAGCTGCAGCCGAAATCGTTTCTCACTTGTTTTTGTTGTTGCAAAACTGCGCCGACTGACTGGCCCCCCTCTCCTTCTCCATCACGCCTTGAGCTTTTGAAGTGAACGATCAGCTTTTCGGGTGTATTTGTCACGGCAGACGAGACGCTGCTCAGCGTATCTGTAACGTGGGCTAGCAGAGGAAAATTTGAACCGTGAGCAGAGTGACAGTTTGTCGGAAAGAATGGCGGAGAGACCTGCCCAACCTGCCTGCGACGGAGCTGTGACAGTAGTCGAAAGTGGCGACGAGAGAACACCGCAAGTATGTTGAATGGCCTTGAACACTACCTGTTTACACACACTCACTGCCACCTGATGGACCGGTGCTCACTTTATCAGTCTGTCGTCAAGATCCGACCTAAAATGACGGCATCGCCCTTGCTAAGTTTGGTTAGGTGCCTGTGTCGGTTGACGCCGCCTTTCGTAGGTTTTAGGCGCCATCCTCTTGGTTTCAAACTGTCTCGAGGCCTTTCAAGTGAGGTTCAGGCCGATCCCCTGGCAGGGGTGCGAATTTTGGACTTAACCCGTATTGTGGCAGGCCCCTACTGCACCATGGTGCTTGGGGACCTTGGTGCAGAAGTTATCAAAGTTGAGAGGCCTATCGAGGGGGATGAATGCAGGAAGTGGGGTCCTCCTTTCATAGGTGACACCAACGAGAGCTGTTACTTCATGGCTGTCAATAGGAACAAGAAAAGTGTATGCATCGACATGAAGTTGACAGAAGGAAAGAATATTTTGTTTGAACTGGCGGAGAAGGCAGATGTTCTTGTTGAGAACTTTGTCCCTGGTAAATTGGATGAGATGGGGTTGGGATATGCAGACTTCAAGGCTGTGGCTCCGCATCTAATTTATTGTTCAATCTCTGGCTTTGGACCTGATGGTCCGTATAGCAATCGGCCAGGCTATGATGTGATAGCTGCATCAATGGGAGGACTGTTGCACATTACAGGACCCCAAGATGGAGAGCCGTGTAAAGTTGGTGTTGCTCTGACTGACATAATGACTGGCTTGTATGCACATGGAGCAATCATGGCCGCCCTCATGCAAAGATTTAAAACTGGTGTGGGCCAAAAGATTGATGCTAATTTACTATCCACTCAGGTAGCTTCCCTAATTAACATTGGATCAAACTATTTAAATGGGGGTGTTGAAGCTAAAAGACATGGTACCAGCCATCCTAGTATAGTCCCTTATGAAGCTCTTCAGTCCAAGGATGGCTGCTTCATCACAATTGGAACAGGCAGTGACAAGCAGTTTGTGGATTTGTGCCATCGATTTGAACTGCCACACATTGCAAATAACAGTAAATTTGTTACCAATAAACTGAGAGTCAAGAATAGGGAAGTCCTTTTGCGTATTTTAAAGGATAAGTTTTGCACTAAAACCAGAGAGGAGTGGCTAGAATTATTAGAGGGAGCCTCCTTTCCTTATGGACCAGTTAACAGCATTGCTGATGTAAGTTGTGCAAAGCAGCTCATGAAATCTCACAATAAATTTTTTGGAATTGAGGTGCATGTTGCAAAAATGTGCCTAATTTCTAACTTTTTTTTTAAGGTGTTCAATGATCCTCATCTTGTGGCTACTCAAGCTGTCCAATATGTCGATCACCCTGTTGCTGGAAAAGTGAAGCTTGTTGCACCAGCTGTAAAATTCAGCAATGCAAAGAACCAGATTCGTTCCCCTCCGCCAACTCTGGGGCAGCACACCCATGAAATATTACACAGCACTCTTGGCTATTCACAACAAAAAATTGAAAGACTTATTAAGATTGGTGCTGTTGCTTAAATTTTCTGATTTCTGCTCATTAGATTAATATTTTCTTATTATGGTGTTGGTTATCCTTGTTCGTAAGTAACTGTTAAAATTTTTTAATGCTGATATTTTAAAATTTCTGAAAAGTTTTTTAAACCATTGTCTTTCTGGGGACTTTGTTCTTAATTATTAAACCACTCAAACCAAAAAGTTTATTTTACTTATTATTCTAATGATTTGCGATGGACTTTGACTGACATATTTTACACTTGCCTTCTACTCCTGTGTTGGTGAGGAACTGTAATGTGAGAGCTGTCCCAAATTCAACATGAATTCTATATTTTCATGCTTTCGTTTCTTCTTTTATTTTGTTAACAGGAACCTTCAGCTGTAAGATTAAAATTAAGGAAACCAAAATCCGACAAGAAGGTCAAGTGGGACGCAGACACAGTGGATAATGAACATATGAATAAAAGAAAATCAAAGTGTAAGTGTGCAGACAATTAGATTGTGGAAATAATACTCATTTATACTCTTGTTATTTTAATTTGTTTGTGCTCTTTGCAGGTTGTTGTATATACAGGAAGCACCGTGAGTTTGATGAAAGCTCGTCCTCTGAATCAGATGATGAATGTGAAAACTGCTATGGACATGTTGATCACAGAAAGAAGAATCCAAGCGGACCAGAAGTCCCTTCATCACAGTCTCCAGTACCCTGTGGGTCAGGTAAATTACATTTTCTCTACTTTCCTTGGTGCATACTTGTCAGACTTACGTGATAACATCAGTGTTATCTCAAGAGCTCTTCAAACCTCCTGTTATGTCCATTATACATTTCCATTATTATCATGTTCAGATGAGAATATTTTTCATGTTTCATTTTAAAAGTATATTTTGGTTTCAAAATTTTTTATTTTTTTTTATTTTTTTCATGGATTTTGGCTTTGAATGTGTTTCTCAAACTTCCTAAAGTTGTTTAATTTTCTGATTTTGAAAAAAAAAAAAAAAAAAAAAAAAAAAAACCAACACAATATTATGTTTTAATTTGTTGCTTCATGATTTAACAGGAGATGGACTTTAACCAAAGATCATACTAGGAATGGATTGACCAAGTTTTATCAACAATCAACCACTGGATTTCGAACTCCTTAACATTATTAGGTTGTAAGACTGCAATAGGAAGTACTGCATACAAGAATTAAGGACAACATTTGGAAGAATTAGACGTATCATGTTGCAGCATAATGCTTTCTCTTGGAGATAAGCGTCATGTACAGTTGTCAAAATTCCAATGCTTTGCTTCACTTGTGGCATAATCCACAAGTCACTATATCACTAGAAAGAACACTGTTAAAAATTCGTGCTTTAGTCCAAGATGACTCAGTTACTTTTCAGCTTTGCTCACCATGGTAGAAATAATTGGTACAGCTATACCTTGCCCCATCAGTGACTGATTTTTCCCTCTTTCTCCTTGTTTATTTTGATGTTTAAGTCACCCATTAGTATTGCACATGTGCAGAGTCTTTTGTGTGCATTTTGTCATCATAGTAAATAATTTTTTTGGGTATTTCAACTGAATTTTTCCATCATTATTTGATGTTATTATTTCGCAAGTTGTTCATGAACTTTATTTTATCTACTTTGTTTCTGTCACATGTGCTGTGTAGGTACTGTTACTGTGGCCCCCAAAATTGCTTCCATTTCCCATGCCATTGACCAAGAGAGAACACAAGATGATGACCCACCTTTAGAAGTGAAAAATGCAAAGAAGCAATTTGGATAAAGAAAGCAATGAATTTGCCAGTGTTTATACAAGACGTCCTTTGAAGTTTTTTCTTCAATACTGAGGTTTTTATATGACACAACTTCAATTTTCTATATGGAAAGCTATGTTAAAAAGAAAGGACTGCTAATTAATTTTTTCTTAGTCAAGAGACTGGCATAGCTCTTGAAATGAATTTTTCTCCCTTAAGAATGTGATCAATAAATAATTAGATTTTAGATTTGTATAACTTGTAGAGGCCGCCCATTAGACGAACCCCTGTCTTGACTCAAATGGCGAGACCAAGAGGGGTAGATTTGCCATTCCCTGCATTGGTCTGAAGGTGTAGTCCTTCGTTCAGGCGAGGGCGAATGTGAATAATACACATAATGATAGACTGTTAGCACAAATGATGTTTAATGAATTGCTGTGAATGTTAGAAATAACTGAAGAGTTTATTGCGTAATAAAGGCCGCTTACAAATGACACCACCTTAATACTTGCCCATGCTCCTACGCTTTTATCTAATCTTCATGATACTTGAAAATAAATAAAAAGGATGAACAACCAAAAAAATAAATTGAAAGTAAAATATAAATGACAGATTCGTCAAGACAACAGGTGGCTAGTACACGACATCGATTTGAGACCTGCAGGAACGAGTTGAGACAGGTCTGCTCCGCTGCACTCTGCATCTGCAGCGCGTGGAGGGCGACACAGTGGAGGACTTGGACGCGGTGATGTGGGCCTCTTCGCGATTGGCCGAGCAGTGCTCCGTCACGCTGTCTCTCTCGCACTCGCGGGGCGTCCCAAGGGCGCAATAGAGACAGCGCCGTTGAGCCGGCGGGGCGTGGCGGGGGCGCATAATGCGAGTGGGTGCAGGCAGCGGGGGACGCGCCGAGCCGAAGCTTGACTTCCCCGCGGCCCAGTCGGCCCGCACCACACCTGGCGACGCCATAAGTGTGCCCCAGCGAGCCGAGCAGGACCAGCGCAGCTCCGCGTCCATGCCTCGCGGCCGGCGAAGACCCCCCTGCGCTTGATGGTGTGCGAGGACTGCGGCATGTTCGGCAACCTGCTCGAGAGGGTGCGCGCCCTCTTCCGGCATGGCGGCGCGGGGCCGCTGCACGCCGGCCGCCCCTCCTACCCCGCCGACGTGCTGCCCAGGCCGCCGCGGTACCCCTACGGCACCCGCGGCCGCGGCAGGGCCTTCAACGGTGAGTGCACTCGAGGCGTGCTGCGGACGGACGGCAGGTCTCTCTTGCACTCATAAGGCTTCCAGTGCGGGTGCGAGAGAGACAGGACGACGGCACCGCCCACCGCGCTGCGCGCCGCACAGTGGGTCAGAAGACCGTTGAGGCGGCCAAAATTCTAGACGCGTTTTTCGAGCTCCAGAGTCGCTACATGGGACTCGAATCGAACGTGTGACCCCACCAGTGGATTCCTCGTTTGGAGAGCAATCCATTGGTGGGGTCACACGTTCGATTCGAGTCCCATTTAGCGACTCTGGAGCTCAAAACGCGTCCCGGATTTTGACCGCCTCAACGGTCTTCTGCTGACCCACTGTGCGCGGCGTCAGCGGCCGAAGCGCCGTGGTGCGCGGCAACCCCAACGCACGGCTGCACCAGGCACTCGGTGCCTGCCTGCCTGCCAGGCGCCTGGCGCGCCTCGATCTCTGTCGGGACCTGAGCCTGTCTGCCTGTCCGTCCGTCCGTCGCCGTCGGCGTCTCCCAGGCTCCCCGTCAGCCGTTCTGTTTGTTTACACGGCTGTGTCTGACCACGACGTGTTTACGGCGGCTCGCGCCTCTGTTTTCGGCAGCCGGAACAGTGGGAGCAAAGGCGCTATCGCGATCTGACATGCCCCAGTGGCCACTGCTTGTAGTCGCTGGAGGCGCTCGGCGTTCCTCGGCCTTGGTCTTGGCGTGCGGCGGCGCGGCGGCGTGAGTGTGACGTCACACACCTGCAGTCAGTGGCACGGCGCGCGTGGACGCGGCGTGGGCAGCCCACAGCGGGGAGGGGCAACCGACCATGAAAGCAACGAATAGCTCCTTCATCCGCTTCTGTCCTGCCGCCGCTTGAAACCATTTTCTAGGCAAAACCTTGTTTACCATCTTTAAAAAAAAAAAATATCTGTATTTTTTTAAAAAAAATGGTAACAGTGTAAGACACACTACTGTCATCACACTGCTCTGCTTTTGGCGCGCTGCTCGGTTCAACCTGCGCAAATTGCGCTCCCTTTAAGTGCACCTGCTTCGCACCGCGTGTGTGTATGTATGATGAACGTGTGTGTGTGTGTGTGTGTGTGTGTGTATGTGTGTGTGTGCGCGCGCGTGAGTGTGCGCGCGTACGCTGCACCCATCATTTTCCCAGGTGCACGCCGCCTGGCCGTATGAAGCTATAATCCGGCAGTCATGATCGCCACAATCAGACAATCGGCCGCTCCAGTGCATAAAGACGGCCTCCACACCTGGCAGGCCACTCCACCCACAACGAGGCGGTCGCGCTGCTCTGCAATTTTGTCATCTTGTCCGCTCTGGGCGCGCGCGACGGAACTGGAGCGCGGCGCACAGTGGACCAGAAGACCAGGCGGCCAAACCTCTAGACGCGTTTTGAGCTCGAACCACTCGAACCCAACGTGTAACCCCACTAATGGATTCCTCGTTCGGAGAGCAATCCATTGGTGGGGTCACACGTACGGTTCGAGTCCCATTTAGCGACTCTGGAGCTCGCTCGAAACCCGTCCGAGAGTCTGACCGCCTCCATCGGTCTTCTCGCCCACTGTGCACAGCGCGCATGCGATGGCGCCCTGCAGCAGTAGCCGCGATGGCCGACGGGCACTTGGACGTCGGAGGATGGACGACTTCGGCGGCCTCTAGGCACGCCTTGCGTGCGGCTTACGCATGTCGTAGCGGCGGCGCGTGCGCGGGGCGGTGAGAATGCTCGCCGTGTGCGTGCGTGTGTGTGTGTGTGTGTGTGTGTGTGTGTGTGTGTGTGTGTGTGTGTGTGTGTGTGAACGTGCACGTGCAATGCGCACTCGCGGGGCATTCCTCTGACGGCGTGGTGGTAGTCGTGGTGGATCCCGCCGAGCAGTCAGTCCGCCACGTCATGGGGGACATGGCGGTGCCGCGGAGCGACGCGGTGGCGTCGCCGTCCACGCCGCTGCTTCCGCCGCCTCTGTTTCCTCCGCCACCGGTACCGCCGCCGCTGCTTCCGCCACCGGTACCGCCCCGACTAGCACCTCTCCCTGTCCCAGCGCCGCCCCCACTGCCCCCACTGCCCCCGCTGCCGCCGACCCTCTCACCCTCGTCGGCGAACTCCGCGGCGACCAGTAAGTAGGGCCTCCCGCCGCACAGCAGCTCAGGGCGGTATACAGTGCGGCACTCGTTGGGCACGGCGACGCGGGAAAGACGAGCGCACTCCGCGGCCCACGTTGCGAACGCCGCCTTCGTCGCTCTGTCTCTCTCGCTCTCATGCGGCGCCTGGGACGCGGCGCTGGCCGGAGTCAGGTGGCAGTCCGGCTGCTTTCCAGTTTTACAGTCCTTTTTAGGGACGCGGCGACGCATCGAGGTCACGGGGGCGTTTTTTTTTTTTTTTTTTTTCCCAGCACTTGAAAGCCGACGCGTTGACGACAACAGGTGCGGGGGCGCGGAGGTCTTTAACTTGCAGCTCTAAAAAGAAAGAGCGTTGTTTATTTTGTTGTTATTGTTTATTGGGCGCACGGTTTGAAAATGGCGCGCGAATAGCCGCGGTGCCTGAGCCACGGCGTCCAAGGCCTCCAGCGAGGCGGAGACGGCGAAGACGCTTCACTGGGATCGCATGGAGCCGCGCGGCGACGTTATCCAAATAGAATTAGCCGGGCCGCGCCACGCCCTCGCGGCCCACCGGGCGGCCCACTGGTCATGGATCAGAGAAAGGGAGGGGGCTGACACAACGGTGACGAAACACAGACAAATTGCAGTCCCCCACCACTGTAACAGTGGGCCGCGCACCTCTGCGATTCCCGACCGTCGCCCATCCGGATGAGGTCACGGGGGAAATGGAATCTGATTGCTGGAGGGAGACCAGACGCGAGCCGGCCGCCGCCATGAATATGCTGATCAAGTTTGTTTTCGGGAGAAGCCTGGAGCAGGTCGGTTGTTAGTCGGCGTGTCTGGCCGTCTGGCCGTGTCCAGCATCGTGCAGGTCTTTACGCACTACAAATCCAAAGGTCAGACTTCTCGCCACTCCAGACGTGAGACATAAAGTCTCGCCTCTTTTCGATCAGACCTGAAAGTCTCGCCATATTTTGGTCAGACAAAAATGTCTCGCCACAAAATGGCGAGACTTTCTTGTCTTACCGCTGTGAAGGCGCTAGTTACGGTGCGCCGCATGGACGCTAACTAGCGCCTCGACAGTGGTCAGACAAGGAAGTCCCGCCATTTTGTGGCGAGACATTTGTGTCTGACCGAAATTTGGCGAGACATTCAGGCCTGACCGAAACTTGGCGAGACTTCATGTCTCGCCATATTTTGGCGCAAAGTCTTTCCATGTAATTTGTAGTGTGAGGGGGACACCTGCTGACACAGCGCTCTCGTTGTGCCGCAGACTTGGACGGCGAGCTGTTGGACCCGAGGGCGGGCAGCGCGCTGTCCGTGGTGGCCGTGGTGAGCGTGGACCTGTGCCTGGCCGAGAACGGCGCCATCCACAACACGGCGCGCTTCGAGCTGATGGAGCGTCCGCGCGACGCCCGGCTCGTGGTGCGCCGCGGGCAGGCCTTCGCCCTGGCGCTGGGGCTCAGCCGGCCCTTCCAGCGCCACCGGGACGCCGTCAGCTTCATCTTCTCCGTCGCGGGTACGTCATCCTGGAGCCCGGGGCGCCTGCGGGGGCGAGGGTAGGCCGGCCGCCGAACAGGCGTGCGTGGCGGGGCGGCCCACCCCGGACTTCGCAGGCGCCGAGCCCTCCTCGTACGCAGGGCGTGATGACATGACATTTTATCGATTTTTGACATTTTATCTCGCAAACGGCTAGAGATAAGAACGTTATGCATAGGATATAACTTCAATTCCAAATTCAATTTTAAATTTTAGTTACCCTATGCATCACTTTTTTATCTCTACCCGTTTACGAGATATGGGCACTTAAAATCTCAATAGACGTTAAGTTATCACGCCCTACTCGTACGTCTACAATGATAACCCTGACGTTGCGCGTCCTCCACGCCAGACTCGGACAAGAACAGCTTCGGCCAGGGCACCCTGGTGGCGGTGCCGCTGCTGGAGAAGATCGCCGATTCGCCGGCCGAGTGGAGCGCCGTCCTGGACGCCACCGAGGGCAACTACATCCGCGTGCTGGTGAGTGAGTGGCGGTGCTCCGACCGCACTCTCAGACTCATTTTGACTTTTTTCTTCCAATTATTGACTTTTTCTCCTTTGCTTACTTAGTTTTTTAAACAGCAATAATAAGTAGTATTTCCTTTCTAACCATGTACAACGCTGTTCACTTTAAAGACTAAATTGTCATTAATTATTGACTATTTTTTGAAGTCAATTGCGTATAGACTCTTTGTCAATAGCAACCTGACTTTGAGTCAATTTAACGAACAAAATCTTACATAGATAGAGATGAAATAGTACTTTTTATTGCTGCTTAAAAAACTCTTTACCAAAAGACAAAAAGTCCCTAACAGTGTGAGAGTGCGGGCGGCGCGGGCGTGGCCGCGGGGCGTGGCCGCGGGGCGCAGCAGGCGCAGCCGAGCGCCGCCAGCCGTCCCGCCGCCTCTCTCGCACTCCCACGGGGCGGCCCGTCAGCGTGACAGAGGCAGAGCGACGGAAAGGAACCTTCGGAAGCAGAGCGCGCCGACGACAATTTGCATGGCTCGCGGCGCCGCGCCTCAGAGCCTCGCCACACGCGGCGCAAAGCGCGAAGCGCGCAGCCCGCGAGTCCAATCCGGCATTTATTTCTATTTAAATTTCCGATTTTTCGGCGCGCCTTCTCCGCTCCGGCGCGGCAGATCACCCCGGCCGTGACGTGCATCGTGGGCGAGTGGAAGATGGAGGTGGACACCAAGCTGCAGGGCGACGGCGCGCTCAGCTACTCGCTACCCGGCGGCATCTTCATCCTCTTCAATCCTTGGTGCCCAGGTTGGTAGCGCTCACGCCTTGCATACAAATTCAAGCGTCTTTACAAATTATTTTGAGCATACCTAAGCCCACACCAAAACAAAAAAAAAAGTCGTTTGTTTCTTACTTATGCTCAAAATACGTCGAGGTGGTTTAACCGTGAAAGGGTCTTTGTGACGACTAACTTTACCTTGGCGCGCGCTGGCGGCGCAGAGGACCAGGTGTACCTGTACGGCGAGGACCTGCGGCAGGAGTACGTGCTCAACGACTCGGGCCTCATCTACCGCGGCTCCTACAACCGCATCCGGCCCAGCGTGTGGAAGTTCGCGCAGTTCGAGCGGGACGTCCTGGAGTGCACGCTGTACCTGGCCGCCAGCGTGGGCCGCCTGTCGCCGCCCAGCCGCGCGGACCCCGTCAAGACGGCGCGGGCGCTGTCGGCCGCGGTGAGTGCCAGCAAGGCCAGCAGCACGCACTGTGGGCCAGAGGACCAAAGGCGGCCATCAAAATCCTGGACGCGTTTTCAGCTCCAGGGGCTCGAACCGAACGTGTGACCCCCACCAATGGATTGCTCTCAAAACGAGGAATCCCAGTGGTAGGGTCACACGTTCGGTTAAGCAACTCTGGAGCACTAAACGCGTCGACAGTTTTGGCTGTCTGTGCCGCGGTCTTCTGGCGCACTGTGCGACGCTCTAAAACAACAACGTCCAAACAAAAACAATGGGCCTTATGAATTCCGCGCGTGACACAACGCATTCATATTCGCTTTCTGGCCGAATGTGAAGGTCAACTCGCCGGACGACAACGGGGCCGTGATGGGCAACTGGACGAGTGAGTTCGAGGGAGGCACGCCGCCCACCAAGTGGGTGGGCTCCATGAAGATCCTGCAGACCTTCCACAAGACCCACCGGCCCGTCAAGTACGGCCAGTGCTGGGTCTTCTCCGGCGTCCTGGGCACCCGTAAGTCCTGTCGTCGCACTCTCAGACTCGTATTGACTTTTTATCTCTTGCCAAAAAGTTTTTTGTACAAACTTAATATGTACTCTTTTCTCTTTAGCTTTGCCGTTTTTGTCCATTGTATAGGGTATTTAGTCCATTAAACCTTACTTTTTGTCAGTTGCAATGTACTTTTTGATTTATACATAAACTATTGACAATTTCATCTTAAAAACGATCAAAATCTTGCATAGCTAAAGAGAAAATAGTACAATTTTTTTGCTCAAAAAGCTCCATTAGCCAGAGACATAAAAGTCCATATGAGACTGAGAGTGCGAGGTTACGCCTTAGTTTTACCGGTAGCGAGGAAGTATTTCCTTTTTCAATTTTTTATTTTTTTTTACAGTGTGCAGGGCACTGGGCATTCCCTGCCGCGTGATCACGTGCTACGCCAGCGCCCACGACACCCAGAACAGCCTGACGGTGGACTACTTCGTCAACGACGCGGGAAAGGTCATGGAGGAGCTCAACAGTGATTCCATCTGGTGAGGCGCAGCGCAGCGCGGCCCAGCCCGCTGTCCGTCCAAGCCAACAGTAATCTAATGGCGTGCGTGCCAAAGGGGAAATAACTGTCAGTTACGGTGTACAAATCTTAGTTGAATTTCAATAAATTTCAGTTGAATTCTAATGCATTTCAGTTGAATTTCAATGAATTTAAGACTTAAACTACTGAATTTTGTAGGAGAAATTTGATGAATTTTAGTAAACTTTAGTGAATTTCAAATTTGTTGTGAATTTCGGCGTACAGATTTGGCTGGAGTTGTTTCCCCCTGTGCGTGCCAAACAGACGGCCATGATGGCGATGTAACCACACACTGTGCTTCAGGAACTTCCACGTCTGGAACGAGGTGTGGATGCAGCGGCCCGACCTGGAGCCCGCGCCGCAGTACGCCGGCTGGCAGGTCAGTGGCGCCGGCTTCCATGTTTTCAGCAGGTAATATTACCCTTTTCGGCGTGAGGCCGGCCACTGCTTCTATAAGGTAATGTTACCCTCCGCGGCGCGAGGCCGGACCGCTACTTTTGTGAAGGAAAAAAAAAAGGGGGTACCATCATTTTCTTCCTTTCACGTTCCTCAAATGGGATTCAGGCGCGGTTTTTTTTTTTTTGGTCTTTTTTTTTTGGGGGGGGGGGGGGGGGGGGGTTACGGGGGTCATGCCCCCCCCCCCCCTTTTGCCCTTTATAAAGCGCCTACAGGTAGGCAATATGCAGCACAATCCGCCTGGAAGTAGGCAAAAAGCGCGACATGACCCCCTCCTTTTCTCGACTCTAGATACGCCACTGATGGGATTTCAAACTGTAAGTTTATCACTTTTCTTGTGCACGTGCAGGTGATCGACTCGACGCCGCAGGAGCTGAGCGACGACATGTACCGCTGCGGCCCCGCGTCCGTGGCGGCCGTGAAGCGCGGCGAGGTGCTGCGGCCCTACGACGCCAACTTCGTGTACGCCGAGGTGAACGCCGACAAGGTGTTCTGGAAGTACGCCGGCCCCACGCAGCCCCTCAAGCTGCTGCGCAAGGACACCCTCGGCATCGGGCTGCTGATCAGCACCAAGGCGGTGGGCAAGTGGACCCGGGAGGACGTCACGCACACCTACAAGTACCCCGAGAGTGAGTGGGCAGTGCGACGGCCGGGCCGCGCCGAGGGCGAGGGGGTATTCACAAGCGTAATCGTCTGTTCGCTCAAATCGGTTATTACGCGTAATGATGCGTAACAAGATCAAGATCAAAATTTTACCCCCGAACAGTCCAAATGCTAGACTTTTGGGACGCAATAAGAGCGTAATAACTGCGTAATGGCGATTACTATGTACGCGATTTAGAGGAGTGAATACCCCCTCGGCCGAGGGTTACTCAAGGGGCCCCACAATTCAACAATCTGTGTACGCTTGGAGGAGACAATCCCACAATCTTGCCTCAAAAATGCCTGTAAGTAGGCAAATAGCGCGACAAAATCATTCTCCGAACAATCTAACACAATCAAACAATCTGTGTACACCAAAATTCTGAGTGATGGACCCCTCGGGGTTACTTCACTTCGTAAATAGGTGTACACTGACTGGTGACTAGACAGAATTTCCACTTTGACTAGATTGAAAATCTCTAGACATTCGTTACAAAAATGCTGCAACTAGGGTAAAGTTACGTTGTTGTGCCGGCTTCTTCAGAGACTGGCCTGAAACAAAGCAGTGACTGGAGTTGAGGGTGTACACTGACTGCACGAAGTGAGGCACCCCTCGGGCCGCGCCGTGCGTTCAAATCCCTCGGAATCCTGAGCGGTGCACTCGTTCCCTCCGCAGAAAGCGACGAGGAGAGGTCCACGATGCTCAAGGCGCTGGCGCAGAGCGAGTCGCTGTTCAGCCGCTACTACCTCAACGAGGACTTCAACGACCTCCAGTTCGACTTCCAGCTCAGGGACGACATCGTCATCGGCCAGCCCTTCTCGTAAGTCCGCCGCCGCTGTCTTCGCGGCCCACAGTGGAACAGTCAGAAGACCGTTGAGGCGGCCAAAATTCTAGACGCGTTTTGAGCGCTAGAGTCACTAAATGGGACTCGAATCGAACGTGTGACCCCCTCCATTGGATTGCTCTCCGAACGAGGAATCCATTGGTGGGGTCACACGTTCGATTCGAGTCCCATTTAGTGACTCTAGCGCTCAAAACGCGTCTAGAATTTCGGCCGCCTCAACGGTCTTCTGACTGTTCCACTGTGCGGCCCCGCGGCCTAGAAGTCGTCAGTCGTGGCAATGCTGAGCGCTCCGTCCGCAGCGTGGTGGTGCTGATGAGGAACCGCAGCCGGCGCGAGGACTACACCGTGACGGCGGTGCTGCGCGTGGACACGGTGCTGTACACGGGCCGCGTCAAGGAGCCTGTCAAGAAGGAGCGCTCCTCTCACAAAGTGCGCGCCGGGACGGGTAAGCTCGCAAAATTTAAAAAAAATAATAATAAAAAAATTAAAAAAAGGATTTAAAAAAAAAATAAAAAGTTTTTAAAAATTTCTTAAAAAGTATTTTTAAAAATTTAACAAAGTATTTTTAAAAAAATTAAGAAAAAAAAACAATAAAAATGATACATTGAATTTCTTGTGGTTTGCAGAGGAGGAGGTGCGGCTGGACGTGTCGTGGGAGGAGTACGCGCCGCGGCTGCTGGACCAGGCCGCCTTCAACATCGCCTGCCTCGCCACCGTCCACGAGACAGACTACGAGTACTTCGCGCAGGACGACTTCCGGGTGCGCAAGCCCGACATCAAGATCCAGGTATGCTCACGGCCGTCCCGGTGTCGCACAGTGGAACAGCCAGAAGACCGGCGGACGCGGTCGAAATCCTGGACGGGTTTTGAGCTTCAGAGTCGCTAAATGGGCCTCGAACCGAACGTGTGACCCCACAAATGGATTGCGCTCCGAACGAGGAATCCATTGGTGAGATCACACGTTCGGTGTTTAGCGACTCTGGAGCTCAAAACGCGTCTAGAGTTTTGGGCACCTGCGCCGGTCTTCTGGCTGTTCCACTGTCCCTGGAGTTGCAAGTGTCGCCGTGTCCCGGTCTCACGTCGTGCTTTGGGTTTGCCGCAGCTGGAGAGCGCGCCCGTCACGGACCGCGAGCTCATGGCGTCCGCGTCCCTAGTCAACCCGCTGCCCATCGCGCTCAAGCGCGGCCAGTTCATCATCGAGGGCCCCGGCGTGGACAAGCAGCTCAAGATCGACATGGCGCAGTACGCATCGCGCTCGCCACGACGACGACCCGCCTGCACTGCGAATAACGCACAGTGGGCCAGAAGGCCGGCGCAGACGGCCGAAACTCTAGACGCGTTTTGAGCTCCCGTGTCGTTTAATGGGACTCGAACCGAGCGTGTCACCCCACCAATGGATTCCTCGTTCGGAGAGCAATCCGTTGGTGGAGTCACACGTTCGGTTCGAGTCCCATTTAGCGACTCTGGAGCTCAAAACATGTCTCTGCTTTTGACCGCCTCGCACGGTCTTCTGGCCCACTGTGTGACTCTTCCCCCTCTGCCCGCAGAGCCATCCCGCCCAACGGCACCGCCACCGTGTCCTTCCGCATGGTGCCCAGGGTGCCCGGCAAGGCCACCATCGCCGCCAAGTTCGTGTCCAAGCAGCTGGACGACGTGGACGGCTTCCTCGAGTTCATGGTGTCCCTCAACCCGGACACCCTGGCGTAGGCGCGGGGCCCCCTCGCCGCACCCCTATACCCCTGCCATTTTCTTGTCGTTTCAGAGATTTAGTTGTTAATTACCAATTCGCCACTATATTGATTATGTGTACGTAATAGAGAATAAGGTTTATACTATACTTTGTTTCTTTATTCTTTTTAGAGACGACATTTTGTCTATCATTTCACCACAGTGTGGTTTGTGTTTTTTTTTACCTAGAGAAATGGATTAAGAATTAAGAACGTTAGAAATAAAGTATCCTTTAAATAAGCTATAATTCCGTTTCCGATCTTTATTTATATACATTTCCCCCACCAAACAAGGCACAATCGTTTGCGCGCGATCCAACCCAAACGAAGGGGTTGACGGGGGGAATTACAGCGTCGTCGTCGTGCTGAGTCGATGATTGAAAGGGCGGGGCGGGGCGGGGCGGGGTGGGGTGCCCTCTGGCGTCAGATGACACTACGCAACCCCTAACACGCACTGCATGGGAGAGCACGCACCTGCAGCCGTGCCTAATTACCCCGCCCCGCTTCACATCCTGTGGGAGTGAGTGGAGTCTCTCTCTCTCTCTCTCTCTCTCTCTCTCTCTCTCTCTCTCTCTCTCTCTCTCTCTCTCTCTCTCTCTCTCTCTCTCTCTCTCTCTCTTTCCCCGGCGGGCCAACTTGACGTCGGCAAGCAGGCCGCGCCACTTCCGGCGGGTCGCAGCGAGCAAAATCAGGCCGACCAACAAATCGCTTACATCTGCTGCGCCGCACATTACCGGACGGCCGGAAGGGAGGGGGGTTCGCGGCCCGAACGACAACGCGGCGCCGAAATCCTCCCGCCGCCGACCGGAAACTGCGCGCTGCCCTATCGAGTCGTTGATTGAGACGGCGGGTGGTTGCAGCCCTGGTGGTGGGGGATGCACAGTGGGCCAGACCTGGTGGTGGGGGATGCACAGTGGGCCAGACCTCGGTGCCCTATGGTGTGGTAGGGGATTGCCGCCAGCAAAACAGGATGTGGCGCCGCAGGGACGGGGATGTGAGCGCGAAGGGGTTGAAATGAGCCAAGCTAGGCCGACGTGACGTAAACGAGGTGTCGCTCCGACAGGCCTGCCAGCTTGCCCACCCTGCCGTGAGACGCTATCGAGCCGCAGCAGGTGCAGACAGTGCAGCCAACGGCACCCGGTCCGCCGCTCTGTCTCGCTTGCACTCATGGGGCGTCCCTGACGGACGCGACAGAGACAGAGCGACGAGAACGCTTCTCGGAATGTGTCTGCAGGCTGCCGCCGCTGTCGCCGCCTCGGCCGCAGCCTGCAGACGGCGAGGCGCAGCGAGCAGGACGCCGGGATCAATAAGCATAGCCACGCGGCGTTTAACGCGACGATTACTGCCTTGCGCATAATCATCGCCACCCTTTGTTCGCGCGGTGCCATCGCGGTGTGATTGCAGCGGGAACGGCGGTCTGGGTCTTCATCCCATCGCTAGATCCTGCGCATCAGGGCCTCGGCGCTGGCGGTCGTGGCGTCGGCGTCCCTGCGGTGCTGCGGTCCCTTGGCGAGCCCGTGCCCCCCGTGGCCGTGGCCGTGACCGTGGCCGTGCAGCAGCAGCTGCCGCAGCGAGTGCGTCTCCTCGCGCAGCGTCATCACCTGCGCCCGCAGCACGGCGTTCTCGTGCTCCAGGAGCGCAGCGCGCAGCGCCACCTGTGGCAGAGACATCGCTGCTGACCAGGGGGTGATAACTTGACATAACAAGAACATACTAGCCAGGGCTTCGGCCTTGATGCTGAGCTGGCTTTTTTGCAGATGCAAATGCATGTTGGCCTATGGAGCTGCACCTAAAGAGCTTGGCCTATGGAGCTTGGCCTATGGAGCTTGGCCTATGGAGCTTGGCCTATAGAGCTTGGCCTATGGAGCTTGGCCTATGGAGCTTGGCCTATGGAGCTTGGCCTATGGAGCTTGGCCTATGAAGCTTGGCCTATGGAGCTTGGCCTATGGAGCTTGGCCTATGGAGCTTGGCCTATGCATACACATATGAATATAATAAAAATAAAAAGAGGAGGATACCTCTCGTAAACTAAAGGTATCGGGGGGAGGGGGTGGGGCGGACAATTCGACTGTTCAAAATCCCAAACAGGGTGCTTCACTTCGCTCAGTAGACAATAACATAACAAAAATTCGAGGGTACCCAGAATTTTTGATTACTTTATGAATCAATAAGCGTATTTTGGGGACACATTCAGGGTGAATCAATAACCGATAAACAGTTGACACCATTCGAGGCGTCATTTTGGCCCAAGTAGAGGAGGCTGTGCTTGAAAGCGGCGAATGCGTTTTGGTTCTTTCTCCCCGCCAAGTGAAAAAGACGGTTGTGGGACTCGAACCCGCGTCCCACGACTGACCTGGTCCTCCCTGGCGCGGCGCGCGTCCCTCGACTTCTTGGCCGCGCGGTTGTTCCTGCGGCGGCGCTCCAGGTAGCGCTGGTCCTTCTGGTCCTCGGGGGTCGGCTTCTTCTCGCTGCGCGGCCGACGCGGGGTGCTGGCCGCGGGCAGCGGCAGGGGCAGCTGCACCGACAGCGGCAGCGCTGCGGAAGGAAAAGTCTCTGTCAAGAGACGGATCCTCTGAATGGACTCCGTCTCGGCGCGCGCGATGAGGTCCTCACGCGCGAAGGCGTCCTGCAGGCGCCCGAGGCCGCACATGGAGTAGGTCGTGGGGCTCGCCGCCGCCGGCCCTATCGGCTGCACTGGGTTGTGCTCCCCCACCAGGTCGCCGTCGGCGGGTCCCGCCCCGCTCCACGGCTGGAAGCGGCGGACCGCATCTGCAGGCAGCGATGCAGCCCGATTCAGTCGTGGAGGTCGGCGAAGTCGGTGGCCTGGAGCTTGGAGCACTGCTTACCCAGGGCGGGGGCGCTGAGCGTGCAGGAGTGCAGCAGCGTGAGGGCGGCGACGGGGCAGCCCGGCGGCATCGGCCCGCGCGGCGAGCTCGGTGACGGACTCCCCGTCCTCGGACTGCCTGGGCTGTCCCCGCGGCTACGGCTGCACGCAGAGCCGCAGCGCCGCAGTCCCAGCATGTAGGGCGCCAGGCCCGCGGCATTCATGGCGGCGGTGGGGTGCATCCGGGGCCATGCTATTGCGAGGGGTGAGCCGGACTGACTGCGCGGGTGGCGCCCTGTCTCGCCCCGCGCCGCCCCGCGCCGCCCTGCGCCGCCCCGCGCTGCCCCGCGCTGCCCCGGCGCCCTCCCCTCCCCGCCACCCGCCGACAGCTCGCGCGCCACTTCTTTGACGTCGAGGGTGATAACCATTCGACCGGAAGTCGAAATTGCGCCGCATGCAAGCGAGGGCAAGGGCGACGATTGTCCAGGGCTAGTTAACCCTGCGTCCCGGAATTCATTTCTGTCTCGCGTTCAAAATGCGGCTGCGTTTTGACGCGGAAGCGTTTGGCTGGGCGCGAGAAAGGGCAGTCAGGGTCAGGACGCGGCCTTGCGTGAGGCGCCTGCGCCCCCGGGCCCCGGGTGGGTCTGTGGACTGGGCCGCCACTGTCTCAACCTGCCATCTTTTTATTTGGCTCTGCTTGTGTGGATTCACGTGGAGTCACGAGATCATCACCTTGCTGTCCTGTCAGCGGCATGGCGGCGCGGCCTCCTCACGCGTGGGTGCGGAGCGGAGCCGCGCCCGGCCTATAGGCAGCCCACCGCACAGTGGGCCCGACCTAGGGGTGTGCGAATCGTGAATTTTGTTTTCGAATCGAATCGAATCGAATCTGGTTTTAAATGACCCGAATCGAATCGAATCCGCAATTTTTTTCCGAATCGAATCGAATCCGAATATCTTCATAAAATTTTCGAATCGAATCCGAATATTGCCATATTTTTATGCTTGTATTAAATGTCATGTAATGCCTACTTGGCATGACAATCTAGGAAAACAAATTGGTCCCAAGACAATTTATTTGGGTGAATGGAGGAGCGAAGGATCGGTCGATTCGAGGACGAAACGCGTTGATTCGATTTTTCGAATATTTCGGTATCGAATCGACGATTCCGTGAGCGAATCGAATCGAAACTACGCAGATTCGATTCGATTCGATTCGATTTCGAACAATTCGCACACCCCTAGCCCGACCGGCGCAGGCGGACAAATCTTTTGACACGTTTTGAGCTCCACAGTCGCTAAACAGGACTCGAACCGAACGTGTGTCCCCACCAATGGATTCCCATTTCGGAGAGCAATTCATTGGTGGGGTCACACGCTCGGTTCCAGTGGCCCACTATGCACCGGACCGCAGCGACTCTGCGAACTGCAGGAGCTGTGTGTAGGGTGTCTGCTCTGCTCTGCTGCTGCCTCTGCGACCACGACGACACATGATGGAGAAGCGTCGTCCCGGAGGCGAGCGTAACGGGAACCACTTTAGCTAAAGCGAGCGGCCCTGGGTTCGAATACCAACAAAGGCAGATGATTTTTTTTACTTTCCCCTCCGCCCCCGCCTTGCCGCGTGTGTCGTGTGAGGACAAAGACGACGGCGAGAAGGGCAACAGTGAGGGCGAAAGGAGGAAGGGGTATTTTACCCACACCAAACTGGAGGCATAATGCAAGAGGTCACCATTGACACCACTGGGGTCGCAGCATGTGCCCTCCGCCTCCAACAAACACTGAAATATGCATGGCGCAAGATTGATTGCGCGCTACACTGCGACATTAAAGGCCCGCATGACGTTTTTTCAGATCACATTACCACAGAGCCGGCATGGGAAAAATCAGCGCGGCGAACAAGTGTCGCGCCGCCCTCTTCCCCCACCCCTTGGTGAGCCGTATGGCCCGAATAAACGTGTCTCCTTTTCTGCCGTCATAGTTCCGACGGTTTGGCTGTTCGCGCGTGCAAGGTAAAACACTTTCTTTTTTCCTTGTTTTTTTTTTTGTTTTTTTTTGCAAAAGCGAAAAATATGTGGCGGTTCAGCAAAGATAAGTAAAAAGTCGAAAGTTGACTGCAGTCATGAACGGTTTATTTGGAAGCTATGAGTAGGATCTGCTGTGGCACAGCGATGATCGGGCCTAGGTGTCCAGGGTGATGTTGGTGTCCGGGCGGCCGAGGTCCGCGACGGCGCCTCGCGGTGCGGGCGGCGGCCGCGGCCGGGTGGCCAGAGGATGCCGGCTCACTTGCCGGGGTTGTAGTAGCAGCGGCCCTGGGCCCAGCTGGGGTCGTTCTTCTGGCAGTGCATGCCTCCGCAGCAGTTGCCCTGGGAGCCGTTGGCGCCCTCGCAGACACCATCATGGCCCACGCAAGCGAGGGACACTGCAAAACAAAATAAGAGAAAATATAAATAATGACGCTGTTTGACGACTCGTATGTAGGTCGACGACGTGACAACGCGTTCACACCTGTGGCGTAGAACGCCACCATGAAGAGGGCGAGGACGAGCACGGTGCGCATCATCTGGAACACAAAGCGGAGGGCGTCAGGCAGGCCGGCCACCCCGTCCTAGAGTCCTAGGGTCCTAGAGTCCTTGGGTCCTAGAGTCATTTGGTCCTAGAGTCCTAGGGTCCTAACAGGGGGCGGAAACGACCTAGGTAGCAGGTGAAGACATGCACCCCGCTTCGGTGAAGGGGTCAAGGAAAACTTCGAGATCATCAAAACTAGGCCGTTGTTTGGAAACCACTTATTACAGATCGAAAGAGCATGAAATGAAGGGTGTATTAGGCTTATAGGCCTTCCCGAAACACCGATTTTTACCCGCAAAATATGTAAGTGTAAACACTGAAAATGGCCAAAAAGCCAACAAACCCCGGTGACGCCATCTATCTGTACACATTTCCTCTGTAATTAGAGATAAATTTGGAAGTTTTGGGAAGGCGAATGAGTCTAATGCACTCTAAATTTCATGCTCTTTCGATCTGTGCAAAGCGTTTTCCGATCAACGGCCTAGTTTTCGTAATCTCGAAAGAGTTGGTAACCTGTGCAGAAGCGGGGAGCATAGGTCATTTCCGCCCCCTGGTCCTAGAGTCCCAGGGTCTTAGAGTCCTAGGGTCCTAGAGTCCTAGGGTCCTAGAGTCCCGGAGCGACGAGTGCGGGCCGCGGAATCGTACTGTGGGCCTCACCTTGGATCGGCTGGTTGGGTGCGGTTCGGTGCAACTGAGACGAGGATGCCGCGAGGTGTGGTGCTGGTCCCGAGGCTGCGACCCGTTCTTATACGGCGTCGCGACGCCCGGCGTCACGTCATACGCCGGCCGGCACCGCGGCGGGCGCCGCTCTGTCTCCCTCGCACTGCCACCGCACCACCACCGAACGCTCCCCGAGCGCGAGAGAGACGCCGCGACGAAAGCACTGTTCCCCCTCAGCGACTTCTACACGCCGCCGGAAATCCCGCGCTCGGACTCATGTTTACGTCGCGACAGGTTTCCCGGTTCCCGCGCTCAGACGCACGCCGTCACACTCCGCGGACGTGGACGTGCGAGGACGACGCCACACCGTGGGCCATAAGTCTGGCGCGGGCGGCCGAAACTCTAGACGCATTTTGAACAGAGTCGCGAAAAAGAACTCGACGATCGTGTGACCCCACCGAGGACCCCACCGATGGATTCCTCGTACGGAGAGCAATCTATTGGTTCGAGGCTCATTTAGCGACCATGAAGCTCAAAACCCGTCCGGGATTTTGACCGCCTCCGGTCTGCTGTGCGCCAGAAGAAACATTTTGAAGCTGTCCTGTGAATGACAAACCGATGAGTCAGACTCCGGCCAGACTCATTATTGTGCGGGCCCAAACCCCAAACGTGCGAGGCCTGTCCAAACGCAGTGCCAACACCGGCCGCACTGTGGGCCGACACTCTTCGCTTAAGCGGGATTGTGAGAAGCGTTTGAAACCGTGCAGCTGATTCTCTATATTCGTTGGCGTAGGTTTTTTTCCATGTTTTTCACTATACTCCCGACGCGCACCACTCGTACAGCACAGCAGCGGGCAATATTGAATTAATTGAGAGAAGTGTCGTCACTGCGAGCAGAGAGCTTAATTTATTTTCGTAGGGTAACAGCAGTTATGACGAGCTGTGATGACGTCTTCACCGTGAAACTGTTTTGAAACCGGTTTAAACCATGAGGATAAGGAGGAAAGATGTTGTTGTACTGTTTCTTCCATGTTATTGCGAAAATATGAAGATTTTGCCAGGTATCATTTCGATGTTTGCGCCTCTTCTGCGCGTGTCACTGCTGCACGTTGTAGAGCACCTGCAGGTAGCTGAACCAGGACTTGAGGATGTCCATGCAGGCCGCCCTGTCCAGGTAACCCAGCACCCTGCAGCGTACCCGGGGAGGGCGCCTGCCGTCGCCCGCCGCCTGCACCGACGAACAGTCAAACACTGGTAAAACTAAAGCGTAGTATTACCCTCTGTTTTCAAGCGTAATCAGTTACGCTTGAAATCAAGCGAAACAGGCTCATCCGCCAAGATTTCCCCTATCTAAATGCATGGGGGAATTTCCAGAGTATGCCTTATTTCAAGCGTAACGTCTTCAAGCGTAACTCTATGCTTGACTCAAGCATAGAGTTACGCTTTAGTTTTACCAATGAACAAGGACTTAACGTTTATAACGCTTATAGAGCGACTCCCAGTCGAGGGGTCCACCACTCAGGTAATCATGTGAACACTTCATCTAGAAATCATTGGTAATCGCATGCCAAAATTTGATATTTTCGCTGTTTTTATCGGCTTTTGGCGGTTTTCTTATGGAAATAGCAAATAAATGGTTTTTTTTTTGGGGGGGGGGGGGATTTTGTGGGTAATCACTGGTCATTTGTAATCCTGTGTACACTCCTGAGCTGAGAGGTGGACCCCTCGCTCCCTGTCCCTCTTGGCGCTGAGTGCACTCAGCGTGCCGTCGAGCGCGCGGCCTCCCCGCCAGCCTTGCCTGCATCATGGCCACCCGCATGCGCTGCTGCTGCAGCCGCTCGCCGCGCCACGGCCCGCGGTACGCGCCGAGGCCCACCGAGGCCCTGGCCGCGGCCGCGCGGTCCCCCGCCTCGCAGAAGGGGACGAAGTCCGTGAGGAGGGTTGGCACGCACAGCCACGAGTACGAGTCCACGGCGCCGTGGGTCAGCATCACCTGCAGCACCGGACCTTCAGCACGGCGCCGGGGATCCCTCTCCGGGTCACCGTGGCAGCACGCACCTCGGCCGTGCACATGAGGGGCATGAACACGGGCCCCACCATGAGGAAGGTCAGGGCGGACGTCACGTCGGCGTCGACATCCAGGCCCGCCTTGAAGACGCCCCCCAGCACCGCGGCCCAGCGCGGCCGGCACGGCCCTGTCTGGAAAAGCCGTCATCTTCATGGCACGCAGCCACCACCAAGCCGGCCGGCTAATGCATTCAAGGACCACGCAGTCGCACAGTGGGCCGGTGGGGGCGGCCAAAACTCTCGACGCGTTTTGGCTTTAGAGTCGCTAAACAGTACTCGAACCGAACGTGACCCCACCAATGGAATACGTTCACGTTCGGGGAGCAATGCATTGGTGGGGTCACACGTTCGGTTCGAGTCGCATATGGTGACTGTGGAGCTCCAAACGGGTCTAGAGTTTTGGCCGCCTTCTCCAGGTCTTCTGGTCCACTGTGAGTCGTTGACCACCTCCAGGGCCCGGGCGACGGCGCGGTACATGGCGGCGGAGGCGTTGGTGTGCGAGTGGACGAACAGCATGAGCGAGTAGTAGGACACGGTGCAAGCGATCATGCCGTAGCACAGGAGCAGCTTGACGAAGATGGGCAGCCACTGGTGGGTGCGCACCCCGGCCACGGCGGCCACGGCGTCGGGGAGCCAGCGCGCGTCCCAGTCGCTGGAGAACAAGTCGTAGGGCACGGACACCACCAGCGTGCCGACGCTGCAGTAGAACACGGCGTAGCGCCGGTCCACGCGCGCCGCGCGCTGCAGCGCCTCCTGGCCACGGCCGAAAAAAAAAACAAAAAAAAACAAACGGAAAACGCCTTAGTCTGCACGCTCATTTTCTTACGATCATTTTTATACATATTACGATGATTTGTCACCGTAAAGTACGCATAAATTTGCACATACGTAATATGCATAGTTGTCTACGTAAGGTATGCATGATTTAACTGTATTACGCATGTTTTATGCATAAGGTACGTATGATTTCATCGTATTACGCATCATTAAGCGTAAGGTACGATGAATTTTATTGTAGTATGTATGTTTTCATTTCGACGTATGTTACGCAGATCGTTTTAGCGTAAGAATATGAGAGTGTGCGCTTCGCGGTCGGCGAAGGACACAGTCTCAGATATAGAGGAAGGGTTTGGAAGGTTGGGTTAGGTTAGATAGTTCCCGATGGGCTGGACGCAAGAGGTACGACACCTGTCCGAGGGGGGGGGGGATCACCGAGGTCCAAAGCGTACAATAATTTTTGGTTGATTTTTTTAAAATTTATTTAATTGATTTATTTTTCACCTCTTTTGAGTACAATTGTCTAACTTACAGGGGGTTTTGGAGTCTTAAGTGAGATAAACCAAAGGATGTGAGGTTTTTACTTTGTATGAAACCAAATCCAGAAGAAATGACATAAAAAAACAATCTGAAAACCAAGGAAATAGGAATCCTTTTTTCTTTCAAGTGATTTTTTGACGTTTGATTTTTGATTTATTTTGATTTTTTCTCGTTTTAATTTTGATTTTGTTACTCGCGTACAATGATTTTTCCGAGTGAGCCCCCCCTCGCGCCTGTCTCACCCTGGACGCGGCGTCGGCGTCGGCCTCCACGTCGCACACCAGGCGGTGCAGGAGCCGCATGCTGGGCACCAGGACGGGCGTGCGGCGCGCGAAGAGGTCCTGTGCGGGCAGGGTCGCGAAGTACGTGAGGGCGAGGCGGATGCCGAACTGGGCCTCGGCCCACGACGCGGAGCAGGCCGCGTCCGCCACCGTCACCGCCAGCGACAACGTGCACGCGGCCACGCTCGCCTGCGGGAATCGTGGACAGTTGCTGGTTAGGTTAGGCCTGCGCGCCGCCCGGGCGGCCACCACAAACCACCCCGGCAGAGCACTGACTCGAGATCCCCGGAAGTGCCGCAGCAGCCGGAGGAGGAAGTTGGACTGCCCATCCTCGGGGGACAGCAGCCGCAGCCACAACGCCAGGCGGAGGGACAGCGAACCGGCCTCGGCGGCGCCCTTCATGGCATGGCCTGCGGGAAGCACAAGGCCGGCTTTTGACTTGGAATATCCTCAATCTGAACTCGGCCTCATGCCTCAGAGCCTCACAGCACTGATGAAACTAAAGCGTAGTATTACCCTCTGTTCTCAAGCGTAATCAGTTTACGCTTGAAATCAAGCGTAACAGGCCCATCCGCCAAGATTTCCCCAGGCGCGGATACAGGGGGGCAAAGGGGTTTTTGCCCCCCCCCCCCCCAAAATAGCACCTAGATGGCCGCCTGAAAGGTAGGCAAAAAGTGCTTCTTTGCCCCTGTAAGTTGGCAAAAAGTGCTGCCTTGCCCCACCCAACGGCCGCCTCTGGATCCGCCACTGGATTTCCCCTATCTCAATGCATGGGTGAATTTCTAGTGAATGCTTCATTTCGAGCGTAACGTCTTCAAGCGTAACATCATGCTTGACTCAAGCATAGAGTTACGCTCTAGTTTTACTGGTGAGCCTAACTCATATTACAATAATTTCCAACTTTGAGATTCTGTGGACGTGAGGAACGTAAGGGACATAATTGAAACTGTCTAAAGGGTACTTCGGAGAGGAGCTGGGACGGAGGTTGAGAAGAAATCAAGAAGAACAGAAGCCGGACTTGTGTGAGAATATAGCTTTGCGGAAGCGGCAGAACGGCGACGCAGACGCTCATTTGCACAAATTTCGCATACTTTCTTCCTCTTGATTTCTTCTCCATTTCCGGTCCAACTCTTCTCCGAAGTACCCTACTCCCTAACAGACACTTCCACCAGAACACCGAGTGAAGAACAAGAGGAATCAGAAGCACCGGAACCAGTCAACGAAATCGTCTTATTTAGAGGTTTTGACGGTCATAAATCATACATCTAAACCTCCTTTAATTTTAATTGATTTCCTTGCTCCAAATGGACGCATAATATTAACAAGACTTTTCTGAACTGTTTCCGGCTTTTATTCTTCTTCTTCTTTTTCACTCGGCGCTCTGGTGGAAGTGTCTATTTAGTAATCTAATGCGTGACGGTCGTTCACCGCTTCCAAGACATGAACAATGTACTTGGTGCTTGCTCGCTGTCACCCTCGTCTCGTACGCTGTCCCTGGGCCGGCCGCAATGCCGGCTGCGCGGTGACTACTCAGCTGCTCAGGCAGCAGCGCCTTCCTCCTCGTCATTAGCCCGGCCCTTCGCGTGAGGGCGCTCCAATTAAAGATAATGGGCGGCGCGCGGAGCCTCCCTCGAAGATTCAATGACAACAGTCCCCGTTATGCATCGACCCGAGTCTTTTCAAGTCTTTTGTCAGAGCCGAGTCGACTAACGCTAATCGAATTGAAACCACGGCCGCGGCCCCGCGCGGGAAGAATGACCCTGTCTGTTTTGTAGTGACCCTCATCTTGCAGCTTGCAGCCGCAAGAAGATTTAAAGGGTTTTTTTTTTTAATTTCTTTATTCTTTTTTTTTAATTTTTTTAAAATTTTTTTTTAACAATTTTGAGCGCCAAATAGTTCACCGCGGCCATTTGGCCTCACTTCCGGCGGCGGGGCCGAGCACCAGGGCACGTGCGGCGCGAATGCGAGCGCGTTTGATGGAAGTCGGGATCGAGTCCCCCGAGTCACGGTAGCTGAAGGAACAGGAGGGACTAGTCGAAGCTCCGTTCAAATCCTGCCACATCTTTTGCTGATTTCGACACTGTCACACCCTCCTATATGGATCCAGCCTGTCAACGGCACCGCTTCACCGGCATAGTCCCACTCTCATATCTCACTGTGGCCGGGAGCGTGGAGGCGTCCAACTCGGAGTCCGGGGTTTCTGGGTTCGACACCCAGTGCAGTTGTCATTTTCGACAAGCTGTTCCGGCGAATCGACCGCCAAATTTTGTGTCGGCGGGCGCTTCCGTCGCGGTTGTGACTTCCCTTACTCACATGAGGTACAACTTCTCGGCGATATACTGCCGTCCAACGAGTGATGGTTGCAGGTATTGCAGGTTGCCTACCCCTCAGGAGTTTTTTAGCAGATGATACCTTCACACTTCAAACATACCTAAAACTACAAGACATATGAAGGTGTCAGCTAGCTTTAAATCTCGAGAAACCAAGGCTGAGAAACCAACAATAATAGTGGGGCCGGCATGCCAGGGCGGGATTGTGGCTGTCTGGTGAGGCGAGGCGCAGCCTGCGCGGAATCCGACAATGCCTCCCCCGTCCAGCGCCAGCGGCACCGGGCGTAAACAATGGCACCCCCTCCTCGCGCCTGCGCGGAAAATTGACAATCCCGACACACGACAATACCAAACGAATATCATCGAAAGAAAACCAAACGAGTATCATCTGCTTTCATTAACGTTCGTTGAATGAGATTTTTTATTGCCAAGTTTTCTTTTATTGTTTGTTTCTAATTTCGGTCCAAAAATCGCAGGACAAAAAGGACAAAAAGTACAGTACAGAAAATTATTCGTTTGTTTATTTTAAAGCATTCAAAGCGGAGAGCTCGCAGGCAGCCCGGGACGCCCTGAGTGAGACAAGTATAATCCCCGCCGCGCGACGTGTTAGATCCTGCCTCGGCTGTCTGCATTGCATAGAGACTGCGGCGCGTTCGGGCGCGGGCGCGTTTCGCTGTTTTTCGCTTTACTATTTGATTAGTTGGGAACTCTTGGTCCACCAAATTTGGAGGGGCAATGCCCCGGCAGCTCGGGGTGGGGGTGGGGGTGAGGGTGGGGTTGGGGCAGCTGCCCCTCTGCCCCGGTGCTTCCGACGCCACTGCAGAGGGAATTGTAGCCCTCTCGCCTACATGGCATGGGAAACGTCGCAATCTGGCCCGATGACCTGGGTGGATGCCTCTCTGCGCCGTGGCTAGTGCTTGAGCCTTGGCTTGAGCTTAGCTCGCCGGCGGTTACATGGGAGGCAGAACAGTCCGGTTCACGGATCGGTCCTGTACCAAATGACCTTTCTCTTGCAACAATTTACGAAATTATGTTTGAATTGAAGTAGCCTTATGACCTTGTCTCGGGATGAGGTTTTTATTTTTTATTGGTCTGGCGGCCAGACTCAGGTAGCACTTCGCGACCCCAGGCGACCCCAAGGACCAAGCCGTGACCCCAAAATATTTTTCCACGACCCAACAGAGGGTCGCGACCCCAAAATTGTGAAGCGCTTCCCTAGAAGCTCGGGGACATCTTCAGACTCGCCTGGACTAGTCCGTGCCCGTGGCCCCATCAAGGATGATGGACATGAATTTTCTGGTAACGAATCGACCACAATGGACGTCATTTATTAATCGACCGAAGGTTTTCTACGTGGCCGGGGCCGAATCCTGCACGTGCATCACAAGGCCCAAGGCTGGCCCGCGCCCGTGGGTAGGCAGCCCATCGCACACCGCTGCACGCTGTGCTGCCAGTGTGTCGGCCTCGTCAGCGAATCATTCAATTTATTCGTCCAGTAAATCAGTGCACCGTCACAAGTTGTCCCATAATGTGGGCAAGTCCTCCCGGATGGCTGGCTCGGCCGCGGTGGAGCCTCAAGACGGCGCCCTGCATGGCTGGCTTGGAGCGGCCCTGTCTGGCAGGGCTGGCGGGGCTGGCAGGGCTGGCAGGGCGCGTCGGACCCGGCGGACGCTGCGCTCCAGGAGTCTCTCCAGCTCGCGTCTGCGGCTGGCCGTCTGGACCAGGCGAACCAGGGCCCCCCGGATGAGAAGACGGGACCGCGCCGGCTGCTCCTCGCCAGGGGGGCTCGCCGACGGAGGGGGCTGACCGGCAGTCACTCTGAAAAGGGAACCCAAGCTGCTTTCTTCCAAATACCGGGAAAATCGAGAGCCACTGTGGGGTAGGCCACCGGCTGGTCCGCGACACACCGGTGTTGAGACCTTGGCCTACCTTGCATTAGAGCCCTACATTACCCCTTCGGGTACCTTGCACGGGGCCAGGGTAGGCCGCCATCCCCACACCGGAGTGTCGCGGGGCGGACTGGTGGCCCACCTCGCAGGCGCCCACTTCACTGCGTTCACTTTAGCGTTGGCCTTAAAGTGGATGGCGTCATTTACCTGTCGCTTCCGACCGGCGCTCGCTGTCCGGCGAACAGTCCTGGAGCGAAACAAGGCAGTCAGAGCAAGAATCAGAAATCGGAGTGATTAGGAATTCGGCGATCCATTCAGGCGCCTGGAGGGTCGACCTAAAGACGCAGTAGAAGCATCGCCCTTGGCACAGGCCTTGGGTTTTGGGGCCAACGCGACCCGCGCGTCTCGTCGCTCGACCTTGGCCAAGGAAAGAAGAAAAGGAGAAAAACCGAGACCCGTGCGCGCACATCGATTACACACAGCGCATTCCCGCCGAGGGGTCCCTCACTCAGAATTTCGGTGTACTATCACTCGCAAAAGAATTGAGCCGTAGATACCCCATGCACAAGGGACTTTCAATGCTGGATGTATGGGAGATCTCTTGGGCATGGAGTATCTAAGGCTCAATTTTTTTGCGAGTGATAGTACACAGATTGTTTGATTGTGTTAGATTGTTTGGCATTTTGAATGATTTTGTCGCGCTAATTGCCTACTTACGGGCGTTTTTGAGGCAAGATTGTGGTATTGTCTCGTACAAGCGTTAGAGATGAGGAATGGACCAGCCCACGGCGGCCCACCGCCAGTGCGGCGGTATCGGCTGCAGCAGTAGTCACCGGAGCGAGACGAGCGGTCTCTGCTCTGCCACCGCAGCCGCTCAGCCGATGGGCCAGCCCATTCCTCAACTACCAAGCGCACACTGCCGACTCGCCTGGCACTCCTGGCTGCCGCAGCCCCCCATCTGCCGCATCTGCCCCAGCTGGGACTCCATCTGCTCGCAGAGCTGCCTGGCCTCCTCCAGCTGCAGCCACGCGTCCCGGAGCCGGCCCGCCGTGCTCCTGGACGCCAGCGCCCCGGAGCGCTTGCGCTGCCCGGAGAGGGCGGGACCGGAGGAGCAGGACGCCGCCCTCGCGACCGACTCGGCACTGGCCGCAAGCAGAGGCTGGAAGTGCAGCCGTGGACAAGGAGACGCTCTGCAGCGCGACGTCCTCCGTTTGACGAGTTTGTGGCCGTGGGGGCGGCCGCGGTGCCCCCTACGCCGACGCGGCCAGTACACTAAAAAAAAGTGAGTTCTTAATCTGAGAACATTTGCATCACTATGATGGAATGCTCTCAGACAATCCAAGAGCAATTCATCGTATTGATGCAATTGTTCTCAGGTTACGAACTCATTTTTTTTTTTCAGTGTATAGAGCCATTCCGAACACCGCTCCCGTCGCTGTCTCTATCGCTCCCTCTCCCTTATGTACGTACGCGCAAGCGAGACAGAGTGGCCACAGCTGCGTTCGAAATGACCCTGGCGGCCTGGCGCACAGTGGGTCAGAAGACCGTTGAGGCGGCCAAAATCCCGGACACGTTTTGAGCTCCAGAGTCGCTAAAAGGGACTCGAATCGAACGTGTGACCCCACCAATGGATTCCTCGTTTGGAGAGCAATCCATTGATGAGGTCACACGTTTGATTCGAGTCTCATTTAGCGACTCTGGAGCTCAAAACGCGTCTAGAATTTCCGCCGCCTCCACGGTCTTGTGGCCCACTGTGTGGCGCTCGCCCCGACAATTAGTGGCATTACTGCATTCTGCGCCGCGTCAGTACTCACGCCGCTGCACGACGACCCGGACGCCGAGCTGTCCGACGTCGCCTCGTCCACGCCCCGTATCACGTCGAGCGCGCCCTGCGGCCGCGGACACGATGCCGACCCGTGCACGTCGTCAAATACGCCAGGTAGGCGCCCCTCCCCTGCGCAGACGCCGCCGTCGTTCCAACTCGAGGGTGCACAGTGGGCCAGAAGACCGACGCCGGCGGCCCAAACCGCATTCGCGGTGAGCGCCCCCACGGCGGGCCCCACGTACCGTTGCGGCGCCGGCGTGCCGGCAGCGCCAGGGACTTGTAGCGGCGCAGGCCCCGCCGCGGGCCCGCGGCCACGCCCTCGGCGCCGAGACACCCCGAGCAGCTGGAGCGCGCTCCGCGGATGACGCCGCCCAGCGCGCCCCACAGTCGCTCGTTCTCGGAGCGCAGCAGGGACACCTGGGCCTGCAGCACCAGCACCGAGTCCGACTCGACCAGCTGGGCCAGCGAGCTCGTCCTGTGCTCCAGACTGTCCATGCTGGACGGCGGGCTGAGGCACACGCTTGCGTCCGAGTCTCGCAATGTCTGCAGAGGCAGAGCCTTCTGCTGCACCAAGGCCTGGCTGGGGCACCACCACAGCTGTGCCGCGCTGCTCGGGCTGCTCGGGGCGCTGGCCGAGGACGGCACGTCGTTGTTCGGCAGGACATGGTCGTCCCGCCGGCAGCCTGCAGCTTCCAGCGCTTCCAGCGCCCCGCCTCGCTCGGCGGCCACGCTGGGCTCCCTCAGGCAGGCCACGAGGAGGTCGCCGGCCGACTCGGGGATCGTGGCGCTGGACTCCTTGTCGCCGCCGCACGCCCCCGCGGCCATGGGCGCGCAGTCCGCGAGCGAGTCGTCGGACTGGTCAGCGCTGCCCACCAGGAGCCGTAGCCCAGCCCCCAGGCCCGCCCCCAGGCCCGCCCCCAGGCCCGCCCCCAACCCGGCCCCCAGGCCCGCGTCCAGGCCCGCCTCCACCAAGTCCAGCAGCAGCCGCCTCTGGTTCCACGTCAAGCCGAACCAGACCGTGGACATGCTGGTGGCGTGCGCCGAGGCGTGTGCCGTGCGGCGGTCGCCCTGGCCGCCGAGGTCGTCCCAGGATGAGGGTCCGCTGCTAGGCGGCTGGAATCACGACGGAATCACTGGCGTCACTACGGGGCTCTGGACGGCGCCGGGCGGGCGGCTAGCGGGATGCGGGGGCCAGGGCGCCCCCGGGGCCGGAGGGGGCGACCAGCGAGCTCCACAGCTGGACAGGCACGACAAGCATGGGGCTGCTCAGCTGTGCCGCCGCAGGCAAACATTCCCACGACGCAGCAGTGTCCGGAGGGAGGCTGGTTGCCTGCCAACCCTTTCGACTCTGGGGCATCGAGGGAACTTTCGCCTACTTATGTGGCGGTACTGCTGCACAGGACAGGCTGCCCGCCCCGCCCACCTTGGACACGGACTGCAGCACCCAGGGCACGAAGGGCGCGGCCGGTCCTCCAGGTCCTCCCACCCCCGTGTCGTGCTGCGGATGCCCCGGCTCCTGGGGCAGCTGCGTGCAGCCGCGGGCGAAAGCAGTGCGTTAGACGCAGGGCTCGAATCCGCTAGAGACGTTATTTTTGATCGCCGATTCAACGTACCCTGGGACTATTTAGTCCTTTTGGATCTGGATTCGCAATGGAGGCCTTTACCCAAGGCTGCGTGGAGGGGCGCACCAACACAAAGCAGAAGACACGCATGGAAGCAATAACTGATATTAAAGCGATCCTGCCTTTTAAACGTTACATTCGGCGTTCATTTATATAATTGTCGTAAATTTTAGTCTCCCAAGTGGTAAAAGAAGACTCAAAGACTTCATTTCAATGAAAGGAATAGGTTATGTTGGCCGACGACACGGGAAACAAATGAGGGTTTGTGAAGGTGCTCGCCTCCACTCGGCCTAAGGTAAAGGCCTCCATAAAAAAAGGATGTCTGAGTGTTTAAAGGCCAAGCCTAAGGTGGAAGTTTTATGCACTCAGCCAATGATTTTCTATTCAGTTGTATTTACCCCCGCCTTGGCGGCTCGCAGCTGCTCGCGGAGGCTCCGCGTCTCGGCCAGGGCCGCCAGGGCCTCGGCGCGCTGCTGGTCGTGCTGCCTCTGCGTCTCGGCCAGGGCTGCCACGTGCTGCCGCTCCCGCCGCTCCAGCTCGGCGCTCTGCTCGTGGCTGCGGCGCACCAGTCGCGCCACCACGGCCAGCGCGCGGGCGTGCTCCGTCTGCAGCTGCACGGGCCGCGCGCTCAGTGTGACGGACACGGCTCCCGTGACGACGTCCACCTCACCTTCTTGGTCGTCATCGTGGCGTGCTCGACGGCCAGCTGGGCCTCGCGGCGCACCGCGTCCTCCTGCAGCTGGTGTTGGCACTGCTCCTGCATCGCCGCCGTCGCGGCCGTCGCCCGCCGCAGCTCCTCCTGCAGGGCCGCGTCGCGCCGCCGGGACTCTGCACGGTGGGTCAGAAGACCGTTGAGGCGGCCAAAGTTCTAAACGCGTTTTGAGCTCCAGAGTTGCTACATTGAACTCGAATCGAACGTGATACCCCACCTAGCTCTCCAAACAAAGAAAAATCCATTGGTGGGGTCACATGTTTAAGTCGACACTGGTAAAACAAAGGCATCAAAACTGTGCCCTTAAAGGGCGTAAACGATTCACGCCCTAAAGGGCGTGTGCCTTTGGAAGGGCATTAAAATTTTGCCTGAAAGTCCTATACCATTCACGCCCTTCCCAACAGCATTAAACGATTCACGCCCTTGAAGGACCGTCAATGCCCTTAATGGCGTAGTTTTCATGCCTTTGTTTTACCAGTGGAGTCCCATTTAGCGACCCTGGAGCTCAAAACGCGTCCAGAATTTTGTCCGCGCCTCAACGGTCTTCTGCCTGTTCCACTGTGCGGCCCACCCACCCAGGTCCGTGAGGGCCCCTTGATCTAAGTCTGATGCTGCATTCGTATTCGTACCGGCAAGCAGCGCCTCGGCGTCCTCGGCGCGGCGCTGCTGCTCCGCCAGGGCGGTCCTCGCGCGGCGAGCCTCGTCCTCCTGCTCCGCGAGCAGCGCCTGCAGCTCCACCACCACGCGGTCCTTGGCATCGTTGTCCCTCCGCAGCGCGCCGACCAGGTCCTGAGGGTCCTGAGGGTCCTGGGATGTTGGCCGAACCCCCCGAAACACTGTGTGTTGACCGGGTGGTAAAGGCCGGCAATGGGTGGGCCGAAAGCAAAATTCTGACCCAGAGCTATTTCAACGCTTTGACCCGCCCTACCCGCCCAAACGTGTCACTGCATGGGCCAATGCGACCCGTTGGTACATTTTTGGGTCGCCCTGGCCCAACGATCCAAGCGCTGGCCTGCACGACCCGGTCAGACAAACGCTGGCCCAGTCGGCCCGAACTTCATTCGGCTGGCCCTCCCGACCCGGCCCAGGCGGCCCCGGTCTGTCTCGGCTGCTGACACCACTGCCGCAGGCAAGGGGGGAAGCGGGGGAGTGCGTTTGCCTACCTTCCAGGAGCTAGGCTACGGTGGTCCGGCTGATACGCGCGCGGCCCAGCCGGCCCGTCTAAACCGAGCCCGACCCAGCCGACCCACGGGCGGACCTGTGTGGCCCAGACGGACCTACGGATTTTAGCGCTGGCCCAAGAAGACGGCACGGGCCAGATGGGCCAAATGCAATGCGCGATGTCTTTTTAATCGAAAGTAAAAGGCTGCCCAGAAGCGCTGGCCCAGACGGCCCACCCATTGCCGGCCTTTACCGGGTGGCCTTCTGGTTGCCCACCTGGTGCGCCGGCCGCGGCGTCGAGACCATGGAGCTGGCCCCCGAGGAGGACCCACGGCGCTGAACTCCCACAAGAACCACGATCCAGTCAAAGTCTGCCCGTCCGAAGGAGACGAGGGGTTCCTAACCGAGCCGGCGAGCGTACACTAACTTAAAGTCAAATGTGACTTTTTGACTTTTTTAAAACTTTTTTGTGACTTTTTGGTAATTCTTTTTGACTTTTTGCGTCTATTTTGCCCTAGAACTTTTTTGACTTTAGACTTTTTAATAATTTTTTTGACTTTTTATTGACTTTTTGACTTTTTTTACTGTTAAAATTACTTTTCCAGCAGCACTCAGTGAATTTTAGCATTTTTAAAGGCTGTTTCGTGACTTTCTTTTGAGAATTAGTGGTGGTTTATCTGTCACATTTTGACTTTTGGGACTTTTTGTAATGTCTTTTTTAATTAGTTCACCCGCGTACACTGATTTTCGCCGGTTAGGAGCCCCTTCGGAGGGAGACCCCTCACCTGCTCGTCCTGCAGTTCCCTGGCGCGGTCACGAAGCTTCTCGCACTCCTGGTGCATGGCCTCCAGCGCGGCGGCCGCCTCCCGCAGCAAGTCCTGCTGCTCCCTCAGCAGCGCGTGCAGCCTGGCCTGCTCCTCCTGGAAGTGCCTGTCCAGGAGTTGGCCTGCGCGTCGGCGGTGCTTGCGCGGCCGGGCCGGCGGGCTGGCTCACCAGGAGCGCCTCCTTGTCGGCGTCCGCGCCGCGCCCCGGCACCGCCGCCTGCACCAGCTGCTCCAGCCGGAACTCCAGCGCGTACTTCTCCATCTTCAGGTCCAGGTTCTCCCGCTGCAGGTCCTCCAGCTTGGTCGCGTACTGCTTCATGTGGAGGAAGCGGGGCAGCAGCGGCAGCAGCGGCAGGCGAGGGGCTTCGTCGGGTTTCGTGGGGTGAGCTGCGGCGAGGGTTCAAGTAGAGCCGGCGTCGCACAAAGAGCCGCATGCGGCCAAAACCCTAGGCGCGTTTTGAGCTCCAGAGTCGCTGAATGGGTCCCGAACCGAACGTGTGACCCATTTAGCGACACTGGGGCTGAAAACGCGAGTAAAATTTCGGCCGCCTGCGCTGGTCTTCTGACCCACTGTGCGACGGGTTGAGAGACTCACCTTTCCCCCTGTCACCGGTGTCCGGGGTGCCGCGGGGCGAGGAGGCCGCCGTCGGCGCTGTCCCCCCGGAGTCGCACATGCCCGTGACGCGGTGCGCAGCCAGGTCGGCCAGGTCGGCCTGGTCCGCGAGGTCCGCGAAACTCCCGGCGGACTTCCCCGTCGCGTCGGTGGCGGTGCCGTCGGCCCATCGTGTAGCTCGGCCGCCGCCCCCGCCGCCGCCCCCGCCGCCGCCCCCGCCGCCGCCCCCGCCGCCCCCGCCGGGCTCAACGAACTCGGCGATCTGCAGCGCGGGCAGTGCACCGCCGGGCCTCTCGCAGACTTCGCAGAGCAGCTTCCTCTGCTCAGGTTAGGTCGGCGCGGCCCGGACAGAAACAACAACGGCTGCATGGCCGTGGAGGGGCAGGGCGGCGCCTTCTAAAGACTCTCCCAAGGGTCATTTTCGTCACTCTAGCTGTAACCAAGTTGTAACACATTCTGACTCTGAGTGACTGACTCACGGCCGTCACGACCAGTACCGCGAGTCACAGTCAGACAGTCTGAATGGGTTGGAATCTTAAACTTCCTACAGCTAAAGTCTCTCCAGCCCCGCGAGTGCGAGCGAGGCAGCGCGACGAACGCACTGTTCGGAATCAGCTTGCTGTTAATCCGGCGACGCGGCAATCGGCGGATGTACAAAATCCTTGGATTGAGAGGGGGGGGGGGGTGCTCTATCGCAAACGTCCGTACAGTGCGTGCAGCGCGCGAGTTGCGCGAGGCGCGCAGTGACTTCACAGTAAGTTACTCGAGTTGCCATAAATCCCCGACTGCGCGGCTCGTCGCGGCAGAGCGTCATCGCCGCGGTCCTGACGCAATCAGAGGCAAGTTGGGCAGAGTCTCCGCCAGGCGCGCGATTGAGGGGATCGGTTTGTCGCTCCGTCCCTCTCGCACCCTTACGGAGAGCCCCATGAGGGCGAGAGAGACACAGCGACGAAACGACGACTCTTCGGAATCGCTCGGCTGAGCACCTTCCGCTTTGTCCGGGGCGCACGAAGCGCAAATCGCACAGCACGAAGCGAGGCAATGCAGGGAGTCACGCACTACTTGTTTGACGGTGGGCGCGAGGCGAGGCGCGACGCCGGTCGGCCGGTTTTCCCTTTCAAACTCCCCGCCCGCCTGCCCGACCGACCAACAGCTGGCTGCGGGGGGTCACTTCCGGTCGCTGAGGGGTCGGGTCCGCCATTGTGGAACGCACTCATAGATTGACTGACTGACAATGACAGCAACAACCCAAACAAATTGACGAGGAGGGTTAAAGTTCTGCTAGTTGACCTTGTGGCTTTCTCGAAGCAAGTGTTTGTCTGCGAGAAATGCAGTTAACAATGTTCATTCACTTCCACGGAAGGTCGTGATCCGTGTCACTCGCCGCTTCTGAATGCACAAAGGTATTTGTACTTAGGGACCATCTGTCAAGGCTTTCTTTCAAAGTTTTTCTCACGACGCGTCTCACCCTTTTACCGTATAAATAAATTATTAGTAGAATACAATACAAAATGCAGCTCTTTTTCGCTCACTTTTCTGGTATCTCGATTCTTCTGTTAGTGTCTCCAGGGCAAATCTATGTGTTTGTTCCGCTGCCCTTCTGTAATTCGTTTAGTTCATTTGTCGTCTTGTTAGGTTGTTACCCTAATTACAATTAATACAGCCAATTGTTCTTCTTCTTTTGCATAATTATTGTGTTTTTTTTCCCTGAGTCTTTAACTTTATTGAATACATCTCTTTCCTCTATTTCGTAGCCCTATTGAATGAATGAGCCATTTGTTATTTCTTTTCCTCAAGGAAATCGAAGCATGCACAATGGAATCAGGAACAGTAACAAGAGTTTTAAAAGATGTACACACAACGATGGATGGCGAACTCAGTCTCATAAGGGGTGACATCTTTCAGGTAAGTCACTACTTGTATTTTATAGATAATCACTCTCTTGAAGTGTTCAAATTTACCTGTTTCAATATTTTTATTCAGATTATTGAGGTTATTGACAAATACTGGTGTTACGGGAACTCTTGTGGTAGAGTCGGCAAGTTTCCCCGTGACCAACTCATTCCAATTGAAACTCCTGAAGTGAAAGAAAATGAACAACTATTCCTTGCCATTGCTGACTTCCCTGGAGAACAAGAGGGAGACCTTAAGTTCTATAAAGGTAGTTGCTGTGAACCAATTTTTTAGTGATTTCTACTTTTGATTTATAAATGACTGAAATGTTAATTTGACTTACATTTCATGATGTAGGTGAGTTCATTATCGGCGAGAATAAATTGGATGAACATTGGTGGCAAGGGAGGATCACACAAAATCGTAGAGGTGTTTTTCCTGATACCTTCACTTGGCACTTAAGTTCAACTTCTCAAAGGGTATGTGGTGCTTACAAATAAATTAATCTAATCTGAATTGAATTTAAAGATGCTCAGTCCATGTTCTTCCTTTGTGTAGGTTCATACAAAATCAAATCTCATGAATGTGACGGCTCGTGTTAAAATGAGTTTAAAAGCACAGCTGGATGAAGAAATGGACCTTCACATAGGAGATATTGTCACTATCCTCGAAGAAACTGATAAGGGATGGTATAGGTATGTAATATGCTTATGTCTTTTCCAAAGTCTAACACTTAAACATAGTTTTTTATTAATCAATCATTTTTTAATTTTCCATAGGGGTGTGTGTGGAACAAACTCCGGTATTTTTCCAGCTGCCTATGTGACTCTTCTAGAAGATAATGCATCAAGTCTCGATTGCTCAAAAACACATGCTCGAGATAATAGGGATTTCAATAGTGGCAGCTCAAGCTCTAGTAAAGTTACGAAGTACAATTCTGTCAACAACAATATGACTAACAACAACATTGATGACCGTTATTGCAACATTGAAACAGAATCCTCTTTGAAAGATCTAATGACATTTTCTCCTGAGAAGGAAGTTAAACCAGTTGTGGAAGCCCAACCTACAAGTATGACCTCAGAGCTTGAAATTTTGAATGATGATTACTTTAAAGTAAATATGCCATCATATTACTCTGGAAGTTCTGGTTTTGAAACTAATAACCCCGGATTGCAAACAGAAAGAAGCAGTTCTGGCTCATCATACCTGACAGAATTGGTCAGTGAGCTGAATGATGGTAACATTCAGCCTTATGGTATGACACTTTATCCATTTTATGCTCAGTATGCCAATGAGCTTAGTTTCCATGAAAATGAAATTGTTCACCTCATTCGCCATTTAGATGATGGATGGCTTGAAGGGGAAATTGATGGAAGAAAAGGAATCTTCCCAGAGAACTATGTCAACATTCTTGTAGATTGTGATAGAGGTTGGAAGGGTACTGGTATTGGTTTTGAAGATGTTGCCAGTCTATCTTGTCTTTCTCCTCGGTCATATGCCAAAGTCATGTATAGTTTTGATGCTCAAATGAATGGCGACCTTTCTGTTAAAGAAGGAGATATTGTGATGGTTATGAAAATTGTTGATCAGGATTGGTGCGAAGTGCGTAATCAGTCAGGAAACACTGGTTTGTGTCCTTCAAACCACCTTGCTCCTCACAATGAATCTGATACCAGCACACTTTTTAGATCCTCTAGCTTTACTAGCAATTTGGAGCCACTCTTAGCTAGTAAACCATCGCCAAGGACATTTGAGCCACATGATTTTGCTGTTGAGTTTCGGAAAAAAACCAACAAAGTAGAAGATTTAATTTCTAAAAATTTATCCGGGCTTGACATAATTCCTGTCAAAAGAAAATCACCTGTTGGTAGGGGTTTTATAGACTTCAAGGAAGAACTAAGTGAAACAACGAAGAAAGAATCTGGTGAGGGTAGCAACAACCTAGAGGAATCTTTTGAAATGGTTGATGTTGAAGATGGTTGTAAACCACCATCTTATCCTCCTCCACCACCACCCACAGAAATGTCTGTACATGAGAAAGTCTCCCAAGATACTTCACCACCACCAGAGATTCCCTACAAATCTAAACCCAAGAGTAAGATAATTATTCAATGTCATAAGGATCATTAGAGTACCTAAGACTATAGTTTTGTTTAAAAAATTTGCAGGTGATGGGTCAGATACAGTCAGAACTGCTCCGCCAGCTCCTGAACGCCCTCAGCGTCCTCCTCCTCCAACAAGACGAACTAGTATTGATAGGGCTCCGCATCGACCGGCACCGCCTGTGCCGATTGCCGGTCAAACACCTGTTCGCAGGAGCTTAAAACGGTTACCACGACAGACATCAGCTCCTTGTGGTAAGGGCAACCAATTATGTTATTTGATTTTTTCAGAACTTAATAAAGTTCTGTTACAGTTAACAATTTTTTAATTTCTTCTCTGATTTTTTCATTTAGTATTATCAGATGAAACAAATGATGCTGAAGAAATGGAGGAACTTATAATGAAGAAAGAAAAGCAACTCCAGGTTTGTAATTATAATAATTATAATTTTGTTTAATTTTCTTGCCATCCATCATTGTTTTCACATGTGTGGTCATTTCCATGCTCTCATGATTTTGGATGCATTTGTGAGTAACTTAATTGTTAACATGCGCTGCTGGTCTTCTATAAAGATCTGATTTGTCAAATAAATGAGCCATTAAAATTGTCATCACATTAATAACAATAATTGTGTACTATCTACAGGAAATGCAGATTGTTCGGGAAGAAATTGAAACTGAACTGGAGCAAAGTGAAGAGAGTTGTCCCCGATCTGAGGAGTTGCGTCAGTGTGGTGCTATGTATGATCACAAGATGAGAGGACTGAAAATGGATATCAAGCAATATAGAGAAAAATTGAACCTTGCAGTGGCTCATTCATCTACTTCTCAACCAGTGAAACTAAAAACATCTGAAAATAATGAAGAGAAATGTAAAAAAATGAAGGAACAGAGACAAAATGTTATTTCAGAACTTGTAATGACGGAGAAGGAATATGTAAGGGATCTTAAAATGACATATGAAGTTTTTAATTTGCATAATCCTACGATGTTACAAGAAAGGGGTATAAATGTAAAGGCTCTTTTTGGAAATATCTTGGAAGTTATGCAGGCTGCTGAGGAATTCTTAGATTCACTGCAGTTTGCCATGAAAGGGAAGTCTGATGAAAATCAATGCGTGGGGCCTGTATTTCTGAAACATGCAGATCTTATTAAAAAGGTGTATGGTGAATACTGTGCAAACCATGAAAATGCTCTAGGTCTTCTAGAAAAGTATAAAACTATACCAGCAGCTCAATCCATTTTTGATAAAGCAATGGAGACTTTAAGGTATCAAGTGACTTGCTTCAATGTGGGGTCAGTACTAATCAAGCCTGTCCAAAGACTCTTGAAGTATCCCCTTATGTTAAATGAACTCATTAAATGCACTGAAGACCAGCATAAGGACAAGTTAGATTTGTTAAAAGCTGTCAAAGTTTATACCAATATGGCTTCTGAGATTAATGAAATCAAACGTAGGAAAGACATTGTATCTAAATATCTAGGAGACGGAACATCAACTCTTGCACGGAAAATGGCAAAACTCAACTATCATTCTGTTGCCAAAAAATCCTCTCGCCTCAGTGCTAAACTTTCATCTTCACTTGGGTTGAGCTTGGCTCCCAAAGATGAGTTGTTCCTTGAACAGGAGAGATCATTTCACTCATTAGAGAAAACTCTGCGCATTTTCCTAAGGAACCTGGATGTTCTTTTAAATCACTTGCAGGAAGAAGTAGTTGACCTGTTTCACCTAAGTGAAGCATTGGGAGCATTCTACATGGAGCGTAAAAATGATCAAGATGTAGATGAATTTCGTACAACTCAGCGCCTTATTATGAACAACTTTTGGCACGATTTCAAAACTGTGGTTGAACGTCGAGTGACTACGCCTCTCATGTCCCTTCTTGAACTGTTTGATGGGCCATGCATGCTCATTGAGAAGCGCAATGACAAGCTACTAGATTATGACAACTGTCTCGCCAAAGCTGATAAAAATAAAGAAAATAGACAATTGCAAGAAGAACTCTTTAAAAGCAAGACTAATTATGAGGCTCTGAATCATCAGCTTTTAGAAGATTTACCGAAATTGATTGAATGGAGTACTGAGATTCTTGTTGAGTGCTTGTCAGCATTATTAGCTGCACAGAAATTATTTTCTGGAAAAATAACTAAACAGTACTTGAATCTCATGGAGGTACCTCTCTTAAAACAACTTTTCTTTTATATTTCTTCTGATCCACTCACTAAATCATATTTGTTTCTTTGGTTGCTTCCACAGATTCCATCATTATCCTTGGCCTCCGGAGATGCAATTGAAGCTTTTGCAGTAAAACATTACCTAGTTTGCAATCAGTTGGGACGTCTTAGTTTCTGTACTAAAGCATTTAAAGAATCGGGAGGTAATAATAGGAAATCTCTGAAAACATCGCCCACCCCAGCTAGACAGTTGGGAACTGATGGTCAAAAGGTTGGTTATTATTTTAAAGACCACCTCTTTAAAAAAGTTTGCAATCTACTGTATTTAACTATTCTGTTCCAGTTGAGTCAAAGTACTAGTCAACGGGCTTTCCTCCAAAGTAAATATCCTTCAGACAAGTTGTACTGTGTTGTTGAAGATCATGTGGCCGCAGGTCCTTTAGATCTTGCCATCAGTAAAGGCCATTTAGTGGCTGTCATCAAAAAACAAGATCCAATGGGAAACTCCGCTAGTTGGTTTGTGGACAATGGAGGTAGATATTCAGCATCTTTCTTTAATTAAAAATTCATATATGCTCCATAACAATTGATTTTTGAACTTCTTCTTTTGCTTAGGGGCGCAAGGATTCGTTCGACAGAATTGTCTGGAGCCTGCTCCAGCAGCAAGCAGGCATTCTTTATCCCCATCTTCAAGCAATAATTCAAGCATTAGTTCTGGTGCTACACCCTCCCCTAACAAATTACGACCTGACTCAGCCTTAAGCCGAAGGTTTTCACAATTCTTTTATTCAAGGCTTGTTGTTTTGAGTATCTACTTCTGTTCGTCTTATCAAATGCATTAACTTGCTTTTAGGTCTAGTGATTCAGACCACAGCCCGCGTCAGTCTCTTCACCCTCAAAAAGCATCAGTGAAACAACCCGCACCTTCCCCAACAGGCAATTTGCCTCCATCTTATGAAGAAGTGACAGGGACCTCAAGCTCTTCCCACTTGTATGATGAAGTGCATCCTGAAACAGATCACCGCTATGATGATGTTCCTAATACAGATGTCGATGATACCTATCAACAGATACAAGTATGTACTAAGTTTTTCATAAATATTTGCTTTTTGTTTTCTTCAGCTCCTTGCTTATCGTCAGCATGTCCTCATTCATCCACACTCATTGTGACTTCTCACACTTGAAGAGAGGCTGCTTTTTATGTGCATTGATTTTTTGCTTTATCTGCAAACGTCTATCGGCATCCTTATCGTTGCGAAGACTTCTCCTGTGAATGTTTAAACTCTGTTCTCTGCTTTCATTGTTTTGCAGACTGTAAATGAAATTGAAACCCCTGATGATCTTGATTCATCATGTGAATCGGAGGTGAGGCTTTTCATTGTGCTTTCAATGTGTTTATCAATACATTATTATTGAATGTCTTTGATGCCTACGGCTGTTTTCCTGCGTTCTGCTATCTGACAGATTTTTGATTTGATTTTTAAAAATTGAAGCACTTTTTGTAAATTGATAAAATTATCTTCTCTCTTTCAGTTCTATTACTGTTTGTATGATTTTGATGGAATGGGTGATCAAACCATGCCTGTGAAATGTGGTCAGGTTGTGAAAGTTTTGAAAATGAAAGATCAGAAAGGGAATGAAGAATGGTGGTATGTAGAAGACAGGTATGAAAATAAGGGCTTTGTGCCTGCTAATTATCTTCACCCTTATGCAGACTCTTGAGGCTTCAATTCAACATCTTTCTAGCAGTCATTTTTTTCTTTCTTTATGTTTTTGACAAGTGTCATATCTCTTATCCAAGCCTTAACTAGCTCTGTTAAGACCTTATCTTTTAATTGTCTTGATATTTATCACTATTTTATCATCAAATCAAGTTGGTGCTTCCAATGAAACTTTATTTCTGTTTCTTTTGACTTGATCTGCAATGAAATTGTAGTTTCACTTGTTGTTATTTAAAATTTCTTGTTATTCTCTTCTTCCATGGTGTTTTCTTCCACAGTGTCACTGTTCTTTCCTAATGTGTATTTTTTATGAGACTGATTTATCATACACTATGTACATAATTTGGGGTCTTAAGTGGTCTACTGAGTGTGACCATCCCCAAAGCTCTTAGTTGACACATCTATTGTGTATAGTGCCATTGTTATTCCGTACTTATTGTGATGGTGAAAATAATGCAAAGATAGTTGTCATAGCCACAGGAATTTTAGTATTATGTTTTCTGTAATTTTTAAGAGTTCCAATAGGACAGGTTGATGGTTAAGACGACAAGTGAATTGTGTTTTCATACAGGATTTTGACAGAGCATTTTATGATGCTCCTACTAATTTTCTTTTGTACAAGTTCCATGTGCCAGCTCTCGCCATTGTCATTATGTGTTTGGCTTAACTTTTCTCTAGTCTTTCAAAGAAATTCAAATCAAAATTAGCAACCTTCAGTTAAATGTAGTAGCACAGAACTTAGTCTAGGTAGGATTGTCTAAGATCAATTTTGTAGACACTGTATTAGTAATTATGAAATGATTTGATACAGCCAGACCAAAGTTTAATTCTCTTTGCAACTATCATAATGTTTATTGAGCATTGTTACTTGTTTGGCTCTATTGTTTTATTATTGTTTTTGTTGTATTATTTTTCTTGTAATTATTGTGATCTGGTATTCTTTTTGCATGTTGAGCTTGGTAATAAGAATCACTTTTAGGTTTATGGGTAAAGAGGAGGTTTGGCCTCCCATCATTGCAGTGTTTTGATTTGGCCTACATTTGAGTTTGATCATGCATTCAAATGAAAGTGTTCAGCAGTTTTCACTGTTGACCACCTCTTCATTCTACTTAACTGAGCAATAAACTATTTTTGTCCGATGATGTTTTGTTACATTTTTCCCCCTCTCACCCTGATCACTACAAAGACCGATGATCCAAATCAGAAATGCACTGATACACTCTTTATATTGAACGGCACTGCACACAAAAACATCACCTATTCAATGATGAAACAACAATGCCTCCTAACAGAGACATATAGATGACTGATGTTCTGAGCGGAGCCTATTTTCAGCCAAATGAAATACTGTTGGTGCAGTGATAGGATAGGATTGGGTAGCAATACAAGAATTTAAATATAAATACTGTATTTCAGTATTTGGTTCTAAACAGTGAGTGTTCCATGGATAACAAGAAAAAGAAATGGCCAATAAAAGGGATAGAAGGTATCATTACAATGTACAATGGACCAGAGTTGAACAAAAGAGGAGGGGGAAAAAAAGTGGCATATTGGGATCAGAATCCCAACACATGAAAAAAGCTTAAATGACCACAGGCCAAGTACAAAGAGAGTTAACAAAATACATTCTAGTTGAAATAAGCAACAACAAACTGTACAAATGATTCCTGCTTAGATCAATAGGTAAACATAATTAACTGAAATGCATTTCGACTGAAAATCTAAAATGCTAATTATAAACCTAGGTGTTCCTATTTGTTGGTTTATCTTGCTTCAGAAGTAATATGAATTTCATACTTCAAGGCATGATGAAAGTCACTATACTACTCAGTACAATGGGTAACAATAGAAGTGCTCACATTATTATAGTAATAAACCATTCTCTTGCCTAATGATGCAAATAGTTCACCAGTAAATAAGATATCTACACTAGTTATTGCCCTTTCTCAGGACACAATGCCTTCAGTGTCAAAATAGCATCAGGTGAGATCCTCTAAAACAGCAAGGGAGCTTCATTTATTCACCGTCTCCTCTGAAACTTGGTCAAAACAGCAGTACTTGGTCTCAAACCCCTCACCCACTTTATTCTTTTCATCATGAAGGATGGCAATTTCTGTTTTCCAAATAAACTTTATCAAAATATAAGTATCTAATCCAATTAGATGTTCCATAATTAAGAAAAGGACAAAAAGAAGAAAAATTATCTTTCAAAACATTTACTTTCAAGAACTTATTCTCAAAATACACAAGCCACATCTAACAAAAACAGAATTCCAATACAGTAATACCTGCTACTGAAACATTGTAAAGATAAAGTCGTGGGGAATCCTTCTACCCAATGTTAGTGACAATATCAAATACCCTGGTCTGCTCAATGGAAGCAAGGTGTCCTTGTACAATAAGCTCAGCTCATTGGAACAGATTAATTCAAACATCTGCCACACTAAGAGTAAAATGCTACAAAAGGAAAGTTAAAAGTAAAATAAAACACTAACTTGAAGTTTAGGTTATGTGACTAGTGGATCAAAATAGTAAAACGAGACTCCATACTTTTGATAAGTTGTGATTGAACAGAAAATAGCTACTTAAACAAGTCTTCCTTTAACAATGGCGTAAGAGACATTACCCTGATTCATCTCCAGAAGGCATTCCTTGAGGCTTAAATTTGTACATAAGTATTAGAACCACAGTTCTCTTAATCTTGGTGAAGATTCAACTACCTACCTAACTTCAAAAATTATGTCTTTGTACACACTTATGTTTTGTTTCCTTTAAGTTTTCTACAAAATATTAACAGTTTCCACTCAGCCCTCTTTTGAACACGTTTAGGGGAGCAGGGCCACAAAAGGCACTGAGAACTACATTGGCACTAAAGTAACTTGCAGCAATGTGATGTCATGTTACCAAGATGCATTGAAAGTACAATTCAAAGAGCATTAGCAATGTAGGAAAAACGAGACAGACATAATGAAAAATGTTGATACACTGGGAAAAAACTTTGAGACAAAAAACAGCATTTGATGGTACTGTGTCCAACAGAGAGGCTAACTTTCTCAAAAAAGGGTTGTAACTCCACACAAAGAAAGTTACAAGACTGACAAAGAATCAAGATTTTCTGCAAACAGATGGAATTAAAACTTGCAATTAGTGTCAAGAGCACATCATTTTCTACTTCCTCCTTTGTAACTAAACAGAAATCCTCAGTCTTGTGTCCTATGGAAAGAACTGAGATCCAACACACAGCTCCAGAACAACACCAAGAGAACATTTCATTTTACGCACCTTAAAAGGTATATCTATAGGGACTTGCTATGTTACACACACATTTTTAAAAAATTGAAATAGAAAGTTAAGATTAAGTAAAGCATAAAACTGCTTTAAATATATACACATTTTTAAGCTTTAATGATTCATTTATGATGAAAACATGCATCAATCCACTCAATTCCATTAAAAGATAGATAAATCCATTTTTTCCATGAGAGCAAGTAGTTAATTAGAACTACAGTGAACTGAACAATCTAGGAAGATAAGAACCAGTGCATTTGCATTGTACCTCTAGAAAGCCTAAAACATTACATTTTACACTTCATAAAAATAGAACATGATGAGAGTTCATCAGAAATCAAAGAAATACACAAGAGTCAAAGGGCAACACAGCTTGAGGTGAGTTAAGACAATGAATGCATTTTAAGTTTATAGTTGCACAATCTCAGGCACTTGTTGTTCTGTACATGATTGCCCTCCGCATCTCTGAGAGATGATAGAAGTTCTACACAGCTGAGATAATGATGAATTATTTACAGCTGGCTGTACAACATTAAATCCGTCACAAGTTACATTAACGTTTATAAGCTTTACATTCACTGGAGTGATATGAACATCACCTTTTGAACTCAGAAACATGCTCTCAGATAATTAATGGGCACATCACAACACCACAGGCACATCACCAAAATACTAATCGTGACAAGGGGTTTTGATTCCAAGAAAAGATAAGATTCCCTGGAAACAAAATAGTTATTGTTTTCTTTCCATCGTAGAATTTGTCAGTTTAACTTATTGTCTAGAAGAAGGCTTCTGCTCAACTGCTCCTCTAGTTGTTCTTGTCTAGAAGAAGGCTTCTGCTCAACTGCTCCTCTAGTTGTTCTTGCCATTGACAAGTTTAAGGAGTTAAAGTAAAAAAAGCACTGAGCTTGTCAGAAATTAACACAAGAATATTTTTCTTGCAGATGACTTGGTATTAATGATCATTATCAAATACTGTCTTCATATTGCACTTCACAGCAAAATAACAGCTCCAGAACACGATATTTTACACACAGCAAACCACCTCTTCCACAGATGCACGGGTTTTCTGCACTTTCTTTTTGCTGATGCCAAATATAAGTCCAAGTGGGCTGCATCAGGCCAAGTTTAAAGACGTGTGAGAATCTAAAACACAAAGACAAGAAACTACAAGCAGGTTTTTTTTTTTTTGGCATGGCTCCTGCCTGGGTTCTTTCCCAAACCCAAAAAGTCTTTGCAAAAGAGCATCCTTCAAAAACAACCCTAATGAATTTCCACATCACTTGACATTTCAGAGTCATCATCAGAATATGCTTCAAGAGATGGGGAGAGAGGTTCTTCAGAGAGGTCCGTGTGAGAAGAATGCCGAGAGAGACCCATCTGAGAGTCGAATTCGTCAACCAGATATGATGCATTGACAGACGAAGAGCTCGGACCAGCTGATAATTCAGGCAAATCAGGTTCTGTGTTTCCATGAGCTAGTTCTGAAACAACAACAAATCAATCAGAACATGGCATTCCAGATTAATGTAGCCAAGCCAATATTGTGGCTTTACCAAGTTGACACTTACGAACGACGTAGTTCTCCAGTGCCCGAGGTACCATGCTTTTTGCCTTCTGTATTTCTGCTGGAGTGCATTCTCCCTTGTCCAGACCTGGGTAACAAGAAACAAGGTTGTTGCCAATGACCAAGCAGATTCCTAGGGTGGAAAAGTAAAACTATGTACACTAAAGCACTTACCAAGAACCATGCCCATTCTTTTCAAAACTTCAATATCATCATGGATCTCGAACTTGTCATCAAAATTGAAGAGGTATTCCATCCTGCAGTTATGGACATACATTAAAACAAAGGTTCTACAACGACACTTACTAGCACAAATCATTACATCAACACTTACTTGTCATTAGAAATGCGACAATCAATTACTGTTGTCTTACTGGTATTGACAATGATGAAGGGAAGTTGGATTGCTGTGTTGGGGAGAGGCACTCCATGTTTGCTCTCTTGGCCTCTGTTTCGTTCAACAAGATTTTTAAAAGAAATTTGCTGGAAAAAAGAAACAGAACAGTTAAAGAACAAGTAATCTTAGGGACATTTCACACACAAACAAAAGCTGAAACAGAAAATAAATACCTGAAGAATTAACTCATATAACTGTTGAGTTTTCTGTTTGATTCTCTCTCCAATAAGATGCTTATCCCGTTCCAATGCTGTGCACTCCTGGACGGAGTTTGTAGGCAGACCTAACCACCGAATTTCCTTTTTCTCCTTAGCAATTATATTCATAGCCATAAGTACATTTAAAGCATCATATACTCTCCGCCTAATATTTTTCTGATCATACTGAAAAGGAATAGTTATTATTACCAGCATGTAAACGATTTAAGGAACTTGTCAATAGTCAGATCATGCAACCAACCTGATCTGATGGAGAATTAATCTGGACATTACTAGGGTTAGTAAATTCAGCAACGAGTTCATCTGCCACTTCATTGTACGTGGTAGTTCCTTTCTTCCGTACTTTTTCACATACTTTCATGGAAAAGTGTCGCAGGCCCTTGCCTACTTTGTCTGATTTCCTTCTTTTGCTGCAAGTAAGAGTAATTGTAAGAATAACTGGAGAAGCAGAACAAAATGGCATTTTGATAGTAAGAGACACGTACTATGCTGGCATGTGATCAGGTTCGATTTCCTGTCGTTTCCGAGAGCCACTGTGGTCCAGGATTGGCGAGATGTAACTCTTGTTTGATTGCTGCTGGAGTTGTTGCACTGTTGATGGCGATGCTTGGTGCGATTGAACTACTTGTGTTTGCTGTTGCTGGATTGGTGCTTGGGTTTGTATTACATTGGCTGATGTGTGAGAGATGTTGGTGCTAACTATCCGTTGTTGGCTTGTCAACATTTGCTAGAGAGGAAGAAAGGGAAAAAAAATCATTTAAGTGCCACAGAGTAAAAATTGGAAATGAAGTAAAGACACTAAATACGTACCATTTGTGCTGGTGTGAGTGTGATGGTTTTTGGAATACTACTCATCACTTTCATGGGGCTTCCTTGGACAGGATGGAGAGTCATAACCCTGGGACCTGTGCAACCAATGAACAAAATGAAAAAAATGCAGCAAAACAAACTTACTGCAACTCACAAGCATCTGGAAAGCTTAAACTTACTCTGTCCAGTTTGTTTCCCTAAATTTAATGTTCTGATGATCTGACCATTAGCCAACATTGTAGGGACCTGAGAACAAATAAAATTGAGCACACATGAATCCAGAGCTTCGTGCAAGTAAAACAGTGCACATGCCATTCATAACTCATGACATGATTAATTGCCTGACGACATGAATCAATCCAACCCAATGACTTGGTTAGCCCCCGAAGATGACCATCCTGGTCTCTCTTCACAAGCGCAAACTGCCTCCTTCGCGGCGAGTTGCCACACATCGAAAAAACGAAACCTAACCAGGGGGAGCCACTCTGGATCGACATAACCTCCAAAGTGCGACGCAGCAGGCAACGTCACAGTGGTCACGCCATGGGGCGGGCGACAAAGCCAGTGGCCGTCGCGTTCAGCCTCTACGGCGCAGCGCACCTTGCTCAGCGGGGATCCCCTGGCGGCGGCCGACGGCGGCCTGCTGGTGGCGGCCACGGCGGGCACCACGACGACCGTCCTCTGCTGGGCCTTGCCCGCCTTGCCGGGCGCGGCCGCGACCCTCATCGCGGCGCCTGCACTGGCGGGGCCGCGGGCCGCGGAAGGCGCCGGCCTCGGGGGCGGAGGCATGACGAGGGACATGACCGAGACGGGGCGCGTCGAGGCGGGGCGGAGCGCCGCGCTGCCGACCGAGCCCCGGTCACGATAGCGGCACTACTAGAGAGGGAGCGAGGGCAGCGAGCTCACAGCGGCAACTGCGGTGCTGCCTGCGGCCCGCCCGGCCCGTCCCGTGCTGCACGTGCACGACGCCGTGCTGCGCCATGCCGCCGCGGCCCTCCCTGCCCTATCGAGTAGCGGCCCGAGTCCTGCACGCCCCTAGGGGCACCGCTGCCGCGGCACCGCCAGATGCAACACACGGCCCTGCACGCCACGCACACACACACACACCTGTGTGTGCCACCGCGTCTCTCTGCATGTGTAATGTGTTTGTCACTGTGTGTGTGTGAGTTCGTATTCATGTGCGTGTGCGCGCGCGCGCCGGCAGAGCCTAATAAATGAACAAGTGCAAGGTGGCGGGGGCTAGCGCGGGCGGCCGGTCGGGCAGTACAGTCCTGTGGCTGCAGGCCTGCACTGCAGATCCCCGCACGGCGGCCAGCAGCGGGCCTCTCTGGGTCACACCGCGGAGCATCACCGCACTCGCTGCAAACATTTGGGCCCACGCCAACACAACGGGAGAGGAAAGAAACCGGGTAGGGGTGGAGGCAGCGTGAATGCGCGAGGGAAGTCCAAAGTCACCCCGGCGGGGATCGAACCCGGGCCTGGGCGCCGAGCCCTACATCTCGACGCGCTGGAATGAACGCGACAACCGCTGTCATTAGCGGTGGTCGTTAGTTCCTGGCCCTGTCGCCGAAGAGGCCATGACTCGGGCCACACGGCGCTAACGGCCCTGGCATCCGAGCAAACTGTCAATACTCCGTGCACGTCCACGAGGTGAGCAGCACCGAGTCCCTCGCGCGCGGAGTGTCTTCCGCAAAGTGGGCTCCGTTACTCTGGCGAGTGTCAAGGCGTGTTTCAGTCTCATTGCGGTTGGGTCGCGGGTGGAGGGGGTCCGCGTCATGGTCCGGTACGCCGTCATGCACCGGGACGCCGCCCCGGTCGCGGCGCACGTGCGGCGACCTTTCCGGCGCCGTCCGCGCCCGGCCGTGGCCCCACGACGCCCACCTCCGACGCCGTGCGTGACCCTGCGCGACGCTCCGCTTCCAAAACTCGATAGTGGCCGCGGACCGCGCCGGCCTTGACGCCGGGCTCGCTGCGCCACCCCACGTGCGCCAGGCCGCCGACGAGGGCGCGACTACGCGAGGCCCACGCACACTAGGCGGCGTCCACGACGGCGCCGCGGAGGAAGCGGCGTCGCCGCGGAGGAAGCGGCGTCGCCGCGGCGCCTCGCCCGCCGGCCAGTCAGCTGACTAGGCCAACCCGGCCTTGCGCGCGGGGCCCGGCGGCCCGGCCGCGCTAGCGTAATCCGGCCGCACCCCCTTCCCGGACGGCCACGCGGGCCACGCCCCCGACCTGCTAGCGTCGAGCGCCCGCCTGCACGAGGGGAGGGTGGCAGTAGTAGGGGGGGGGGGGGCGGACGCGGGACGGCGCGGCTCGGCATGGAATGGAACAGGGAACGCGTGGACGACGGCCTCCGCCTCCAGCCTGCCTCCAGCCAGCCGGCATGCCGTGCGCCCCAACCCACGGACGCCCTGCGCCAGCAGCGCGAGCCTCCAAACCCGCAGACTTATCATCGGGCTCCAGTCATTCACCCTCCAAGACTCACGTCGACCGACAAAAAAACCTCTTCGACTCGGCGACCGAATTTCGGACCAAACTTTTCCCCACGTCGGTGTGCGGAAACATGCACACGGAAATGGACGAGATCCGGCAGCACCGAATGGGCGCAGAGAGGGGAAGGGGGGGCAGACTACACGACCTCCGCCCGAGGGCCACTTCCGGATACAGTAGTTGGAGAATAGCGGCCCAGAGGGCCACCTGAAGGGCCGGGGGCACTACAAGCTGCAAAGGAAGTCTCCAGGACGACGCCCCGCGGTGTGACCGTGTGCCCCGGCCGCCCCCGCCCCGCTCGCCCCAGGTCGGCATGTTGTTCCGGTCCGGGGCCCTACGGGGCCCTACGGGGCCCCAGCCAGACCCTGCTCATGCCAACGGTTCAACCCGCTCGACTTGGGCAAAAGGTCATGCCCGGGGCTGCTCAGGCGGGCTGCAGCAGCGCGGCCGAGGCCCCCGCAGGACGCCAATGCAGCATCGGCAACGGAGCATCGCAGCCGAAAAGCGAGTATCGTGGTGAGGAGCGGGCCGAGGGGGAGGGGCGGCACGGCCGGTACCCGGTCCTGGAGTCCCTTGTCCGCCCGAGCCGAGTCCGGTCCCGGAGCTGCACCGTGCACTGCACACGGCCCGCCCGGTGCTAGCAGACTCATTCCGAAAGTCGTTTTCATCGCTCGGTCTCCCTCGCACTCAGGGGCGTCGCGTCTGGGTCCGAGAGGGACCGAGCGACGGCCTGGCCACAGCCACAGGGCAGCTGCACCGCCTTTGGCCGTCTTGGCCCGCTTCGCGCTTCGCATCTCCCTCCCTCCCCACTTTTCCTTTCCAACGGATCCCGATGCGACGCTGCCGCTCCACGTGCCCACCGCGACGGCCGACGCCCTCCGCTGTGGACGGCCGCCGGCCGCGGGTTCGAATCCGCCGCCCGCGCCGCGTTTCTCTTCCAGAAGTCCAACAACGCGGTCCCCTCGACAGCGCGGCTTTGTCGCCAGACGCGTCGCGGCCCTGCGCCACGCGTAGCGACGCGGCGCCCGAGCCCTGGGAGGCGCTCTGTTTCGGGAGGAAGGGGGTGCAGCAGGCGCATCACCAACAAGCGCCTCGTCCTTCAGTCTCTGTCGCACTCATGGCGCCGCCCGCAGACGTGCGAGAGAGACTCTTCGGAAGCGCTGGGTAGGAGAGCGTCGCCGCCGCGGGAGAGCTCCGAGCCCCGAGGGGGAGGGGGCAAAAAAAGGGCGCCGGGGATGCCGGCGGAGAATGGCCTTGTTGCATTCCCCGGGCCGGCAGCCCTGGCAGCCCCGGCCACACCGAGCAGCGGCCCAACACGGCTTTGTTCAAAGGAGTGGGGTTCCGGCGGGTCAACCAGCAGCGCTGGCCGCCGTCTCAACACGAAACCAAAGCGGAAAAAAGAGAAGGGGTCACAAGCAGCGCGCGGTGCGATCAATAGACACACATAATGCGGCATAAGGGGCTGGCTGGCCGCGGGCGGGGGAGACGCGGGGCTCCACAGGTAGCCAGGTACCCGGTGCAACGCGCCACAGCTGGAGAGAGTCATCAACCAGGCCCTCTGCCCAGCCGAGCCATTCAGAAGAGCTGTTTGTGGCTGTGTCTCCCTCGCACTCTCACGGAGAACCCCTTACGACAGAGCCGGCGCAACGAAACGACTCCCGTATCGCTCATCAGGGAACACCCTGGCCACCCCCAGAGCGCGTCCTCAACATCCAGACCTCGGCCGACGCCGCTACGCCGCCTCCGAGGCATCGGGGGTCGCCAGGTCAGCCAGCCGCCCGCCTCGCATGCCTCGCCGTACGCAACGACCGCGCGCGCGCACGCACACACGGATACGCGGCGGGGGCGGGGAGGGGGAGCCCAGCCGAACCGGCGGGAAACCGATTCAAACGAGCCGAGGGGAGGAGCCTCCGCGCAGTCGGCCGTGTACGCCGTGGCCGCGCAGTGGGAGTGGGGGGCGGCCGCGGCCCACTGTGGGCGCGGCTCGCCACGGCGCGGTCCCCCAGCTTTTCCCGCCATTTGGGACGCGACAGCCCGCCACCGCGTTCACCGCCACTGCCCGCGACCATCTACACCCGCCGCGGCGCCGTTTGCACCGCCACTAGAACGGCCGGGAGGGGATGACGGCGGTGCAGGGCCTAACCCTGCGCAGCGTTTGACAGCGCGCCTAGATCCCACCGCGACGGCACAGTGGGCCACACAGAGCCGCCCCTTCGCGAGCGGTCCCCGCGGCCCAGTGGCCCCGCCCCGGGCAGGTGCGAGAGAGACAGCGAGACAGTGCGCGGCGACACCTCGCGCGGGGGCATTGAAGACCTAGAGGCGCGCACCGCGCAGCGTCGACACAGCGGGCCGGCCGGCCGGGCTGCCAGGCGCGATCCGCGTCCGCGACCCATTTTCAGGGACGCGATGACGCCGCGCGGCCGGCCGCCAACAGGCCACGTAGTGCCACCGCAAGGTCCCGCGGTCGCGCGGTCGCACAGTGGGCCGGTCAAGATCCCGGACGTGTTTTGAGCTCCAGAGTAGCTTAACGGGACGGGAACCGAACGTTTGACCCCATCAATCGATCGATCTCCGGACGTGGAATCCATTGGTGGGGTCACACGTTCGGTTCGAGTTCTTTTTGGTGACTGAGGGGCTAGAATTTGAGCCGCCTCAACGGTATTCTGACCCACAGTGCGGTGCTACCGAAGGCCTCCACCGTGGCGCAGCTAGCGCAACCGAGGCGCCAGGGACCAGCGCGCAGCCGGCCGCTCCGACTGCACACGATCAACACGATCCAGCCAAGGCCACTCATTGGCGACCCCGAGGGTCATTCATTCGTCATCTCGCCGAGGTCACGAGGGCCGCGGGAAACGCTGGGCGCGACCATGAGGAGGGCTTAGAGCCGTGCGGCTGCACCGCTTCAACATTGACTAATTAAAAAAAAAAATAAAAAAAAAAAATAATTAATAATAATAATAATAATATGAATAATACATAATTCGAGTATTTACAGGTATGAGGCCATTATGATTGAATTGAAGCCTGACACACCCCTTCGCTTGTAACTAGTGACAACACACCAAATTTGTAGACACGCCATCAGTCCGTGAAAGCCTGAAGCCTGATTAAACACAGCTGAAGTGGGTTGGTAGATAAGGGCCCCCCTCCCTCATCACAACCACAACCATACTCACTACTCTAACAACACTAATCCCACAACAGATGAGGCAAACCATTACATGCATTCATGTAAATACTAGATCAATAGCTGGTTGAAGATATACATCATTTGGATTTCGACAGCCTCTGAAGACATAAGCATGAGAAATGTTTGCTAGGAGCAAGAACGGTACTTTCAACAGGTAAAAAGAAGCTTACCTGGCCATCCTGCGATGGGGTTTTGAAAATGGCACGGACGCCTGGATTCGACAAGACATTTAAGATTCCTTTCTGAGCAGGACTTGCAGCCAACTTGATAACTTGGGGTTGACCTGCAACAAAAGGAAGGTAAAACTAGTAACATTAAATGGTCCATGCAACATCACAACTTCCTCCGAAAGAAAAAGATAAGATACTCGTTGACATATGATTTAACAGCATCACTTGGCAGCATCACATAACCTCCAATGCTAAGTACCACAATGACAAAATCGACAATTAAAAAATATAAACATCTGTTTCCACACGAATGGAAGCGATTCAATCCGTGAATGAGTAGACAGCAAACCTGGCAAGACTCTAGAAGGTAGAGCTCCTCTAACCTCCATCTTCAACCCAGGCCCTAAACCAGGGCCTAAGTACAGGGGAGGGTGGTCGCGCAGGGCCTGAGGGGCGCACACGTACGAGGGCCGGCCACTCGCAACGAGGAACGAGGCAGACCGGGCCGAGCTAAACAGACGACAGAGGCGAGGGAGGGTCGAGTAAACGGCGACCCCTAGCACAAACACGGCATTGGCATTGGATGGGCGTACGTGGGACGGGGCCACTGTGGTGGCCTCGGCCCAGACACCGCCACAAAAGCAAACATTTCGGCCGAGAGCAAATCGAGAGAGCTGTTGGGGTCTCAATGAAAGAACCAGCCCGCGCTGACCTGGCTCCCTTCAGCGCGTATCGAGCTCCTGCTTAAAATTTTGGAGCCGCGCACAAAGTCCCCCACTGACGATGGAGCTTACAGTCACCGCAAATTGCCGATAGGAGAGGTTAGCGTCTAGCATCATCAACTTCAAAATACTGAATCGTGTAAGTGGCCAAAGCCCACGCCGCAAAACCCTTGAGGGGCTCGCGCGCATGACGTCCGCGTAACAACACGGAGTTAGTGAGGGGACCGTTTCAAATTCAAGTTGAAAATCTCATCGTGGCAAGCTGCTCCGGGCAGAGGCAGAGGCATCGCTTCGGAACTCACCCCGGATCAAGTGATTGACCGTGTTCCCTTGCTGGCTCATCTTGCACACTTCTTGGCTGGGACTCGCTGTTGACACGCCGGGCTCAATTCGGCCCGTTAATGACACCTTTCTCCACTTTTCAGCCCTTCAATTTGGCCACTTTTCGTCGACTGGTCAAAATGGCGACTGCAAGAGATGCACATTTCTAGCCTTGAGCTACGTAGAATACTGCAGGTATTCCGCAAATTCTAGCGAATTTCGTCACACGAATGCTAATTCTAGCCGTTCAAAACAAAATAACGGGGGAAATCCAGAAACACCATGTAGAATTCGTCAATGGAAACTTGGCTCCGCGGTGCAAAAACGCATATTGGGAGGGAGAAGCTTCCTTGTGAGAGCACCACACCGTAACCCCCACCCCGGCCTTCCGGAGGCCTGTGATTGGTCGGCCGAGACAGGCGGTTCCTGCGGCCGGTTGTGGCCGCAGTGCATTGTGGGTCGAAACGACCAATCAGAAACGAGCCGACATGCGCTGCGTTTTGTTTCCGTCGCCGTCAGCGCGAAGGTTCGCTTTCCTACGATAACCACTGGACTTGTGTTGTAACCTTCCATGCCTATTTGGTCAGTCTAATTGGTTCAACGTTTTTAACAGTCATAGCGAGGCGATTGGATTTGTTCATAGTTCCTTCATTATCTTTACAGTGCTGCACAAATGCCTGAATGATTCACTCATTTTCGTGGAGAGGTGGTACGTATGGGTGAATTTAAGGTTATGGGCTTTAGTGTACAGGATCTACGACCTGTAATAGTCGTCTGTAGTCAGTTTTGGAAACACATCCAATCGTCAAATTATGTATGAAATGTTGATTGTTTGCGTCATTAGTGCAAGCGACTCCACAGGCTTGCCATTTTATTGTCTTATTGCTATTAAGTTATTATTGTTTAAATGTTTCTAGACTTTTCTATTGAGAACTTGTACTTCTTTTACATATCCTTTTGTCTACATTTAATCTTGCTCCCTGTCATAATTTCCCATTACATTTTTCCTCCGTAGGCTTCATTGTAGACTGTCCAAACAATGGAGGAGAACCAGGAAAGCAATGAATGTCCAGTTTCGGGAAGTTCGGAAGAGCCTCCTGATTCAAATATGAATGAATTCTCTGCGAGTAATAGCAATACCTGGTTTCATTTGAAAACCATCACCACATTTAATTCAGGTATTTAATTATTTTTTTTGTTTTGGTTTTATTTTTTTGTGAATTTTTAAGACTTATATTATTACTTGTCCTGCTTTCATTCAGAATTCTCAACACAGAAATGCTCAAGGGAACAGTACCATTCCCAAAGTGAGAACCATGCATCCATTAATAAATGTTTTTGTCAAGAAACTAACTCAGGTGGTATTAAAATCAACAACAAGCATACGGAGGCAAGAGCTTCCTGTGGCTCAAATATTGAAGGACGCTGTAGATCAGAACGCATTGAGCTTCCCTCATCTCCATTCCAAGATGTACCTACACTGCCAGTAAAAGACTCAGAATCTGTTACCAAAAAGGTGCCAAAGCCAACTTCAAAACATAGAAGAATGAGACGTAGAAGCCAAAGCAACAGTTTATCAGAAGGCCACCTCCCTTATGGTATTGAAGCAGACCCAGTTAGTCACTTTTCAATCAGCTCTAGCTCACATCGAAATGGCACTGTGAGTGATGTTGGTGCTGTTAATCCTACCAGTGACAGTATGAGGCCCTGCACACCAACTTCTGTCCAAAGTTTGACTCGTTTTTCCCCTACAAGTTTACTTGTTGAGTCTTTGATTGATCAACTATGTAAATTGATGGAGAAAGACAGTGGAAAGCAAAAGAAGCTGTATCATGGTAGGTTTGACTCATACCCAGACTGTTTTATCGTTTCTCAGCTTGATTTTGTTTGATGATTATTGTCAATTTCTCTACCAACAGTCATATGTGAAAGACTTCATCAGATGCGACTCATTGATGATACTTACACCATTGAGGAATTCCAATTCATGCGGAGTCACTATCAGAAGGCTTTGTACCAGCTACTAGCTGTAGCTAAGTCATCAACCCAGTCACCATCTGGCCGGAGCATCCTTCTACCACTGCCAAGGTTCGGAAAGACAAACCGTCTGTAATTAATAACATGGAGGCTCTTCTACAACTTTATTTTAACAATTGTGTTATGTGTTATTTCTTGTCAGCTCAAATATGGATGTTGATATTAAAATGAGCTCAGAACAGGTTTTAGAATGGTCCCGTTACCAACATGAATACCATGAGTTAGAATATATTGCAAAGGGTGGCTTTGGTCATGTTTACAAAGCTCGGAATAAGTTAGATGGTGGTGAATATGCCATCAAAAAAATATTTCTCAGGTAACATGCCATATCATACAAAACCCACTCTGACCTTGGCATTGCTGTATTTGTTGATTCTAATGAAATATCTTCCACACATAGGTACCGATATGTAGAAGGGTTCCTCAGAAGCCTTAAAGAAGTGAAGATGCTTGCTCGGCTTAACCACCCTAATATTGTATCATACAAAGCTGCCTGGCTGGAGCCATTAGATGACGATAAAGCCAAAACTCAAAGATCTTCTCCCAGTAGTGAGTCTCAAGAAGCATCTTTGTCTGTAGTTTCTTTGAATGCTGATTCTCGGTAAGACCATCATATATATATTGTTCCAACTCACCAATACAAAGGTGATGCTTCCTTTTTGTCAATAAAGTGTGGCATTCTCCCTTGCAGGTTTCCTCTTCCACCAGCTCGTCCAGAAACAGCTGATGATTCTCTTGATATTGTGTTTCTTGAGTCTTCCTCAGAGGCAAAAAATAAAAATGTCCCTAGCAGTGTTGTTAAACAGCAGCACACTGGAAGTCACCCTCTTTCAAACATCTTGGAGACATCAGAATCAACCAATTTTGGCAAAAGCAATTCCATCAACTCATCTCTGCTACTTGGGAGTAGTGGTGATTCGGGGAGCTCAAGTAGTTCCTCAGGAAAAGCAGCAATGTGTCCCGTAAATCCTAAAGCGACTAAAAGAAAAAACTCAACTACCGTAGTAAGTAAAAATTTGTAGATTTTTGAAATAAAATTTTAGTGCTTTGAGGTACTATTATTAATCAATTATTTTTATGCTCCTTTTTATGCTCCAGAGGAATTGGGCAACACTTTATGTTCAAATGCAATTATGTGAACGAACTTTGAGACAGTGGTTGGATGTTAGGAATGCTGCATTGCCAGCTTGTCCTTTGTCTCCTGATTCTAGTGATGGAAATCTGGCTCTTAACCTTTTTCGAAAGATAGTGAGAGGTGTTGACTACATTCATGCCCAAGGCATAGTTCATCATGACATAAAAGTAACCTTTGTTGCTTTCCTCCAATTATTTCTTTCATCTTCAAAACCATAAATTATTGCCATAAAAACTATAATATTAATGTATGTTTCCTCATACTTTCATTTTCCAGCCCAGCAATATTTTTGTAAATTCAAACTTAAGAGAAGTCCAAGTAGGCGACTTTGGATTATCGTGTTGTATCCTCAGCAGAGTCGACAGCACAGGTGTCATCGGTGAACACCATGGGGAAGTTGGGACGCGAATGTATGCAGCTCCAGAACAATTACGGGGTAAATGTTCTTCAAAGGTATGTAGTTTACCCCTCTTTTTATTTTCCTGTTCTCTTGACACATGTGAATTATTTGCAATTATCCTTTTAAATGAATTATTTTACCCCATTATTTATCATTTCTGTTCCAGAGTGATTTGTTCAGTCTGGGTATTGTTTTTCTTGAACTGCTTCAACCATTTCATACTGATATGGAAAGAAGTAAAGTTATCCACCAGTTAAGATCAGGTCTGCTCCCATCGGAATTAACAACTATGTGGCCTCATGCTGTAAGTATTCAATCAAGTTTAAATCTGATGTTTGATGTTTTGTGTCATTATGTAACTGTCTTTTTTTTTTTTTTAAGGCCAGACTGATTAGTGATTTGATTACCTCATCTCCTATGGCAAGACCGACAGCAAGTGACCTTCTGCAACGTTTAGATTCTTTGTTGCGGGCTCACTTGGAACATGACATTCATTCTCAGTTGGCTGCGAAAGATGAAACCATTCGACTATTGAAGGAGGCTGTTGCATCCAGGGACCAAGAAATTGCAGAACTCCGCCAAAGACTAGCGACATTTGAAAATAAGCATTGAACTCTCAAATATAACTTCAATTTATCAAGTTTGTGTTGATATGCCATGATAAAAATGAAAGGAGCCCGGGGACCTTGTTAAAAATTTAGTATTTTTACTTGTCTTGCTGCTTATCTTTTAAACAGTTTCAAGATGAGGAGCTAGTCCATTTTACACTGTAAATCAAAGTCCAATGAATTCCTTTTGAACATAATTTTATTTCTACTAAATAAGCTCGTATATTGCTCTAGTCAGGATTTGCACTCCAACGTTGCATCCAAATTGATGATGTCTGGTTTTGCTTTTATTTCATTTTTTAACGGTAGGGACAACTCTTAATCTAAACGATATTTAGTAGTAATATTTTATGTGGGATGTGGGTATTGTCTGTGGAATTAACAGACCTTGGCTGTGAATTATTTTTATTTTCAATTTATTAATTCCTACTCGTTTTAGGTATCTTGTAAACTCATTATTGGGGTCTTCCTTACCTTTTTCCATGGATTCTACTCGAACAAAACTCCTGGTTTCATGTTTATCCATGGCGACCGAGTGCCTCCATGGTGTGTCTCTTTTGATGTACAAATTTTTGCAGTGCTTGTCTTGTTTTGGTTGTTTATTTTACTGTAATTCTGTAGCCTACGTACTGATAGCTTAAGGTTTGTGTTTCTTCAGTAATTTCATGAAGCAATAAATTGAATAATAAAAGAAAATGGTATACATGTTTCTCTCTTCCTCTAATCCAAGTTGCTTCAAAGCGATTGACTTGGATTGACTCTGAATTTTGCCGCGCCGTGAACAAAAGTCCGTTTCCGTGTAAGGACTCACGATTCACGTTCAAGAAGGCGGAGGAGAGGTCGTCTGTTTTGTGGGTTTTGATTCTCTTGAATCAAACACGAATGATTTATTGAAGATCGTCAATCGTTTCGAACCTTCTCAAGTTGTGTGTGCTCTTTTTCTGTGAAAGCTTGAAACGTAAGTTATTTTTTACTTTGACTGCCACTGGTGTTTGGTATTTACACTTCCCACAGTGTTTAACAAAACTGTGTTAACCTAAGCGAAACGTGAAAACGTTCCAGTTGACACACCCTTTGCAGTGTTCCTGGAGAACTATTCTTTGCAATGGGTACCTACTGGATACCTACTAACTTTGATGAGCTCCTTGGTGGTATTAAAGAGGTTAGTGGTAACTTACTCAACTTGTTTACATGATGTTCTTATCCAAATGATCCAATATCCATGTGTCTTGTTTATCTTCCTCTCCTTTCACAGGCTTCACTCCTTCACTTTTTCCTCGAGGGGTTCCTTGTTGCTTCATTGTTATGGTTCATTTTCCGGAAGAGTTACAAAAAACAGGATGTTCACTCTATGTCGAAGGAGGTAAGTAGATCACATATTCACGTGCGTGCATTTACTAGACTTTGTTGGCTTATTGTATTTGTGTATTCCAGGAAGAAGATAGATTAATTGAGGAGTGGACTCCAGAACCTTTAGTCAGTACTCCTCCACAAGATCATCCAGCTCTTAAACCTCATGTTGTTACCGGAAAGGTATTAACTTTTTCAATGTCTCCCTTCCTAGTATCATCATGCACCTCAACTATTCCGTTTTATGCATCGTTATTTTATGGAATTTTTTTATTTTAGGCTGGTCATTACTTAGACGTTGATGGTCATCACTGTTTGAATCTAGCCACACACAACTATTTGAGCTTTGCTGACAAACCAGAGGTTGAGGAACGGGCTATTCAAAGCATTCGGAAGTATGGTGTCGGTTCATGTGGGCCTCGAGGTTTCTATGGGACAGTAGGTGAGTCACTTGTCTATCTCTATGGAATAATCATTCCTTCAAAAATCTCAAGTATAAGTATACTGTTTAATATTGAATATTTAATAGGAATGTTCTGTTTTAATTTACATTGACTTTTTGTTCAGATGTGCACTTGGAATTGGAAGAAAAATTGGCTAAATTTATGGGCATGGAAGAAGCTTGTGTTTATGCCTACGGTTTCTCAACAATTGCAAGCGCTATTCCAGCTTATGCAAAGCGTGGTGATGTTATCTTTGTGTGAGTTGTTCTACACCATCAATGATAAATCTTGCTTCTTTTCTATGGCTTTTTTTTTTTTTGTAATTATTATAATTTCCTTATTTATGATTCTCCAGGGATGAAGCGGTGAACTTTGCAATTCAAAAGGGCTTAGATGCATCTAGAAGCAAAATTTACTATTTCAAACATAATGATGTGCAAGATTTGGAAAGGTTGATGCTTGAGCACGAAGCAAAAAAGGTACACGTATTTGCTGTTTTGGCCTTGATGTTCGTAGGCACTTCCTTACCCAAAGCAATCACCCATCTATCTTCCGTTTTTGGTGTAATTTGCAGAATCCGGGTAAAGCCAAAGTCACAAGAAAGTTCCTGGTTATCGAGGGCATTTACATGAACACTGGAAATATTTGCCCCCTTCCTGCTCTGTTGGATTTGGCTCATCGCTTTAAATGCCGAACGATTCTTGATGAAAATGTTTCATTTGGAACCCTGGGAGAGACTGGTCGAGGAGTCACTGAGCACTTCAATGTCAATGTTAGTATATTTTGACTTTTCATAAGAAAGTAATTGGTATCTAGTCGTCAGGGTTCTGATGCTGATTTTGATATTTATTCTTTTACAGCGTGAAGATGTTGATCTCATTGTAGGCAGTATGGAATGGGCTCTTGGTTCCATTGGAGGGTTCTGCGTTGGATCCTCGTTTATCGTGGAACATCAGCGTCTCTCGGGACTGGGTATAAATACTTGGTTTTAGTTTTTTCCACTGTTTGATTTTTTCCCCTTATATCTTACAGTTTTTATTAAAATTCATTCAAAATTTTCAGGATACTGCTTTTCTGCGTCTCTTCCACCGTTGCTCACAGCTGCTGCTATTGCATCTCTGGAGGAAATTGAACGCAACTCATCTTTGATGTCTGTTCTTCATGGAAAATGCCAAGATCTTCACAATGCTCTGTCCAATCTGGGAGAGGCTGGATTCAGGGTTTCTGGCTACAGTGAAGGACCAGTGAAACATCTGTTTCTGTTGAACCCACCCAAAGATTTAGGGAAGCATCAAGCTCTTCTACATGATATATCTCAATATGTAAGTGCACCTTGAGGTCTTATTGTGATACACTTAGTTCCAGTTTCATCAGTTACATTTGCATGTATATTTATGTACTCTTCCAGTGCATCAGCAATGGAGTTGCAATTATACCAGCCTCATACTTGGACCAAATAGAAGCTCAACCTCGAACACCTTCCCTTCGCCTTACTGCAAATGTAGATCTCACCAAGGCTGAGATAGAGACTGTCATCAAAGTACTGACGCTGGCTGCATCAAAATATTTGTCATGAAATAACAGTAAATTTGATACACATGTAAACAGCTTATTTGTGTATCATTTTGGTGTCACAATTTTCTCTAATTATTTTATATCTTGGTCTTAGATGGTACCTATTTCATGAGACATTTCTGATAATGGCATCAACCACTTGAAATTGTTTGTCAGTTTATTCACATTTGATTTTTTTATTTTAATTTACTCACATTTGAGTGATTTTTTAAGGGCTTTGGCTGCTTTTCTGATGTACTATTTCTGATATTGTAGATGTATCAATTCACTTTTAAGCTGACTCTAGAAGGGAACTTTCTCTTTTGCCAAATACCACACTGTCTAATTTTGATGATTGACTTTTTTCTTTCGCAAATGAACAAGCTTAGCCTATTGAATTTTCTTCAGTTTGTTGTGCATGTGACACTGTCTTTTTTTCTACACAACTGTGTGTCACTATTTGTCTATCTTCATTTTCGATGAATGTTTTCAGATTTTGCTTCATGGGTCCAATCAATCCCAAAGATGTTTCCTATAGTCATTAGAAACCAGCTTCCTGTACTCCTGTGATGTAGTTAGTGTAAAATCTAACTAACGTTAAAGATTTTTGCAGAATGAATGTTTTCCATGGCATTCATAAGGACTCAAATAAAGTAGGACTTTTTTTAACTTCCATTTTATATGAACACATTTGTTATCAGTATTAAAATTGTACTCAACTGTCTGCCAGCTGTTGTAAATTTTTACAGTATGTAGAAATTTATTTTATGAAATATTTTTATGAAGTAAATAGTTCCAGAAAAGTAGGCAAAAAGTAGCCCAAACTCACTGGTGTGCGGCAGCCTATATCTTCTTGTGCCTATTATGCGAATTCTCGCCACTGTGGTAGAGAGACATTGGCTAGTAGGCAGTATGAAATAGAGTCCGCTGCACACCGGTGTGTTACGGGCACATTTTGCCTTCTTTTCTGGCAACACTAGTGGTTAAAAAAACAAACTCAAGAGGCACGCCGCAAGTTTGATGTCACTTGTTATTTCTGTTTGAATCACCTGATGCCTTCGTCTGAGGAATGATGTTGATACAAATAAACTCGTTTCTCGACAGCACTGTTGAAAAGTAGCGTTTTTGTGTTCGGCGCGACCTAAAATCCTTGGCCTGGCCCGTGGCCGGGCCCCTCAGCGACCCTCGCGGCGGCCCCGGACCCCTAGCCGGTCCGGTTATTTACCTGTGTCAAACTGCTTGATGGCCCTCGGCCGCCCTCGGCCAGGCCGGCCTCCACCACGTCCTCCTCGCTGCCCTCGCCGGGGAGGCCGGCGTGTCGACTCATTCCGCGGCCCCGGTCCCGGCTCCCGCCCTGGCCCGGCCCGCAGACTGATGCCGAGCGAGTCGTTTTCGTCGCTCTGTCTCTCTCACACTCACGGGGCGTCGGGTAAAGGTGCGAGAGAGACAGCGCGACGAAAACGACTTTCGGAATAGTCTGCCGCCCGGCCGTTCGTCATAATTATCCTTCCCCGTTGGCCGGGCTGCGCCAGGCTGCCAGGCCTCGCCAGTCTGCCAGGCCTCGCCACTCGCCCCCTTTCTCCGTGACTCTTGACCGCGGCCCTGTCCGCGGCCCTGTCTGAGGCCCTGTCCGCGGCCCTGTCCGAGGCCCTGTCTGAGGCCCTGTCCGCGGCCCTGTCAGAGGCCCTGTCCGAGACCCTGTCCGCGGCCCAGTCCGAGGCCCTGTCCGCGGCCCAGTCCGAGGCCCTGTCCCGCCGAAAAAGATAAGGGCCGCCGCACCGGCGGGGACGGGGGAGGCCTTGGGGTGCATCAACTAAGTGGAAGGGGCGCGTGTGTTGGGATACGGCGCACGGCTGACGGCCCGCCTGCCCTCTTCCCACCTGGAGCGCGACCGGCTGCCCCTGCCAGCGGCTCACCCTGCTTGTCTCTCTCGCACCCGGCGGGACGCCCCATGGAAGCGAGAGAGAGAGAGAGAGAGACAGAGATAGAGAGAGAGAGAGAGAGATCTCCGGCGCCCTGAAGCAGCCTGCGGGGCTGGGCCTTCCCTTTCAATTTCCCTAATGGACGGCTAACAGAGCGGCCGGCCGACAGCGCGGCCATGCCTCAGCCAGGCAAGGCGGGCCGCCCCTGCTGGCGCTACCCCCTACTACCCCGTCGGCCAGGCGCCATCCACCCCCCACCCCCGACGGCAACCCCCAGCGCGGGGCCGCTTGGCTCCTCCCTCCGGTGGGGTCGAGTGTTTGCCCAGCGAAGTGGCTGACTTGCCAACTTGTAAAGACCGCCCCCCAGGACGCAAAAGTACGTCCTACGTACCACACAACCAGCATTAAGGGAACTTCATCTTTTGACCAGACCATGACTCAGACCGACACAGATCTGGGCCGCGGGGTCACTTTACTCCTCACTTTGACCTTTGTAAAAATGAACAGCAGCGGGAAAAGCAAACGATTAAAAACACACCCGTACTTGTGTTTGAACCCGGGACTCCAGTGTCCCTGCTTCCCTTCGCTGCTACCCCCTCATTTTTCCGCCCCCCCGCGGGGGTAGATAGTAGTGTCGGGCACCACCACCTGCGAACATTAAGCAACGCCTAGTGCACTATACATCACAGGCTGACAGAGAGGAAACAGCCAGGCGGCCTACCCTGTGCAGCTTGTGCACTTGGTACGTAACCCGCGGCAGGGGCTCGAGGGACCACGGACCGGACCACGGACCGGGCCACCACTCATTGCAGGCTCGATGGCGGGGCGCGGGGCTGCGGGCTGCGGGGCTTCAGGTGTTTCAACAATCATGTCAAGAAGAGACTCGTGGATGCTCCGTCAACGTTTCTCTCGCTCTTTATTATTTTGTCCAAACTATGCATATGACTCGTGCATCACACATAAAGGTAAATACTTAACATGTGTGTTTTACACTTTACAACACGGAAGTAAACGTAAAACACAGTTTGAGATCATCACATGCAGTTTTGATTCATGTAAAAGGTATTGCACATGTAGCACTAACGTTTCCTCTCGGGCGTGCTTCTATGCACTTATTCTCCTTGTGGCTTCGATTTACAGGTTTCATTCACACTATTTCTATGACCACTGGTAAGATACTGTACAACGCACGAAAACCTTTCATGCACACATATGCACACACACACTCACTACTTACACATACACTTTTACAATGCTCATCTAAACTCACTCACACGAGGACTTGCACACTTTAAACTAGCTACGAAAAAGGAAAAGTGGAAAGAGAGGTGATGCTGTTTGTTTTTCTTTTAAAATGAAAGGACTCTATACTTTGTTTTTTTGTGATGCAACAATAATTTAAAGAAGCCCCAGTAAAATGGGCACTCGTTCTGTCGCCTTCATGTGGCGGAACGTGTAGCGCAGTGAGAGAGAACATAAATTATTGGGGTTTGAACAATTCGAACTAAGACTAAAAGAGAGACATAATTAATTTTAGTAAAACTTTGACTACAGAAATGCACGTGCTAACTTCTAGTTAAAGTGATAGACTCTGCCCTCGGATCCGACCAGAAATCCCAACATCGTCGGTCTTTTCAGCTTATCTTCTTTCTAACGATCCTAACTACACTACAAATCGAACACTTACACCTAAATCGACACTGTTTACTTTTCTTAAATTCCACTCCCAGTTCGGTCCAATATTTCACAACCGCAAAACAAAAACAACACAGCAAGTAGGACGACTAGGAAGGAACGGGTAATCGGTAATCTGAGCTTCTCGCGCAGAATATGTCTTGTTGCTCCGCTTTTGAAACATTTGAACAAAATCCTTTTATCACAGTCTTCCTTGAACGGCAGCGGGTGCATGGCGGCATTGCTGTGGTTGTCGTGTCGGAGAGACAGACTAGAAAGCAACCCTCCCACCCCTCGCACCAGCCCAAGCCATCGCACGTCAAAACGACCACCCACTTCAATCCTTGTTTATGGCACAAACTCCTTGAAGCTCTCGACACGCGGTTTTGTAATGTCCTGAGTCACTGATTTTAGCTTGGGGGACCTGGGAGACACTTCCGCTTCTCTCAGTCGACCCAGTGGGAAAGGGGCATTCCCCGTCCCTCCGGGACACCAAGGCATTTGTACTTTACAGCAGTCGGCCTCAAAGGAAGCCACGCGACACTTCCTTCTGAAGCCAAGCAGGCCGCTGCCGCCGCTGCCGGGCCCGAGTCTCCGCTGCCGCGATGCTCTACGCGTTGGTGTGCCTCTTCATGTGCAGGGCGAGGTGGTCGCTCCGCGAGAAGGACCGGTCGCAGAGCCTGCACTGGAACGGCCTGTCGCCGGTGTGCTTGCGGTAGTGCCTGGTCAGCTCGTCGGAGCGCGCGAAGGTCCAGCCGCAGCCCTTCCAGCCGCACTGGTACGGCTTCTCGCCCGTGTGCGTGCGGAGGTGCGCCTTGAGGTGCGAGGACTTGGTGTACGTCTTGCCGCAGCCCGGCTGCCCGCACGTGTGCGAGCTCAGCTTCTTGCGCCCGCCCGCGCGCCGACCCTTGACCTTCGGCACGCCGGGACCCGCGGCAGAAGCGCGCCGTCCCCTCCCCTTGGCGGCCGGCGGCCCCGGCGGCGCGGGCTCCGCGCTCTCCGGGTGAAGGGAGGCGGGGGGCGGCAGCGGCGGCAGCAGCGGCGGCAGCTTGCGCGTCGGCGACGACAGCAGGTCGGCCAGGTTCGGCGACGACGGCGGCGTCATCACCTTGGGCACCTGCAGCGGGGGCAGCTGCAGGTGCGTGGCCAGGATGGACATCCCGTAGGACTGCGGCGGCGGCGGCGGCAGCGTGTCGGGGCTGGCGGGCGGCGACATCTGCCCGTGGCAGTACGCCACCTGGGGGACCTGGTGCAGCTGAGGCAGCGCCGGCACCTGGAAGCAGCCGTCCGCCGGCATGTCGGCCATGTCGGCGTGCACGATGGTCATCATGCCGCTGTAGGTGTCCTGCGGCACGTCCTGCAGCGGCATGGCGTCCTGGTACGCCTCCAGGCGCAGCATGCCCATGCCCTCGTCCAGGGGGCTGGGCGGCTGGGGGTTGTACGGCATCAGGTACTGCTCGTCCTTGACGGGGTGCGGGGCTGGCGGCGGCGGCGGCGAGTAGAAGCTGCCCTGCTCCGTGGCGAAGTTGATAAGCATGTCCAGGTCGACAAACTCCTCCGCCTGGTAGGCCAGCGGGTCCTCGCCGTCCGGCACCAGGTAGGGGTGCGGCACGGCGGCCGGTGGGGGCAGCGGGGGCGGCGGCAAGCACGACGCCATGGAGGGCGGCGGCGGCGGCGGCGAGCCCACGCACACGGGGGCGGCCTGCGGGGCCGGCGGCTGCCCGAGCAGCACGCTCTCGATGTCCTGCCACATCTGGAACAGAAGACAGTCCGGTTGAAACGCGACGCAACGGCCGGGGCGACGGCCTGCCCTTGTCTGCCCTTGGCTGCCCCTATTGGGCGCCACGGGTGCGATGGCCCTTGGCCCTACCCGGGGCACCGCGCGGCGCCGCAGCACGCAGTGCACCCACCCCGCCCGGTAGTGACGTAACCCCGCCAGCCCGCGCAGGCCGGTAACTGAACCCGGCTCGGCCCGAGTTGAGTTGCTCTGCTCTTGACAGATCGGTGTCGGTCGCGTCGGTACGGCCGACCAGCAAAGCTGCTGCCGCCATGCTTGTTGCGACGGGGCAGCGCCGGGGCAACGCCGGGGCCCCGCGCACTTCCTTGTAGCCAGGCGGCCTTGCAGAGCTCGATCTGGCCGCCCCACCCGTCGCACCTCCCCGTCGCACCTCCGCCCCCTCCTGCTCCGTTCGCTGAACCTTCCTTCCGCTTGCCCTGCTACGCTCTGCGTTGCCACCAAGGCCACCGACGCGGCCGGCCGCCGCGCCCCGCCGCGCCCCGCCGCGCCCCGGACACCCTGCGTCACGCCGACCGCCGGACTCGCCGAACCGAACGCAGTGGGCCGATCATGCGCCGCCGGAGTCCTCGCGGTCCGCGGGGCGCCGCGGTCCGTCCGGCTCCGGGTTCTCCGAGTTCGCGACACGTCGCCGCCGCCGTGCCGGAGCAAGGAATAGATCCGGGCGTCGCGGCGCCCCGCGTTCAGGTCTCCGGCTGGCCGCGTCCGGGGCAGCCCGGCCTAGTATTTGCGGAGCAGGGCAACGGCAGGCTCTGCTCTCGTCGCTCTGTCTCTCTCGCACTCACAGGACCTTCCGGAAAGGTGTCTCCATTTATGCTCCCATTGAGCAAATCGCGGCTGGAATTGAATGCGCCCTGCCGACGGCCCGCCTTATGGCTGCCAAGAGGCTGGGCGATGTTTCCGCAATAGGCCGCACTGGCTCGCTCTCGTCGCCCCACAGTGGGTCAGAAGACCGTTGAGGCGGCCAAAATCCCGGACACGTTTTGAGCTCCAGAGTCGCTAAATGGGACTCGAATCGAACGTGTGACCCCACCGATGGATTGCTCTCCGACCGAACGAGGAATCCATTGGTGGGGTCACACGTTCGATTCGAGTCCCATTCAGCGACTCTGGAGCTCAAAACGCGTCTAGAATTTCGGCCGCCTCAAGGGTCTTCTGACCCACTGTGCGCCCTGTCTCGCTCCCACCCCTACCGGACGCCCCGTGAGTGCGAGGGAGACATAGAGCGACGGATGCCAAGAAGGCAGTGGCGCTGTCGCCTGGATGCGACACGCAGTGGATACAGACGCAGTGTCCAGCAAGCCAAGCAGTGTGCCAAACGTGCCAAACGGTGTCAAATTGATGTCGAGTGGCCGCCGGCGCTTGCGAAACGACTGCCGATGACGACACGAGTCGCGCTGCACAGCGCCTGCTGGCACGGCGTCCAGCACGCCTACAAAGGATGCGGAATGAATGACAACCAGCTCACTAGTCCACACGTGCAGTGCTGGGCACTTCTCTCTCTTCCTTTGTCTCTCTCTCTCTCTCTCTCTCTCTCTCTCTCTCTCTCTCTCTCTCTCTCTCTCTCTCTCTCTCTCTCTCTCTCTCTCTCTCTCTCTCTCTCTCTCTCTCTCTCTCTCTCTCTCTCTCTCTCTCTCTCTTTCTCGAGCGGCGCGGCGAGGCGCAAGCACCTTGACATTTGATAAGGGCGCTCGACCCTCGTCGCTGCGTGCTCATGTCTGCATACGCACGTCTCTCTCTCTCTCTCTCTCTCTCTCTCTCTCTCTCTCTCTCTCTCTCTCTCTCTCTCTCTCTCTCTCTCTCTCTCTCTCCCCTCTCTCCCCCTTCCCCCTTCCCTCCCTCTCTGCCTGTGTTTGTGCACGTATGCAGGAATGAAAGTGCGAATCAAGCGGGTGCACGTGCAGGTGCACAAGACCGCAAGTGGCGCAATCAATGGCACTTATTTTGCAATGCGCGTCGATGCGGGCAGCAAGCAGCAGGACAATCATCGTTTACACCAAACCAAAACAAAACCTTATTTGACATGACGTTTCGGCGATCCTCCTCGCGTGCTGCGCGCCCCTCGCCACGCCGGCCCGCGGGGCCCCCGCCACCCCCGGCACCGCTAATGTAATTACTGCGGATAAGACGTGTACCGCCCGCCGGCCGCCTACTCTGTGAAGAGGACGGCTCCAAATCTCAAAATCGCTGACGAATTCGGTACGCAGTATCAAACGGAAATAATCAAGTTAGAATCCATGCAAAAAATAAAAGACTAAATCGATAAAAAATTAAAACGAACGAAAGAAGTGGCAAAGATTCCTCCTCAGGCAAAATGCAAGCGTAGAACAAATGGTCGACGCCTGCAAGTGTCGACCTGTCCTATACTTGAATTTGCAGTGTGCTTAATTTGAGAAGAGCGCCGCCATTTGCCTTGGTAAGTGCGGCAGTCATCCCCTTTATGACGTGACGTGTTTCTTGTTTCGAGGCGACGCCGTCATGTCGCATCCCGGTCGCGTTTTGGAGGTTTACGACACGATTATGATCCGGGCCAGCAGGCAGCTGGGTCTCATTAATTCAGGCAAAGTAAGTGGGGCCAGAGGGCCCAAACCACAGAGGCTTTTCTCCACGCACATAAAAATCAAAATACGGGCGCGTGCGGCATTTTCGTGCCGTCCAAACCATTTTAATAAGCGACGTGGATTCGCCGCAAATTTCGCATCGCCCGGCGGCGCCCCGACGCTGTAGAATAAGGTCGCACGGCGAGGAACGGCGCGCGGTAAAAGAACAAAAGTTGAGAGGAAAACGCGTCTCGTCGTCGGGATGGGAATAAAAGGCTTCCTTTTATTGGTCCGTCATTTCACCTCTTCTTATTACGGTAATGAGCGGTGGGTGCACTGCCGTATACTTAGCGCCCTCCGTGTGTGCAAAGACGACGCGGTGCAGCGGCGGCCCGCCGTGCAGAGACCAGGCGACGTCAAACGTCACTTTGGCCGGCGGCCTCCAACCAAACTCATTCCACGCTCTCTCTCTCTCTCTCTCTCTCTCTCTCTCTCTCTCTCTCTCTCTCTCTCTCTCTCTCTCTCTCTCTCTCTCTCGCAGCGAGCGCGCCGCGCCGTGAGTGCGAGGGAGACAGACGGCGTCGGCGTGACCCTGCTGGCGCGCCTCGCGTGTCGATCCCCATCCCTGCAATTTCTCATTCGGGGGTTTCGCCCGAGCGTCTCTTCCGTCTCAATTTTCTGCATGGAAGGGCGGAGCGGAGCGTGAGGCCGCCGGCCGGGCCCAGGGGCCGAGAGATTCGGACAAAGGACCCAGCAGCGAGATGAAGAGGTTGTTTCGTCTTTTGGCGCGCGCAAAAAAAAAAAAATAAAAAAAAAAAATCCGCAATATTTTGCGATTTTTTTTTTTTTTTAAAACTTCTGATTAAATTTGTATAATTAAAAAAATATCATGCGTAGAGCAATTTTTGATTAAAAAAAATTAAAAAAATACGAACGCATGCATTAAAAATTCGTCAACCAAACACACTTTTTGTATTTTCAAAACAAATAAGTAAAAAGGCGCATTCTGAATTTGTCTCTAGATCAACAACAGCGTTGGCCGCTGCGGCATTACATGGACGGCCTTGAAATTCCGGTTTGATCATGCAGAATAGAACAATAATAATGACGTGACCCGCACGTCAAGCATTTGCCCGCCGTTGGACTGGCACCAGACTGCAGCTTGTTACGGTGTCGCGATTGTGTCTGCCTGTCCGTCTGTCTGTCTGTCCGAGCAGTTGGGGTTGGGGTGGCGCCGCCGCCTGGCGTCTGTCCGTCTCGGGCCGGGAAGTTCCGCGTCGTATGCCCGTCTGTCTGTCTGTCTGTCTCTGTCTGTCCGTCTGTTCGCGCGCTCGCCGGTCCGGTTGTCTATTAGTCGGCTCGCGGGGGAGCTTTCGCCTTGCCGGACTTTTCTTTTCAGCGAGGTGACTTGCCGATCTGGCTTAGATTCGAGGCCTGCGGCCTTGGCGAGGCCGCCGCCAACGCCACGCGCGCAGCCGCGCAGCCCATAACAACCAGTGCGTGTGTAATTTTTGTTATTGATTTAATCGCAGTGCCGCTACACCAGCGTGACTTCGAGAGGGAAGCCCGCGAAGCGGGGGTGGGGAAGGGGTGGGGAATCTCACACCTCCAGTGCACAGGGTTACCTGTGCTCGAACGCAGGGGGAGGCAAGTCTAAATATCTCGAGCAATAGCGCATTATTCCTCTTTTTGTCTGAACGATCTTGAAAGGTGGAAACAGCGCGGTGCCGGCAGAGAGAGAGAGAGAGAGAGAGAGAGAGAGAGAGAGAGAGAGAGAGAGAGAGAGAGAGAGAGACAGAGAGACAGAGAGAGAGAGAGACAGACAGACAGACAAACAGAGACTCGCCGCCAGGAAGTCTTTGGCGCGCTATCGTCCCGCTCGGCTGTTTTACGGTATGACTTTTGACTCTGCACTCGTTCCTTCTTTACTCGCTGCGACTCATTGAGGGGAGGAAGTGCGACAGAGACGCCAACAGGTGGGTCTGCGTGCGTGAGGTCGCGCCTGCAACAGAGTGTGCAACAGTGTGGCTGCAGGCCGCTGCATGCAGGCCGACTGACTCTATCTATCTCGCACTCGCGACGCCTCCCGTAAGGGTGCGAGAGAGACAGACAGAACGACCAAACACTTGGCGGAACCGCTGCGCTGTTGCGCGCCGTCATCGGGAACCCGAGACTCGATGGCGGCCTGCACTGCAAACGAGTAAAGCTCGGTCGGGTTGGGGTGCAGTGGAGCCTCTAAAGTTCAAGTTCAAGGAGCCGCGGTACACTGAAAAACCAAACGTGCTCTACACCACGTTGGGTGAGGTCATCGGATGGCATTGCATGGAATGGCCACATCAAACGTGGTCTAGACCACACCAACTGATGCGTTCCAAATGGCACTCATTTGACCCCACCAGTTGGTGTGGTCTAGACCACGTTTGGCTTTTCAGTGTAGGCAAGCCCGCAAGCGCCGGCCGCTCGACGGGACTGCCGACCCCGCAGGCGCTCTCCACCAAACGTGACAGCTTGCCGCTTCGCTCAACACTGAGAAAACCTTACAAACTATTTTAGGCCTTACAAAGAAAAGTAGCTTGTTATAACAAAGTATTTTGAGCCTACGTAAGCTTACAAAGAAAATACTTCGTAATTTACGAACTATTTTTCTTCGTATAACAAAGTAAATTAGTTTGTATTATGTATGCTCAAAATACTTCGTAAGGTTTTGAGCGTGCAGGACCAAAACGGGACAGGAGGCTCTTGGTCCAAGACCGTCAACAGGCCTTCGAGGTATCGATTTGGTTTCGATCTTGCTTGGCAAGTGGGTGGTCGAGCGCGGACTCGCGAGTTCCCGATCAGGGGATGGATTTAATGGTCCGGCCATCACACGCGGACTTTTCATTTTAAGCGTCTGTCCGGCCCGACCCGGCCGGTCTCTCACGGCATGCAAGGCTTGTATAGGAGAGTCATAAAAGGGAGCTGTTACCAACCCACCTTACGTTATATGACAGACCTTGGTGCCGTATCACGCGTTTTGTGCGTGCTTGTATATGTGTGAGTGCGTGTGTGTGTGTGTGTGTGTGTGTGTGTGTGTGTGTGTGTGTGTGTGTGTGTGTGTGTGTGTGTGTGATGAGTACCTCGGTTCAACCCGCACCCTGCGGATTTACTGTCAGGTCGGAGTTACGGCCTTCTATTTCGCCGTTTATTCAGCACGTGTCACTGGCAAAAAGTCGGGTGCGCAGTGGCTGCGCACTTGGCGGCCGACACTCTAAATGTCTTACAATGAAATTTGACCAATGTTATTCGTATGTTACAGTGAATTCGGCGCAACCATGATACGAAGCAATATTTCTTCGGAATACATAACTCTTTTTAGCTTTTTCATTGTAAGATACAAAGAAAAACATTCGTAATACGAAGAAAAACCACCTTCGTATTATGCTTGCGCCATTTCCTTCGTGTTATGATAAATTTCTTCGTAAGAGATTTAGAGTGGACACACACACTCACACTCACACACACACACACACAAACAGAGAGAGAGAGAGAGAGAGAGAGAGAGAGAGAGAGAGAGAGAGAGAGAGAGAGAGAGAGAGAGAGAGAGAGAGAGAGAGGCAATTAATTGGGCAAAATCTGACAAAGACAAAATCGTATTTTTGTGCGTTGCGAGGAGTGCGTCTTGGCAGTGCTTCCCAGACCGCCCGGCTGCCGCAAGCCTTTTCTTTTCAGAGTGCTGGAAAGGGGTGGGGGGTCTGGAAGCAATAGGTGATCTGCTGACGACAGGGAACTCGGCGGGGAGCCCCTCAGCACGCTCGTTCCGAACGGCGGGGCTGGCTTTCGTCGCTCTGTCTCTCTCGCACTCGCGGGGCGTGGCGCATGGGTGCGAGAGAGACAGAGCGACATCGTTCGGGAGGAGGCGGCTGCGCTGCGCCCGGCACGGCCCGCCGCCCTCCAAATAAGGCGACTCGCTTCGGTCTCGTTACGAGACAATCATCCAGTCAAAGCACGCGGCCGCGTCCGGGTCGAAGCCTGGAAGCCTGGGACGCAGCCCAGGTCGCGGGGCGCCCCCCCCTGCCAGAGGGTCTCCAGAGCGCCGCGCCCGGACGCAAACACGCAGAGACGACAAAAAGGATACAGAGCGCCCTGAAATCTCGAGCAGCAAACATCCGCCTGAGGTATTTATAGAGGGGCGGCCGTGAATACCGAAACAAGACCGGTGCCGGGGCGCCGCTCCGCGGCCGTCTCTGGCGCACCCTACGCACGCCCCGTGAGTGCGACAGAGACAGAGCGACGGGGCGACGCCTCGGACGTCAGCAGCGGGTCAATGGTACCAGGGCGCCGGCAGGGCACCCAGGGAGACATTTGCCAAATCGGAACAGCGCGCCAAATCAGGCCGTGACGTAACGCAGCCCGCGCACATTCCCGCCGCCTTTGTCTGTCTCTGTCTGTCTCGCCGGTTGTTTTCTCCCAAGGACGTATGAAATCCACTCCATCAAGAGGCTCAGCCCGCGCGGCAGCATGGCGGCAGCATGGTGGCAGCCCAGCCCCGCGATCAACCGATCAGCACCTGTGAAGGTGACCCCTAGGCGCGGCGGCCAGCGCGGCGCCGGCCACGCGTTACAAGTGGACGTGGGTTCGAACACCGCCGGCGCCGGACAAGAGTTTCGCGTTTCGCACCGAGTTTAGTAGTTGTGCGCGGCAAGCGCGCCAATGTTCCCCGACACGTTCTCAAGCGGAACTGCCAAGATTTTTTGTTTTTCGAAACAGCTGATTTTAAACATTAAAAATTGGATGTAAACATAACAGCAAAATAAAACATAAAAACGCGCGGCGGCCGGCGGCGGGGGTTGAACCCGGGCCGGTCTGACGGACGCGTGTCGTCGTGGAGGTCCCGGTCGCGGCGTGTCGGTATCAACGGCGTCGACAATAAATCACGATTCGAAAATCAATAAGCGTCCGCGCCTCGATGATGCGCGGCCGACGCAGCGGCGACGAGGAAAAAGGGGGAGTGGGGGGACGGGGGGGCGGGGAGGGGGGAGGGGAAGGGGGAGGGGAAGGGGGAGGGGAAGGGGGCAAATGAACTGGTTCCGTAGGCGGCCGCCTGCCCGCCGTCGTCGTCCGAAAGGCAAAGTGACGTGTGCCTCTTGTACGGCGCGCGATGTTTCCCCGCAGTAACGGGCCGGGCAAAGCAAATTCGTGAACCGTTACTATACGCTGTACAAACCGCGAAAAACGCAACTCGGTCCAAAAGCGGAAAAAGAGGAGGAAGGCGTCGAGAGGTGGCGCGTCCGTGTGCACCCTGGCAAATTTGCAATATTTCTGACGCAAAAATTGAATTTTGGCCGTGCATAATGACGCGAGTAAGGCCAAATTTTGAGTTCAAAGACGAGCAATTTTTGTTTATTCTAGCACAAGGTGTCCTCGCGCGACCTTGCTGCTCCAAATGTACGCCAGTCTTCTGGCCCACTGTGCACAGGGCCCCCACGCAGAGCAGCCTGGAGTGATAATTCTAATAATCATTTGGTACGACAAGTGTGTGTTGCACTGCGTGACATTGATTGTGGGTTATTAGCGTGATGTACTGGACGGGCGACGCACATCGCGACGCCCCGCGACGCCCCGCCCCGCCGACGCCGTGTCTGCCCACAAGAATTTATTTTTCCATCGCGTGTGAGGATGGGCGAATGGTGCGTGCTAGCGCGCGACGCAAAAAAAAGGAAAAAGAAAAGAAGGTAGCTGTCGTAGATCGGGGTACTCGTCACGACTAGCGGCAGACATTTGTCTTACAGTGTTGCTTTCGCGCGGCGCAATGCTGCTCGTTTGATTTTTCCCGCCTTTTCCTTCGATTTTATGCATATTGTAAAAGGCAAACGCGAAGGAGAGCTCGCGACGGCGGGCTTTCTGCTTTTAACCCAGTTCAGCTCATACTCGCGCGCCGTGCTCAAGATCACTCCGCGGCCGGTTGCGTCAGGCTCGGTTTATTGGGGAACCAGTTGTCCAGCGTCAAAACTGATTTCAATTTACGCAAGAACTCGTCCGCGGGCACCGGAGAGGCTGCTCGAACAACGCGGGCTTCTCCCGGGAATTTTCGGACCGAGTGGAAGGCAATGTCCTGCGAGCTCGAGAGGCAACGCCGCGAGCTGGTCGTAGGCAACGCCGCGAGCTGGTCGTAGGCAATGCTCGCACTGAGGCTGACCGGCGCCAAGACCACCGGTACACGCTTTAAACCGTACATTCTAAAAGAGCCTACGAAGAATCTGCTTTGTAACTACGACGAAAATGAAGGCATTGTAGAATTGCTTCGTATTACGAAGAAATGCTTCGTATTGCGAAGGATTTTGCTTCATAATACGAAGCATTTCTTCGTAGATTTTACAATGCCTTCGTTTTCTCCGCATTACGAAGCGATGCTTCGTAGACTTTTACAGTGTACGAAGTATTTTGAGCATACATAATACAAACTAATTTACTTTGTCGTACAAAGAAATAGTTCGTAAATTACGAAGTATTTTATTTGTAAGCTTATGTATGCCCAAAATACTTTGTTATAACAAGCTGCTTTCGTTTGTAAGGCCTAGAATAGTTTGTAAGGTTTTCTCACTGTACTCTCCCGGTTTCCTTCTACCGCCTCCCTACAAACTTTCCACAGAGACAATAAATTGGCCCGGTTATCACCACCGCCTTGTTGAGGACCACTAGGCCGCGTCGTCCGCGCCCAGGGCTGCCTAGGCAGCGCCTCTCACAATTAGCATACACTCCAATTATCGCCTCACGATAATCATAAATATGAACGACTACAAGAGCCGGGATGAAAACCATTCCATCGGCCGGACGCCGGACCGGCGACTCGCAGATTCGCGCGCGGCCCGCTGCCGTGTGTCGTCATGGACGTCGCTCTGTCTCTCTCGCACCCCGACGGGGCGTCCCGCGAGTGCGAGAGAGACAGAGCGCACCGCTCGGCGCCGAGGTGTGGCGCGGCCTTGCCCAGGGCGATCGACGCGCGTTATCAGGACCCATCGGGCGCGCAGCCCGGCCAAAGCGTGCACGCTGTTTAACGGATGTGAGCAACTTATTAAAAGGTTATTGTGGTTGCGCAAAACGTGGCGCCGTCTCTCTCTCTCTCTCTGCTCTCTCTCTCTCTCTCTCTCTCTCTCTCTCTCTCTCTCTCTCTCTCTCTCTCTCTCTCTCTCTCTCCTGACTGTCAATGCCAACAGCGCGAGGCAAATTGGACATTGCGCGGCGGCGCCAGGCAGGCAGTGCCTCTCGACATCCTCTCGATTTGATCGATCCGTGCGGACGCTGAAAAAACACGTGTGGCGGGAAATTTAATTGATAGGAATCTGAGAGGATTTTAATCGGTTAATTTGCTATAGAAACATTTTTTTAACGTTAAAATTTTTGCAACTACTTTGATTTTTTTTGGAAGTAAATTTATGGAAATTTTTAAGTTCCGACGCCACAACACAACAATCCTCTGCCGTCAGATAGCTGCGAAGAGAGTTGAAGTTTGCACTCTCGCCCGGACCGTGCCTGCTGCGGTCCCGGCACATCGATGAAGCTATAGACACGTACGCCAAACGGAATCTGGATTGAAACGTGTGTGTACTCTGTTTCCGAGCGCCTCGCCCCGGCCGGCTGTACGCACGCCGCACAGTGGGCCACACAGTGGGCCGCACAGTGGGCCAGCCAGCAGCTCCAGCATTGGCTCCAGCCACACTCCTGGCAGGCAGCTGCCATCAGAATTATGTAATTATCTGGAGCACACTCGGCGAGCACCGGCAGCCACGCGGACACGAGACACGCGGCCCGGGGCTGACTGGCCCCTGGCAGCCCCACAAGTCCCTGCGGGGGTCCTTTCGGAATTTCTAGCGCCTTGCGCGCACAGTGGGCCAGAAGTGTGACGGAGGTGGCGAAAACGCGCCTAGAGTTTTGGCAAGCCGCGCCGGTTTTCTGTCTCACTGTGCGCTAGAGTCTGCACGCTAGAGTTCTCCGCTGGACTCAGACAGACAGTCAGTCAGTCAGCCAGCCAGTCAGCCAGTCAGTCAGTCAGTCCGTCCGTCCGTCCGTCCTGCGGCGGGGCTCCACTGTCAGCCCCCAGCGTCCTTGGACCCTGCGGAGTCACGTGTCAGATGCTCTGTCTTTGTCCCGCCCACGCACCAACAGGTTTCGGGAGCGATAGCGGCAGCGAGTCACGCCGGGGGACAGGACAGCACGCAGTGTCCGCTCGGCTCGGCGCTCGGCTCGGCGCTCGGCTCGGCGCTCGGCTCGGCGCTCGGCTCGGCGCTCGGCTCGGCGCTCGGCTCGGCGCTCGGCTCGGCCCCCACGAGGAGGCCATGCCTGCCGACGCCATGACGTCCCCGCGGAACAATCATTAGCCCAAAGAAAAACGACCAAAATTAATTTCTGTTTTTAAAAACAAAACTGAGTGTCCCATACGAAATCGTCCGATCCGCGTGTTGCGCGGGTGGCACGGCCGAGGCGAGTCAAACCAGATAGACCGCCGCCGGGGCCCCCTCCCCCTCTCCCTCCCCCCTCCTGCCACCCACGCCTGGACATGCGTGCACGATCCATTATCAACTGGAATTTGTTGGTCGCCTTGAGCCTTAAGCGCCTGGAACGGCTGGAACAACGACTCCTTTGAGCCTTGCCGTTGCCTGCCAACCAGTCCGGAGTGGCGGGGCGGGGCGGGGCGGGGCGTCAAGGATGCGTTCCGAAACCGACCTAGGTCACGTCACACCACCGCGCTTCGCCGAAAAAGCATGCGCAAAAAAAATTTTAAAAAAATAACACGACGACACAAGCGAATGAATGGGCAGATAGGAAGGCACCCCGACCCACCCGCGAGCAGCTGGTCATTCACGCACCAGGAGGAGGAAGAGAGAGAGAGAGAAAGGGGGGGGGGAGTCCGGGTGAGTCGAGCAGCGATAGGTAATCCGACAGAAGTAGCGGTGGGTGCCCTTCCATATGACGGTGAAGGGGCCAAGGCGAGATCAAATGCGTTCCAGCGGTAGTTCCAGCTGGAACGGGGGAGAGGGAGGGGGGGGAGGAGGGCTCCTCTTATCAGCGGAGGCATCTCTACTCATCAGCCGGACAACGCGTCCGATCGGACGGAGGGAACGGGCCATATGTTAGCCGGAGCCGCGGCCCACCGTGTCGCCCGGGCTTAATGATGCCATTTCAAGGATTAAACATGGACGACTAGGACTTTTGCCAAATTCACTGTCGTGAATGGAGCAACAACAACAATAATCCACATTTTTTCTTACTTTTTTATTATTACAAAAAAAAAAACAAAAAAAAAATTATTGGTTCTGTCGTCTGATGCATACTCCCGACCGGTTGCGAAAAACAGAGTTTCGTTGCTGTCTCTTGCGCTCTCGCACACCTATGGGACACGCCATGAGAGAGAGAGAGAGAGAGAGAGAGAGAGAGAGAGAGAGAGAGAGAGAGAGAGAGAGAGAGAGAGAGAGATAGAGAGAGAGAGAGAGAGAGAGAGAGAGAGAGAGAGAGATAGAGAGAGAGAGAGAGAGAGAGAGAGAGAGAGAGAGAGAGAGAGAGAGAGAGAGAGAGAGAGAGAGAGAGAGAGAGACACAGAGAGAGAGAGAGACAGAGAGAGAGAGAGAGAGTGAAAGAGGTGTGCGCACGCCGCGCGCGCGTGCCTGTATTTACCGGCGTGCGCGTGCACACCACCATTTTTCACCTGGGATGGCTCCCTTGCTCCCCCCATGGCCCTGGCCGTCAGTGCCGTCAGTGCCTCCCTCCCTCCCCACTGTGTGCTCATCGGCGCGTGCGCTCCGAGACTTCGTAGCGTGCGCGTGCGATGTGTGTCACGCGTGACGACGGCGTGACGACGGCGTGACCCACGACGGGGTCGCAGACGCGCACAGCCGGTCCGCCAACTATGCAAACAAAATTTGACTGTGAAAAAAAAAAAAAATTGAAAATAAAATTTTGTTAGGCCTGGGGGTCGAATATTCTCGGCGCCCGGCGCGGGCCACCTTGATGGTAATTGATTCCGAAATGAATGCAAGATTCGGCTTCGGCGCGAAAACGTTTGGCGGACTGTCGAAGTGGCGGTCGATAATGATCGGCCGCCCGCGCTTCCTGCATGCCATTGGCGTGCCGCAGAGTGGGCCGGAAGACCGGTGCAGGCGGCCGAAACTCTAGACACGTTATGTGCTCCAGAGTCGCTAGATGGGACTCGAATCAAACGTGTGACCCCATCAAAGGATTCCTCGTTCGGAGAGCAATCCATTGGTGGAGCCACACGTTCGGTTCGAGTCCCGTTTAGCTACTCTAGAGCTCAAAACGCGTCTCGAAATTTGGCCGCCCGCGCCAGTCCTCTGGCCCACTGTGCCGTGCCAACACCACGTCCACCGCCGTGTATTTCGTCGGGACGGCCAAACTGGGGCCGGAAGGCCAACCCTGGAGCCCCCCGTTGGTCCCCACACTGGTCCCCAGGGCGCGGCGACGGAGGGGGGGGGGGGAAGGGAGGGGGAGGGGGGCACCAGTCGCGACCGCGGGGGCATTTGTCAGCGGTCTGCGTTGCTCTGCGCTCCGACCCGATAATTAATCCCATTGTAATTACACCAGGAAGCAGGAGGCAGCAGGGGTGTGCGCATATGGGCAGGCACCGCCGAGCCGAGCCACGCCACACGCGTGCGACGTGTGTTCGAAAGTGATTTAAACGATGATTTTCGTTTGCGACTGTTTTGCCGGCGGCGATCGCGGCGGCCGTGGATGCCATCCGTCACCGCGACCGGCCCACTGTGCATGCACGGTGCCCAGGGCGGCCTCGGTGGACTGCTCGGCACTAAAAAAAAAAAAGAGTTCTTAATCTGAGAACATTTGCATCACTTCACTGAAAATAGAAACGTCAGATTTCTGACCCTTGAAGGGGTGATACTAAAATGTTAGACCGAAATACACAAGTGTATGACCGGAGAAAGGGTCATACACCAATGTATGGCCGTTGTAAAGGTGATACACACGTGTATGACCGTTGTAAAGGTCATACACAAATGTTTGACCGAAAAAGGGTGATACTTTTTTGCATCACCGCGATGAAGGTTGATGTATCCCTAAGGTAAACGAGGGCGCAGCCTCGCTAATGTCTGACCTTTTTTCGGTCATACATTTGTGTATGACCGTTTTTCGGTCATACATTCGTGTATCACCTTTCTTCGGTCATACATTTGTGTATGACTTTTTTATCGGTCATACTTTTTGTATTGCCAAAAATTGGTCTGATTATGTCTCACCTTTTGAATGACAGTGTTTGCTGGATTGCTCTCGGATAATCTGAGAGCATTCCATCATAGTGATGCAAATGTTCTCAGATTAAGAACTCATGTGTTTCAGTGGGCCGGCGCCCGCACTACCACACGCACTCTGCAGGCCGCAGAGGTCGCAGCACGGATCTCACGCTCTTCCCTCACAGTGACGCGAGGTTCACTCACTCGGCGAAAGAAAACAAACAACACTTGCGAGGGATGAGCGTTCGATCGATCTACGCTATCCTTTTTTTTTTTGCCCTCTGGGTTCTTTTCTGCAGACCCCCCCCCCCTCTCCCTGTACCTGCAGCCCTCCCCCTCCCCCCCACCAGGACGTGACTCGGCCGCACCAGTCAACTCGCGTCTGATCCCATTTCATTAAGGGCACGGGTGGGTAAGTGGTGCTAAACGGCGCCCCTCGCCCTCCCCCCCTTTTCTCGGCTTATCCCCAGGTAATCATTGATTTGTTTCACACGCAGGATGCTCTCTTCGCCCCCGCGTAATGGTGGGGGAGGGGCGCGACCTCGTGCCGCCATGACTCATGCAACAACAACAACAACAACAACAACAACAGCAAACATCAGTTTTAATGCGGCAGCTGCTGCCTGGCTCAGTCTACATTTTTATGATTCCCTATACACTACTCACGAAAAACATGTAGATTTCAAATTATTTTGGTTTTACAATGTACCACAAGGGTAAATAAAATAAAGATAACCGCGGCCAAGTTGCTTAATACGTAATAATGTAAATTTAAGTTCCGCAGAGAAAAACTTAATATTAAAAAATAACTTTATCAAAAACTTAAATTATGAACATGTTGACCTATTTCTTGAAAATTTCCAAAAAATGGTAACACTGCCGTCTACCCTTACTCGTACAGTACCAATGAAGGGATGCTCGCATTTACCCTTTCATATCTGATGGGGTGACGGCACGGGCCGCCTCCCCCCCCCTCCCCTCCGGGGCATTGCACGCCCACGCAAACCGCATACCCGCTCCTGTCCGAGCGTATACCCCATCTATTTTACTGCCCGCTCATTTCTACTCTCCTTTTTTTTGCGTTGCTCGTTTGTTTTTGCCCGAGTGGCTTATGTGTCTCGTGCACGACGCACGCAGGAAGGGGAGGGAGGCCAAGATTATGTTCTCTGACAATCCTCTCTCTCTCTCTCTCTCTCTCTCTCTCTCTCTCTCTCTCTCTCTGCTCGCCGTCTCTCTTCGACCAGTATGTCTTTGTTTCGGTTACAACCGCCATAATGCATCGGAGTAGGGTCACGTGATGTACGTACCACTGCACTGATAAGTTTGTGAATGAGGTCAGGGGCTCACACACACTCGCGCAGCCCGCGCGCGCGCACACACACACACACCCACACACAAATGCAGTCGCGCACACACGGACGGAAGAAAATGCGCACAGGAAAAGTGGGTGGAAAATTCGAGAAAATTTCTTTGCTTCCCCCTTAGATAGACAAGCGACTAGTGCGCAACATAACGGGAACATCCACCTTCGAAAGTAAACGAACTTCAATGCAACGACAAAAAAGTTAGCCAAATGAAACGCACCCACAGTGGCGTAAATGTTTTTCATTGTTGTCTTTTTTTCTTTTGACAGTTTCAGACAACACAAAATAAACCGGGACGTTTTTTTTTTTTCGGGGTACCGCCACCACCGTCGACAGCTCCCACGCACGACGCCAATCGAGTCGATGCAATTATTTCGACGGCTCCGAAATATGAATATGAATGTGGCAAGACACAGTCATGCTGCAGTTGCGGCTGTCGCCGAGGCGGCAGAGCGATTATTCCGTCGCTCCGTCTCTCTCGCACCCGCACGCAGCGCCCCAGGAGTGCGAGTGAGACCGCTGCTCGGCCCGCAGCCTGGCCCGGCCTGTCGAACCCGTTGGCCCGGAGCGGCCCGGAGTCTTGCCCGCCTTGCCGGCCGCTCGATGGAAGGGCGGGCACTTTGACCCTGCATTCAGGTCTCCACGTCATACACGCCATAATTTTTTCTTTTGTTATTTTTTTTAAAAAATTTTGTTTTGATTGTCGGCGCTGTTTGGATCAAACCATGCCGTTTTTCACGCAGCCTCTCGATCATATATTTTTCACTCTTTCTTCTTTATAGAAAAAAAAAAGTTATTGCTCTTAACGAGAATGGAACCTACGACCTGCAGTCGGGAAGACAGCACCCCTACCGTCGCGGCTACCGAGACACCAGCGGCCGCCGGCTGTGTATTTCGGCGGCCAGGTGCCGAAAACGAGAGCGGCGCAAGTCACAGCGGCGCGGCCAGGCGAGGCTGTTCGGCTGTTTGTTGCGCAACAAGACATAAGCCGCATGGGCCCAGTCCTCATATGTCCTGCCCGCCTGCCGCCTGCCCCCTCCACCGTAAATGTCCACACCGCCTGACAAAGCACTGCTCCCCATTTGCACGGCCAAACCGCGCGCTCGGCTCTCGGCGCCGAGGCTGCGCACGGCGCAGGGCGAAAACACGAAACGCTCACGTTGCGTTCACAACGACCGGGAATATCTCAGCTACCTCCTCCGAGGCGGTTCTATTAGAACGCCGAACGCCTGGTCACCGTGACCGCCAACCAGTTTGACGGCGAAATGGATCGAACCAAGTCGACACGCTCTGAGGAGGCTAATCAAAAATCCTGACCGGACGATTACTCTCTTTTGACCGGCAAAATAGTCGCAATAGGCAAAGTCCATCACAAAAAAAATAAAAAAAATATAATTAAAAGGATTTGGTGAAAAAAGAGGGAAACGTCCCTGTTACAGTTTCGTCGCGAGTCGTGATTGACGATAAAAAGCAAGAAAGCGTCCGGACGAATTTTTATTTGGCCGTCGCGGAGCCAAACACTTCTTAATGGCCTTGTCGCTAAAACTTTTCCGACGCGACGAACGAGAGCAAAAGAGAGACACCGGATCTCTCTCTCTCTCTCTCTCTCTCTCTCTCTCTCTCTCTCTCTCTCTCTCTCTCTCTCTCTCTCTCTCTCTCTCTCTCTCTCTCTCTCTCTCTCTCTCCCTCTCTCTCTCTCTCTCTCCCTCTCCCTCTCTCTCTCTAAAGCCTACGGCCTGCTCGGCGAGGCGCTCTAATTCCTCAACTTACCGCGACGCTGGCCGCCGCGTGTGTTCACTGACTGGCAGCCAGCCAAAATTGTGTTAATTATTGTTCTCGCCGGGCGAAACTGCGACGCGGGACTTGGATATGAGCCGAGCCAGCCTCGATTTCAGTTTCGTACACCGCACTGAGAAAGAAGAAGAAGAAGAAGAAGAAGAAGAAGAAGAAGAAGAAGAAGAAGAAGAAGAAGAAGAAGAAGAAGAAGAAGAAGAAGAAGAAGAAGAAGAAAAAACCGCGCGGTTGACGGAACCGGAATTTCAGTTACCGCGTCCAACGCGTCGTGTTTTCATTCAGATGGCAATAGTGCCTCTCCTGGCAGATGAAAGTGTGAGTGCGCGAACAGACCCCTTGCAGCACGTGCCGCGCGCGGCTCGACCACACCGCCGCGCTGTTTCGAAGCGCCTGACGGGCCCACTGTAGGCAGTCCCGGATGCAGCCCGGTCGGCGGGACTGCCTGCCTTCCGAGTTGCAAGGGGCTCACGGCGGCGGCACTCTGTGCATTCCGTCACAGCCGCAGTTGGCAAATTAAAAATCAGACGAGTTTTTTTTCCTCCCTCCCTTCCCCCTCTCTCCCTCCCTCCCCCCCTCTCTCTCTCTCTCTCTCTCTCTCTCTCTCTCTCTCTCTCTCTCTCTCTCTCTCTCTCTCTCTCTCTCTCTCTCTCTCTCTCTCTCTCTCTCTCAGTCTCCCTCTCTCCAATTTCTTTCCGAACACGCTGGCGCTTCTTTACAGCGTTCTGGCGCCAGGGAACCGGGAAACGGACGCATCCAGTGGCGAACGGCTTGGCTTTTACACGCGCTGCGCCGTCTGCATTACCCGGACGTGAGTGGATGGGCGCGAGTCACACAGGGGGCCGCCCCTCCACAAGACACAATAGCCTGAAATGTGATCTCGGTAATGCGCGGCGCGGTCTGGTTCAAGGCGAAGGCAGTCACAGCCGTGCAGGTCGCCGCCACGCCGCACAGTGGGCCAGAAGACCGGTGACGGCCCTAACTCTAGACGCGTTTTGAGCTCCAGAGTCCGCTAAATGGGACTCGAACCGAACGTGTGACCCCACCGATGGATTGCTATCCCAACGAGGAATCGGCGGCGGGGTCGCACGTTTGGTTCGCGTCCTGTTTAGCGACTCTGCAGCTCAAATCCCGTCCGGCATTTCGACCACAGCCGGTCTTCTGGGCCACTGTGCGAAATAGTTCGCGTCGGCTACTGTACTTTTCGAAATTAGCTTAATTGGCTTGATCAACGCGACAGCAATATCGTTTTAAAATCAATGAGACGGGATGTTTTTTTTTTTTCACGTGTTACGTGCGTTACGTCACGATGACGGCGTTTTTTGTTTTGTTTTGTCTTAATGAAATGATGACTCGACAGTCGGGCTCGGTACGGCAGTGAAACCGCTTCGTATGAGGCCAGCAAGCACGATGCCGCTTTTCTGCATTTTGCAGGTTTGTGAAATAGTTGGCAGTTCGTCAGGTTTGTCTAGGAGGGGGAAAGACCCACATTTTTTTTTTTATTTTTTTTTTCAGATCGCTTTCGTCCTTCGACTCCGTTTGCGGATGCTTCCCCCTGGCGGTGCACAAGGGGCCGAAAGACCGGTGAAAGCGGCCAAAACTCTAGACGCGTTTGAGCTGCAGATTCGCTTGACAGGACTCGAACGTGTGACACCACCTATGGATTCCTCGTTCGGATAGAGCAATGAGTTTCGGCTGCCTCTACCGGTCTTCTGGCCCACTGTGCCTGTGCGGTGAGGCGTTTTGTTTCGGCCACTGCGTTTGTTTTGCTGCTTTTCTGACGTCGGGGCGAGCGCCCGTAAGCAACAACGCCAAGTTGTGCAACTCGCAAAAAGGAGAGAAAAAAGAGAGGAAGGACCGTTTGGCAAGCCGTAATGGGTTAACGATCGGCCTGTGTCGTCATCGATATTTATTTGAGAGGCGGCAGCAGCTGCAGCTCTGCAGCGCAACGGTAAACTGGAGCGAATGCTATAAGCAGTTTCTTCACGCTGCCTGGCCGCGCCGCGCACGCCGCGCGTTCCGGATTCATTTCGGATTCCTTTCGGATTTGCCGATTTCTCATCCCTCTTTCCTCTGGAGTGTCTCTAGACGACAGCAGAGCTTCGCACTTCGTGATAAAAGTCGCTGGTCTCGTTGGATCGTGCAGGTTTAAACGACGAGAACCTCGACGAGAACACATTGTTCTAATGCAGGAGACCCAACATTTAAAAAGCAAAAAAAAAAAAAAACAAAACAAAAAAAAAGAGCGAATTTTTTTTCCGCCCATGAGCTCGCCGCCTTGTTTGGCCGAGGCGGAAAATGAGCGAAATTACTCGAACCGTAATTTCGATAACATCGACAAGATGAGGAAATGAGAGTACTCTTGCAGTGGCCCTGTTACCCCGACGGGTTTACCCCCCGGCCCACTGTGCCCCGGCCCCGGCAGCGGACCGCCGGGCAGCAGTTAGCGCGCCGCAAAATCAGGGTCGGAACGCGGAGCGCAAGACTAGACGACCCGGGAACAAAACGAAGCCACCCCAGGTTCCAAGTCGACGCCCCGTGGAGCCAGCATTGCTAGCACGCCACCCGGGCCGCTGCTGCCCCTCGTGCGTTAAAGTCACCCAGTGCGCCCCACAGTGGGTCAGAAGACCGCTGAGGCGGCCAAAATCCTAGACGCGATTTGAGCTCCATAGTCGCGAAATAGGACTCGAATCGAACGTTTGACCCCACCGCTGGATTGCTCTTCAAACGAGGAATCCAGTGGGGGTCACACGTTCAATTCAAGTCCCATTTAGCGACTCTGGAGCGCAAAAGGCGTCTAGACTGTTGGCCGCTTCAACAGTCTTCTGACCGACCCACTGTGCGCCCCTCGAGGCGGCCGTCGTCCGAATGAACAGGCCGCCGCCTCGCCTCCAGGTTGCCTCCAGGTTGCCTCAGGCTGCCCCGTCACGGTCCCCGCCATTCTGCATGCGTTGCCCCGCGACCCTGAGGTCGGCCCGCAGCGGCAGGGCACGGCGTCCGAGGTGCTCGGCGACTCGGACGCGGCCCCGGATTCTATGTTCTTGGTTTTCTTTGTGGAGCAGAGCGCGTACTGCGCGCACAGCAGCCGATCGCCGCGCCGCAGGCTCTCTCTCTCTCTCTCTCTCTCTCTCTCTCTCTCTCTCTCTCTCTCTCTCTCTCTCTCTCTCTCTCTCTCTCTCTCTCTCTCTCTCTCTCTGTTCGGAGTCCGCCTGCCGGCCCGCCCCGCCACATTGTGCCCGGTGAACTTGAACGGATGCCGACGGTATCAGCGAGCCGGCGGCCTGCCGCGCCGCGCCCCGCCAGTGCTTCCCACCACCAATTATGAAGACATTGAGCTTGCCGGCGAGCCGCTCAACGACGCAGAAAAACGATTATTTTGCCGCGCAGCTTTACCCCCGCCCCTGTCGTTAAGGTTTCCGCGTTCCCTTTCGTCAGACGCCTTCCTTTCGTCTGCCCAGTCGCCTCAAAGCCGACGGATCGCCGCACAGTGGGTCAGAAGACCGTTGAGGCGGCCAAAATCCCGGACACGTTTTGAGCTCCAGAGTCGCTAAATGGGACTCGAACAGAACGTGTGACCCCACCGATGGATTGCTCTCGTAACGAGGAATCCATTGGTGGGGTCACACGTTCGATTCGAGTCCCATTTAGCGACTCTGGAGCTCGAAACGCGTCTAGAGTTGGCCACCTCAACGTTCTTCTGACCCACTGTGCACCTCTGTCTCTGTCGGGCTCACGGCAGCTCACGGGGCGTTCCGATACGGCATACGATCACTGTGGTCTCGCCTCTCCAGTGCAAGTCTAGGCCGACCCGCGACACAGCGCACAATGGGCCAGAAGACCAGCAGGCGAGGGGGAAACAACTGAGAAATTTTGTGTAGGCCTACATCGGACAAGGATTACCCCGGATAACCCACGGATTAACTCCGGATTACCCTGGATTACTTCAGAATTTCCCCGGATTACCACCGGATTACTTCGAAATTTATGGTTATCCGGATTACGGATTACCAATTTGCTGTACGCCGGATAACCGAAGTCGTTTCCCCCTCGCCAGCAGGCGGTCAAAACTTTCATCGCGTTTTGAGCCCCCCAGAGTCCCTAAATAGCACTCGAAACGAACGTGAGACTTCACCATTGGATTCCTCGTTCGGAGAACAGTCCATTGGTGGGGGACGTGCGTTCGGTTTGAGCCCCATTTAGCGGCTCTGGAGCTCAAAACGCGACCGAGATTTGGACCGCCTCCACCGGTCCGGCCCGCTACGGAGCTTCGCCAGCCACGATCCAGGCTGCCTGCCTCGCAGGCGGCGTGACACCGGCTGCAGTGGCCGCCGACAAGAAGGGGGCGTCCCTCGAGCTCCGGCACCGAAGGGGGTGACTGTACTCACGGTGTGGAATATCTCGGAGCTGCTGCTGCTGGCGCCGAGGTGCGCGTCGGCGAGGCAGGCCGGCGGCAGCGCGGCGCGCGTCGTCATGTTCGCCTGGCGTTCACGGTCCCTCGTCTCGTTGATCGCGGACGTCTCCGTACTGAGGGTCGTCCTGGAGGTCGTCCTGGAGGTCGTCCTGGAGGTCGTCCTGGACCCAGGGGGGCTTGGGTATCAGCCGCAGCGTGTCCGCCCCCATAGTTTACCTCGGGCGGCTGCGGCGCGGCCGCGAGAGCAGCACCATGTCGACCAAGCGCGAAACCACGTCGCTCACTGACACCACACTCTCACTGTCACAAGCACTGGTGCACCGTAAATCCCAGCTGGACGTCGTCTGCTGCGGGCTGGCCGTGCCGGTGCGTGGCTGGATCGAGGCGGCCGGGCCGCTCGGTACTCCGCTCCGCGCGCGCAAGGCTCATTCGACGACTCTCATTCCCGATCCTCCGGTCGGCGGTCAGGACGGGACTCGGCGGCAGCGAACAGCAAGCGCAGCGCGCAGCGCTCGGCCGGAGCGGCGGCGGCCCTGCTCCCCCACCCCACCCCGTCGCTGACCCTCCCCCCTCCACCCCCCCGGCCAGCGTGCACGGCGCAGCTAAGGCGCAGCGCCACGCAGCGCCCGGCAACAAGCGTGTGTGTAGAAATTTGCAACGCACGGTTCACTGTCGTTTACGTGCGTGGTTGGCCGCGCGGGCAGCAGGACACTCATTCCATGTAGAGTTGCCGGCTCTTTGAGAAACCGTGGCGAGAAAGGACTTCGCCAAGGACTTTATCTGCCTCACTCGACCGCCCACCCCCTGCCGAGCGCGGTCTCTCCTTCTCTCTCTCTCTCTCTCTCTCTCTCTCTCTCTCTCTCTCTCTCTCTCTCTCTCTCTCTCTCTCTCTCTCTCTCTCTCTCTCTCTCTCTCTCTCTCTCTCACTCTCTCTCTCTCTCTCTCTCCTCATGTCAACTGCATCACTCTTATTTTATGTCATGAAGTCGCAAACTCCTATGTATATTTTCAGAACTATCAAAATGTCATCTCAAGTTAACAGTAGGAAAAATAGATTATCTGATAAAATGTTAATTATACCAGTGCATAGAACTGTAAAATATGGTCAATCGTTTCATATAGTAGCATCTAGAATATAAATTAAATATCAAATGTATGATCTTATTACGTTCAGCTATCACAGATTTAAAATGAGGATGAAGGAGATGCCCCTCAGGAAGCCATAGCCTACTGAGAGTCTGAGGTAATGCTAATAAGTTGGTTTACACATCTCCATTTTCGTGCCGCAATTTCTAATATTTTCTGTGTTTTTCTTTTTCTATCTTATGAGACTGCTTGGTGTCCTAGTGTTTTTGCATTAATGGTTAATATATATTTATTTTTCTCAAAGATGTTCATTGTTATATTTCTATTAACATGTTAAGATGAGAGTTTCTTTCTTTTTCTAAAACGAGAGCAAATTATGTACGGGAACGGGGCTCCCTAAGCCCTAATGTACCATGATCTTGAAATAAATAATTTCAAAAAAAAATATTCAAAAATTCTCTCTCTCTCTCTCTCTCTCTCTCTCTCTCTCTCTCTCTCTCTCTCTCTCTCTCTCTCTCTCTCTCTCTCTCTCTCTCCCTCCCTGTCTCTCTCTCTGTCTCTCTCCCATGAATGCGAGAACGAGACGACAGCACGACACGCTGTGCGCGGAATTAGAGCTGCTGGCCGTTGGCACCAGTCAGCACCCCTATATCACTATATTCTTCACTCTAACGTTCCCCGGGGTCGCGTCATCCTGGTCCGCACAGGGTCCTTGACGCCCCAGGCTGCCCCCAGGCTGCCCCCAGGCCACACAACTCCATTCTCTCCGCCGCCCCCGCGCTGGTAATGCACGGCAATAATATGCAAGGCACTGCGGACTGCGCGGCGCGAAGGCGCGCCGAAAGGTCGCCGCGGACAAACCGCGCCGTGCCTCCAGCTCCGCCGAGATGCAGTGTATAATTGTGGCGCGGTCGGAACAATGACTCAGAGGCACTGCCGCGGTGCGATCAACACACTATAAATGTATTTGTACAATTTTGTACGCGGTCTCACACAATTTTCAACATACGCAGAATCGCACAAATTTGTGCGGAAAGCACGTATGCGCAAAATTGTGTGAGGGCGCACGTACAAAAATTGTACGAAGGAATTTATTGTGAAACCCACACTGGCGGGATGCGAGGTCGAACAACCGAGTCCGCCCGGGGCGGCGTAACCCACCCTTAGGGGGAGTACATATATATATATATATATATATATATATATATATATATATATATATATATGCCCTAGGGGTGGTGTTCTCCGGGGGGGTCACCAAGGACGGGAGTGCTTAACTTCATCCCGATGACACCGGCCCGCTGTGCCCCAGAAGCGCACAGTGGCGGATCCAGAGGCGGCCTTGGGGGGGGGGGGGGGGGGGGCAAAGCAGCACTTTTTGCAAGGGGGAAGCAACTCAAAATTTTTGTGTACGTTTTACAAAATTTCTTGAATTTTTGAAATTTTTTGAAATTTTTCTAATTTTTAAAAAATGGAACTCTACACCCCCTCCCCAGTCTTAATGGGGAGGCCTCCTGCTTTACTTCGGTGTTCGGGATGGGAACCGGTGCTATCAGGTAACTGGGGTTAATCCGATCCAGCGACTTCGATATCGTACGCCGGGGGACCCAGTAGGACCCGAGCCGCCGACACGGCCCAACATGGGCAGAGTAGAGTAAGGCAGAGACGATAGAGAGACAGAGAAAGAAAGAAAGAGAGAGTAGTTTTGGGAGCTTTTGTTTGCGCAGGGTGGTCGGTACCAAGTGTACCCCCGCTGTCCGGCGCTCCCAGACCCGAACATGCAGTCAGTGGGCCAGCTTCAAAGGACTTATCAACTCCATCCGACGAATCGGAATGGACCCACTCGCGACCAATTTCGAGTGGCTGGCTCGATCGGGGATCGAACCAGTGCCGAGGCCAATCCGCCGAAGCGGACTGCTTTTTAGACACCCGGGTGTAATGGCCTGGATTGAGCCTAGACCACTACACCACCCTGACTTGCACGCCTGCCGAGTGTTGGACGACGGGTTTGAGTCGCAGTGGGAGGAAGCCAGTCGAAAAATGAAAGGAAATTTGGGGATTCGATCCCCGGACCTTTCGGTCAGGGTCGGACGCCTTAACGGCCTCAGCCACCACGGCTCATATCTGAGGTCGATTGAAGCGGGTTCTTGACGCGACATTGAGCAGCGGTCAGAGAAAAATGTTGTGAAGTAGTAAGATATGAACCGCCGATCCCCATACCGGGAATCTGACGCGTCTACACCTCCAGCCACCACGGCCCATGATGGTGAATGCGCATTGCTGTGGGTTTGAAACACACAGGGGAGGGCAGTAAAAAATGCATTTTTCGTAATTTTTTCAAAAAATCTTCAAAATTTCTAAAAAAATTCAATAGAATTTTTTAAATTGTTCTATAAAATTTTTCAAATTTTTTAATAATTTTTTTTTTTAATTTTTCAATAAAATTCTTTTAATTTTTTGACATTTAAATTGTTGGTGTACATGTATTTGGCCAGTTGTTTCCCCCTCGACTTTTTGCCTACTTACAGGGGCAAAGTAGCACTTTTTGCCTACCTTTCAGACGGCTATCTAGGTGCTATTGGGGGGGGGGGGGGCAAAAACCCTTTGCCCCCACCCCCCTGTATCCGCGCCAGGCCGCTGCGCTGTCGGCGCCCTCGGCGGCGGCGCCGTTCCCGGATGCGGCCCACCCCGCGTGTGCTTCACTCGTCCGCCATGAGCGAGGCCAGCAAAATAGCAGAGCGCGGCGACGACGGGCCGCGGTCGCACCGCCGGGGGATTTGAACCTTCAACAATGGCGCAATAAACGAAAAGCATCGAATCAAGCTCATGCGCCTGCGATGTAGGAGTGTGTGTGTGTGTGTGTGTGTGTGTGTGTGTGTGTGTGTGTGAATGTGTCGCAATGCCATCATCCACACACTCACACACGCACGCACTCGTGCACACTTACTCAAACACACACACACACACACACACACACACACACACACACACACACACACACACACACACACACACAGGCTCGCGGATACGGCCGCTGCGTCCGAACCAAAGAGGATGTGCTCCATTTGCTGGGGCGTGGTGCGAGAGGCGCCCCGAAGCGAAGCGCTCTCCGGCTGCCGAAAGCCCCCCGAAAGCGCTCCGAAAAGCCGCGCCGCACTCAGCGCTCCGCTCACTGCGTTCTCCACGGCCCAGCGACCACACTGTAATCCAATTTGCATCCCGCCGGACGACAGACCCTGAAATTTATAACCCGAATGACGCCCTGCAGTTTGATTCCGACGCTCTGTCTCTCTCGCACTTGTGGCCGGCCCCTCGGGGTGCGAGGGAGAGGAAAGCGCTTTCTCGGCGTGACGGCGTCCCCGTCTCCCCGCGAGCGCTTCGTTCTTCGGTCTTGCTTCGGGTGGCTTCGGCTGCGGGCCGCCCTGCCCTGCCCCGCCCGACGCGCGCCGCACTTCCCGCCCTCCTGCCGTCGCTCGGTCTCTGTCGCTCCCTCCGCAGACCCCTGCGGGTGCAACGCAGACAGAGCCACGAAGCGACCCTCCCGAATCGCTCGTCAGTGTCATATCCTCGGCCGAGTCGGCACCGGGAAATAAAAGTGGGGGCACTGGCGTGTGAAGCGGCGAGACAGAGGGCATCCTAGGAAGCCGGCGGCGAGGTCAGCCGCCCGCCGTCGCCTTGCAGTGGGCGCCGCGCCGCGCCGCTCCGAGTATTAGCTGCCGAAAAAAGGAGCCGTGGTCGGCTTCGTCGCTCTGTCTGTTGTTGTCTGTCTGTTGGGCGTGTCCGTGCGAGTAAGACAGAGCGACGGTCGTCCGGAGCCACCGCTCGGCGCAGCGTGTCCAGCAGACGACGACCTAACCTCAAAATCGCATCGTCGCCCATCCGCGTCGACCGGAGGGACCGGAGGAGGCGAGCGTTGCACCCCTTCTCCCCTCCACCGGTAAAGGGCGCCGCCCCGTCCATTACCGCAACTATAAGGCGCAAACGCCGCGGCTCGGGGCGCGTTCGGAACGGCGGTCGTCGGAATCCGAAAGGGACGCGAGTGACCGGCGGCGCGTTGGAGCGACGCCGCTTTCGAACGCAGCCGCGCTGCCGCCATGGCCGCCACGGGGTCTCGTGGAAGCGCGCTTTGTTCAGAGTCCCCCAGATGTCAGATGACTTCCGCCCTCGATATCCAACAACGCCCTGCCCCGGCGTGGCGTGTCGCGGCGCGGCCACGAGCCTTCGAGAGGCACGGAGAGCGGCGACGCTGCAGTTTGGTGCGGCGATAGGTTCGCACCGATGCTTCCCCACCTAGCCCCCTCCCCCTTCCTGCCCATCCATCACCAGTGTTTGCCGAAGGAGGAAAACGGCTCCAAAACAGTCGCCCGGCGTGCAGCCGCCTCATTCCGAGGTCTCTCTCTCTCTCTCTCTCTCTCTCTCTCTCTCTCTCTCTCTCTCTCTCTCTCTCTCTCTCTCTCTCTCTCTCTCTCTCTCTCTCTCTCTCTCTCTCTCTCTCTCTCCCCGCCCACGTCCCTACGGGACGCCCCGTGAGTGCGACAAGGCTTGCGATGAAGGACGCGACGATGCCACATTAAAGAGCACATGGGTCAATAGCAAATTTTTGATCCCAAACTTCACGGAAATGTTAGGTTAGGGTTCCCCGAGTAGGTTCGTGTCATTAAAATAAGGACTTTGTCGTGCTTGACTTGCGGGTGGCGTCATTGTGACGTCGCAGGGTGGTCGATGACCGTCGCTGAGTAATCCAATTGATAGAAAAAGGTTAGGTTAGGTATGAAAATTAAATTTTGAGCAATTTCACGGCATTTTTTAAGAGTCACGTGACCTTAAAAAATATTTCGAAGTCCCACCTACGTCATCGATGCCGTCATTTTCGCGTTTTGGCCACTTCACGGGCCTTTTTTTGGGAAGAGATCTTTTTTAAATTTTGGCGGCAAGCCTGCGGTGGGCCGCGGCGGCCCTGACGAGGGACACGCCCCTGTCGCCGTCCAGTGGAGATGGGGGTGCGCGCACACCCCGGCCTCGGTCTGCCGCGATCTGGGCGACACAATGGCACAGCCGTCGTCCAGATCAGATGCGGTTACGTGTCCAGGGACCGTCCGTAAGACCCAAATGGCATATTTTGGCCGATTTTCCGACTTTGGTGACCTGCCTCGGACGGAATGACACCGGAAAAAAAAAAAAAAGGCTGATTTTTTTCTTGATGACCGGACCTATAGACTACGCGACCTGGTGGGTATGGTCTCCGTGCTGCGGGTTGCCTACCCACCAGGACGAGGATTAGTTTTTGACGTGATTTAGGCGTTCTCAGCCGTTACGCCTCCGCAGCGAACGTGAAGTCATTCACACTCCATCACCGGGCATTATTTTTGGTATTACGCTAGGTCGGCCCATGGGTCGGCTCGTGGCTCGGCTCGTGGCTCTGGGTCGGCCAGCGGGAGGGATAGAGAGAAAACCCGTTCCGATCTGGCCGCGACCACGCTTGCTCATTCCGTTTCGACAAAACCCGATTCAATGTCTTGATCAGAGATCTTTCTCGATTGGCTCCTCCGCTCCGCGCTGCCTGCCTTTAATGATGTCATACTGGCCCTCCTAGTTTCTCCTCAGAGCTGCTCGCCAAAATCTCGAGGAAAAACACCACACATCATCCCGAAAATTGTGCGCCTCTGTCGGTGAGAAATAGTAATTTTAAGTGAGCGGTACTGGCAGGTACCGAGAAAAGTGGCCCCTTGGTTTTCAAGGGAGTGCCCTGCAATGCGCACTGGTTTCCAAGAGATTCCTAGAAAACCCAAGGGGTCCACCACTCAGCTCAGGAGTGCACACAGAATTACCGATTACCAGTGATTACCTACTTAAAATCTCAAAAAACTCTCTAGGTTTGGGCTGCAGGGTGTATTTTAAGCCTATTTTCATAAGAAAAACCCGCCAAAGCCGATAAAAACAGCGAAAATATCCAGTTTTGACATGAGATTGCCAATGATTACTGGACGAAGTGTACACAGGAATACTAGAGTGGTGGACCCCTCGAGAAAAACAAAGGGGACACCCAAGCATCACATCAAAGCCCTCATTAAATTTACCGACTATTTTTTTTTTTAAATGAAAAGGTTGGCAATACCTAAAAAGTAAGTGTCGGAGTGCCACGACCGCGCCGTGAACGACGCGGCATTATGACCCCGATCTGATTGTTACCGCCCGGCCGTCAGGTGGGCCAACCCACAGCGGGTACCATCGCTCCCAGCAGCACCAACATAACCTCCACAAAGTTATTTACGCCGGTGATTACGGTGGCTGAAAATATTTCCACAGCGACGCTCGAAACAGGCCGTAAATGTAATTCTTGAGAAAAAAAATAAATTAAGATCCGATTCTCGAAGGTGATTCTATGCCGCAGCCGTATTTTTCTTCTATTTTTTTGGCTTTTATTTGTAATTTCATTAAATAGGAAAAAAGAAGGTTTCTGCGCGTTTAGCCTCTTCGCGCAAGCGCCGGATGATTGCTTCCTGGTCCTTCCAGGTTCGCATTTTATTTTGAGCCGTAAAAGCGGAGGATAAAAGCGCGTGTGGATGCGCTGCGAATGAAAACGAAAGTCGAGTACGCGGAGCGCGGATTAATTGTCATTTTAATGCCCCACTAAATGGCGGACGCCAGTGTCAATGTGTTTGTTAATTTTAAAGGGCGAGTCAAGGCCGCCGCGCACCGCCGCATTGTTGATTGCTCTCTCTCTCTCTCTCTCTCTCTCTCTCTCTCTCTCTCTCTCTCTCTCTCTCTCTCTCTCTCTCTCTCTCTCTCCTATCTCGTCCGCCGCGGGAAAAGGAAGGAGAGAAAATGAGCAGCGATACATTAAAAGAGCGCTTTGAAGGACGAGCGCACCTCGATTTACGATAACGGAAAAATGGAGTCGGAAGCGGGGAACCTAACCTCGTCCGTACATGCCTACCATTTTCCCAATCTCCGCATGAATGCAGAAAAAAGCATAAACGTTTGTAGTGGTCGGTTGTAGTTTTAACAGTGCCACGGTGGATGGGGGCGTGCTGCCTGGCAGGCGTTGGACATTAGGGACCGTCGTCATTCGGCACTTTTCGATTTCGACATCGTAATAGCACTCACAAGTTTCGTTATGTAATGCTGATGTCGAATATGACCCCGATTTTGCGATCGGACATCATCTTCGTTGGGCTACCAGCCGATTTATGCAAAAATGTGCCTTTTTCCGCTTTTTTACCGTTTTTGAGGTACAAAATGGACTTAGGGCTTTCGGCGTAGTGGTTGTTCGACAGGTTGGTCTTCCCTAACACCAAAGTCAATGATTTGAGGCATGGGAAGGTGTGCGTGCGGGGACACGCACCTGCGACCCAGACTTAAAAATTGACACAGTTGAGGTAGTCCATTTTGTAGCTAAAAAACGGTAAAAAAGCGGAAAAAGGCACATGTTTGCAGAAATCGGCTGGTAGCCCAACAAAGATAATGTCCGATCGCAAAATCGAGGTCATATCTGGAATCAGCATTTAAAAACGAAACTTGTGAGTGCTATTACGATGTCGAAATCGAAAAGTGCCGAATGACGACGTGGGACACTCGTCCCCGTCCGGGACGCAACTCAGCAGCAGCAGCCTGGATCCTGGAAGGGATCTCTATCCTGGACACGCGCGATAGAATCGCGGAGCCTGTACCCTTGCCGGCAGCCAAGGAAAAGCACGCGTGATAGAAAAATAGAAAGGTTTGGAGAGCAATAAGTCATTATGGACGCGAACAACAACAACAAGTGCCAGCGCCGCGGCGGCGGTGATCGAGAGATCGAATCTCGCGCCCTCCAGTGATTCTCGCGTGAGAGGGGATCGGGGGGCTTTTTTTCCAGGTCGAGTGGCCGAGCTGCTGGTGCACAAGTAGTGCATGTTGTCTGCTGCTTGTCGATGGCGTCACGGAGAGCGATGCGGGATCGGCGAGTCAAGACCTCCACGCCGTAGTAGCCGCGGCCGCGGCCAGGACGCTGGTTCTATGAATGAACCAATGATTCATGTGCTGGTCCGCGGCGCCGCACGGCGCACAGTGGGCCAGAAGACCGGCGCACGCGGCCAAAACTCTCGACGCGTTTCGAGTCGCCTCAAACAGGACTCGAACCGAACGTTGTGAGCCCGCACCAATGGATTCCTCGTTAGGACAGCTATCCATTGGTGAGGGTCACGCGTTCGGTTCGAGTGTCATTCAGCGACTCTGGGGCTCAATAAATCCGCCCGGGATTTTGACCGCCTCTGCAGGTCTTCTGGCCCACGACTGTGCGGCGCGCGGGTACGGCCGCACGCAGCCAGAGGTCGCAGGGTGCTGCCGGCGCGCTGCGGTTCGGCCGCGGCCCGGCGCCCCGCTGCGCCCCGCCGCGCCCCACCGCGCCCCGCCCCGCCGCGCCCCGCCCCGCCGCGCCCCGCCGCGCCACATCAATACGTATCGCGGCGCGGCAGCGGCGGCATGCTTTAACGACACATACAGCGATAAATCGAGGCCGGCAAACAGCCACCCGATCGGCGACCCGAGGTGTCGATGTCCCGAAGTAGTCGGATCCTTGTTTTCGGCACACGCGGCGGCCCTGCCTTGGCATTCGTGCCGAGGATGGCGGCCGCCGTAAGTGAGATAGATAGGCCCCCGCTGCGTGGCGCGCGGCGCGCTGCTTCTGTCTCTCTCGCGCCCCTGCGGCGCGGCGCGCGGCCCGGAGAGCGAGGGAGTGAGAGCGACGACGGGGTGCCCCAAGGCCACGAGGCCGCGCCGATCAGCGCGCCGGGAATGCACGAAGGCAACGCAGAACACCTACAACTGCCTACACACTAAATCCTTATGCACTTTTTTTGTACATAGTTATGAACGATGTTTGCACATGCGTAAGCTTCTGCATAATATTATGCATAACAACGTATAATTGGCTGAGCGATCAGCGAAGCCAGTTACTTCACTGGGGTTGGAAAGTTTTGTCTGTTTGTCCGCGTGCGTGTCCGCGTGCGTGTCCGCGTGCGTGTCCGCGTGCGTGTCCGCGTGCGTGTCACTGCCGGGTGTGCTGACTGTTGCCCAACCCGCGACACCCTGTGTGGGACAGCCAGCCGCGGTGCGGTGTGGCACGTCGGCCACAAGTCATTTTCCACGGCGGCCAGGCAGGCAGGCAGCCAGTCAGCCGGGGTGTCAGTCAATCAACGCGAATCAGATATCGCATCGCACGGCTGCCTGCCTGCCGGGGCGGCCGTCTCGGAAAACACTGCCGGCTGCTGGCTGTCTCTCTCGCACCCGCAGCGCCGCGCAGCGCAGAGCGCGGCCGCCCCTGAGACGGAACGGACAGCTCGGTTTTAGGAAGCTTGCCGCACGCGTTGGTCCGCGTCCTGTCGCACGCTGACCGGCCGTTTCCACTCCGACAATGTCCGCGGAAGAAAACCGGCGCCCTGCAACGCCACTACTGCATCCTGCTGTGAAATTCCGCGCGTCAACACAATGACGGACAATGGGACGGAAGCCGATCGCATCACCGAGGCTGGCTGGCTGGTGCAGTTACCAGGGCTGCCCCACCCCGCCCCGCCGAACCTTACCGTGCCCCTGGAGCCACCCTGCACAGTGGACCAGGGGCCCTCGTGCGGAGAGCAGCCCATTGGTGGGGTCACTCGTTCTGTTCGAGTCTCATTTAGCGACTCTGGAGCTCAAAACGCGTCTACACTTATGGCCGCCTGCGCCGGTCTTCTGGCCCACTGTGCGCTGGTGCAGCGAGGCGCTAGATGCCTCTCCAAAAGAAGGAAGCGCCATGCACAGCAAGTAGTTTTGCTGTCATTCTTAGGCCAGCTTGAAAGGACTTATCAACTTCATCCGACGAATCGGAATGGCCCCACTCGCGACCAATTGCGAGTGGCTGGCGCTGGCCCGATCGGGGATCGAACCAGTGCCGAGGCCAATCCGCCGAAGCGGACTGCTTTTTAGACACCCCGGCCGGCAAAGGCGACCTTGACCACTACACCATCCTGACTTGCACGTCTGCCGAGTCTTGGACGACGGGTTTGAGTCGCAGTGGGAGGAAGCCAATCGAAAAATGAAAGGAGGTATGGGTTCGATCCCCGAACCTCACTGTCGGGGTCAGACGCCTTTCCACTCTCAGCCACCACGGCTCATGTCTGACGCCGATTGAAGCAGGTTCTTAACGCGACCATGAGCAGCGGTCAGAGAAAAAAAGTTGTGAAGTAATAAGATTTAACCCGCCGATCATCATACGGGGTAACCGACGCGTCTACACCTCCAGCCAACACGGCACATGATGCTCATCGCGCATTGCTGAGGGTTTCAAGCACACAGGGGAAGGCAGTGAAAATAACAACGTGAGAATCTATGGTGTAGACGTTTTAGACCTGGGAAAACCAGGACTCGGTCCTACCGTGCAGCACTGCGCTGCCGGCCGAGTGCGGCACGGTGCATTAGATAGCCCTGCGGACCGGCACGGGCTGTGTCGGCATGGGCGGGACCTATCAGCACTGTCCCTGCTCGGCTCGGCTCGGCTGGCTGGCTGGCTCGGCTGGGTCGATAGTGCGACTCATCCTCCTGGGGGAGGCGTCGCGACGCAGCGGCGACGCGGCCAATGGGAGCGCGGCAGTGGATGGGCGGCCCCGGCCAGTCCCCCAGTGGGCCCCGCCCCCGGCGCTGGCGTTGCGACGCCCCGCGACGCCCCGCGACGCGGCGGACTCGCTCTCTCTGTCGCACTCACGGGGCGGTCCGTGGGGGTGCGGGGGGGACAGCGAGACGCCCTGCGGAAACCGCGCTCGGCTGCACGCCGCTCCGCGCGCCACCGCCGAATTTATATTCGGCCTGTCTCGTTCTTTTGTTCACTTCTCTCTCTCTCTCTCTCTCTCTCTCTCTCTCTCTCTCTCTCTCTCTCTCTCTCTCTCTCTCTCTCTCTCTCTCTCTCTCTCTCTCTCTCTCTCTTCCTTTTCTTCGCCCTTCTTGTATTTTTTTTTGTTTCGTGCCGCGGCCCGCGGGGTTCTGGGTTCGAGTACAGTCCGTGCGGCTTGTCCGGCCGGCCCCGTCAAGCTTGCACCACGCCGGTGCGGCGCTGCCGGGCCCTGCCTTCGGTGGGCGCCGAGGGGTCGCCGACAGCTCATCGGAATCGCCCGGGAATCGATCAATCGCCATCATTTGCGAAACCCTTGTCGGACTGCATGGAGTTCTTTCCTCATCCGTTGCTTGCCGAATGAGGAAGCCATTGGCGGGGTCACACGTTCGGTTCGAGTCGCATTTATCGACTCCAGAGCTCAAAACGCGTCTAGCGCGCGTTTTTGCTGCCCCCGCCGGTCTTCTGGTCCACTGTGCGTCCGGAGAGGCGCATCGTCATCGTCCCAATAATGCTGGCCAGTGCAGGCTTCCACCCACGGGCGAAGGGTTTGCCGCCACTGCACTGGCCGGGTGTCGCGGTGGCAGGGCTGGCGGCAGGGCTGGTGGCAGGGCTAGGCAGGGCTGGCGGCAGGGCTGGCGGCAGGGCTGGCGGGCTGGGCGGCAGGGCTGGCGGCAAGGCCGCGGTGCCAAACCGGGTCAGGGCCGAGGCGCACAGTGGGCCGCACACTTGCAACCTTTTTCAATGGGCCTCGTTCGCTTCATATTTTGGATAGGAGCGACGCCGCGGATCGGCGATCCTCCTTGGAGGGTGGCGCTCCGTTTCATTGCGTGGTGGCGGGGCGGGCGGGTGTTTAACGCCGAGCTCCCCCCCCCCCTCTCCGCCACCGGGTAAAGGGGCACTTAGGTAATTAGCCTCCTTGATGGCTCCGCCATCCCGCCATCCGTCTCTGTCTATTTGCCGCCGTTTTTACTCGCCAGCGCGGCTTTGTGACGCTACTCCTGGCTGCTCGCTCACGGCTTACTTAACCGAAGCTTTGCTGGGGGCTGCACTCTTTTTTAGCAGATGATACATTTATGTACACAGCTACTCACAAAAATAGAAACAGAAATTAAAATTATAAATGTATCATACTGACGGACACATTTAACTTCCTGCTAAAAATTATATTTATATTGATTGTTTTGTTTTTTGTGAATTAAGTGATAAACAAGCATACATTGAAATAACCATTAGTATCATCTGCTTTCACGATAGCGTTAACGTTTTTTTCCCCTTCCGTCCCTAACGCGTTTTATTTTTCTTTTATCCAGAACCCCTGCGACAGCACGGCCCGCCGAGCAGCCCTGCGGAACGGGAAGCCTACCCGGCGAGGCGCTTTGACGCAGTAAATGTTTTTTTTTTGTTTTTTTTTTGTTTTTTAACATGGGTGGCTCTGTGTGCCCGAAAAACAGTTCCAAGGCTGCAACAAAGTTCAACTTGAAGTGCGGGGCCGAGATTTGGGGCTCGTGCGTGCGACAGAGACACGTGCGTGCGCGACGGAGACACGCGCGATGCCGTCATGCGAGAGGCAAGAGGCATTCCAGTCCGAACCATTTCTTTATTTTTGTTGAATTGTTTCTCACGCACGGCCGAGATTCGTCGGCTGGCGCGTGTGTCATTCGAGAGGCAGAATACTGACATTTCCTGTGAATTTGCGTTGTTCTACAGAGTAGAAAGGCGTAAGTTTAAAGTGATTGTATTTTTGTGAGCGGGTGTAGGGGGTCGATTTCGAGCTGTCAGAGTGGTCGTTCCGAACGGCAACTAGGATGAGACTTGATCGGTGTGAGATAATGAATCCTAAGTGACGTTCAATTCCAGGCTGGCGTCGCTGTGGCACAGTGGGCTAGAAGACCCTGCAGACGGCCAAATCTCTAAACGCGTTTTGAGCACCAGAGTCGCTAAACAGGACTCGAACCGAATGTGTGACCCCACCAATGGATTCCTCGTTCGGAAAGCAATCCATTCGTGGGGTCACACGTTCGGTCCGAGTCCCATTTAGCAACTCTGGAGCTCAAAACGCGTCTAGAATTTTGGCCGCCTGCGCCCGTCTTCTGGCTCACTGTGTGAGACAGAGAGCCCGCGCCCGCCACCTGTCGGCGATCAGTGGAACTACCTGGCGCGAGCGGCGCCGTATGTAGCGCCGCCTCGGCCCGTTCACGTGCTGCCCCGCGCGGCCGGCGGCGGAACCAACACCACCTCCGAGTCCGAGCGGCGAGCGGTGAGCGGTCCGGTGGTGGTGAGGGTGAGACTGAAACTCATGCCACTGAGACTGGGCGGGGTGGACTTTGCGATACATGATGATGGGTGCTGTATCGATTTTGCTATCGAAACAGGATGTCTCTCACAACAAGGGGTCCACTCGAGAAAATGGCGTATGTGGTTCAAGCATGAGTTCGGTGTCGCAATGGGGCATCGGCGTTCGGGAGTGTGGCCCCAGAACAAAGGAGGAACCCGCTGCCAGCAAATCTCTTCGGAAGGAAGCAGGACTCGTCAGGAATAACCCACAGAAAAACGATTTGCTCATGTGAAAAATTTTTCGTTCAAATTGGAAGCAAAATCTGCACCACAATACAGTCGAGCAAGCCACAATGCAGAGAAAGCTATCATATCATGTCACAGAGAGAGAGAGAGAGAGAGAGAGAGAGACAGAGAGAGAGAGACAGAGAGAGAGAGACAGAGAGAGAGAGAGAGAGAGAGAGAGAGAGAGAGAGAGAGAGAGAGAGAGAGAGAGAGAGAGAGAGAGAGAGAGAGAGAGAGAGAGAGAGAGCTTGCCTCGAATCGCGAGCGAACAGTCGCAAAACGGGTAACAATACGCGAGAGACAATGCCCGCTTCTCTGTGATTTACACACGGGCTCCCTGGTGCATTACACATGTGCCGCGCCACTCGCAACGTTGTCGATAATTGCTCTCCGACCGCGACAAGGAATAAATATTAAATCGATGCAGGCGAGCCTTCGGGTGACCTCAGTGCAGAGATGGGGTCGCGAAGCGAATGTCGTGACCGAGTCAGAGACTGAGTACAGCTCGAGTCAACGGGAGGAATCCCTGCAGAACATAATCTGTAATTTCATCTAAAAGTCCTACGCAAAGAGAGTTTTTCCTTCGTGCGAGAAGAAACTGGCGAAAGCGCAATACGGGTGAAGATTTTCCTCGAGTTGTGAAGGTTGCCTTCTGCGCGCATCTTTCAGTGAACAGCGGCTCGGCAGCCGCAGAAAGAAGCGAACTGAAGTAAATGTCGTGAACGAGGTCTTGCTGGCAGATTGGAAGGTGGCTATGAGAAATAAATCGGTCATGGGCGCGAAGAATGGAGTCATAGCCGTTTTATAGTGCGTCCGTTTTACGGCGGGGTCGATGGTTATCGAAGAGACGGCGTTGTTTGCTGCCGATCATAATGATTATCATCGTGATCATCGCGATCATTCCAGAGTCTGTCGTCGTCATCATGAGAGAGAATAGATCATTCATGCGTTTATCACTTGTGTACACTCTAAATGTCTTACGAAGACATTTCCCGTTATACGAAGGCAGTTTGTGCATAAGGGATAGGGAGTTGTCGGCTCCAGTAAGCGTGTACATGGCAGGTATGCACTTGTTGGAGCATGCTTGGCAGGCATGCGCTAGCTAGAGCGTCCTTGCCGGTATGCTCCAGCTAGAGCATACAATGTACGCTTTTCGATTTGTAGAGTAATCGACGAGCCACTGAAATGCTTCGGCGCCTGGAGGCCGGAGGGCCCACTCCAGGAGTGACAGGACCGTCGCGACAAAAGCATCCTGGAGAGGCTCCTTCCGGGCCGATCCGGCAGAGACATGAGGGTGGACACGCAGTGACACGCAGTGACACGGGCCGACGCGTCATGCGCACGCATGAGATTGAAACAATATTTACCGTGAGAGAGAGGGAGACGGCGCGGCCGGAAACACACCGTAATGCCGTGCTTCCGAGTCGTTCCATTAGGAATCTTGTGAAACCAATCACGACGACATGGCGAGCATGCGAGGAGTCGGTGGAGGGCCAGTAGCTCTGCTGAAAAAAAAAATCAAAAAAGAATCAACCACTTAACAGGAAATATCTGTCGGAATATTTTGGAAAGCGTTTCGCAACAACATTTAGACATTGCACTTGTTCCCGCAGCCGGCCAAGGAGAAGGCCACCGACCGCTGCCTGGATTCGTCGCCGGCCCCGCGCCTTGCCAAACGACATTTACACTCAGAGTGTAGCAACGCTAGCAACGCCGTCAATGGAGAAGTGCACCTCTGGCGTCCGTCGCGCACTCACTCACACACACACACACGCGCGCGCACACACACACACACACACACAGCGCGTGTTCTGGACGTGAATGGACGAGGAGTACGCCGCAGAGAGGGGGAAGGGAAGCGGCGAGCAACTGCTGCGGTCAGGGCCTCTTCTCTCTCTCTCTCTCTCTCTCTCTCTCTCTCTCTCTCTCTCTCTCTCTCTCTCTCTCTCTCTCTCTCTCTCTTCCCGCCCAGACACAGCGCTTTCTCAACCGCGGTCTCAGTTTCGGATTCAGCGGGAAGACTTCTCCCTCTTTCCTGTGCGACTGCCGGAGCGCCTGAGGCCTGAAGGTAGGCAGTACGGCGGCGTCCGCGTCGCCTGGTTGCCTAGGCGCGGCTTCCACGGCGCCTGAAGGTAGGCAGTACGGCGGCGTCCGCGTCGCCTGGTTGCCTAGGCGCGGCTTCCACGGCGCCTGAAGGTAGGCAGTACGGCGGCGTCCGCGTCGCCTGGTTGCCTAGGCGCGGCTTCCACGGCGCCTGAAGGTAGGCAGTACGGCGGCGTCCGCGTCGCCTGGTTGCCTAGGCGCGGCTTCCACGGCGCTCTGGCATGGCGCAAGGGAGAGCGCTCAGAGGAGAGAGTTCCTGGCGGAGAGTGCTTGGTGGAGAGTGCTCAGCGGAAAAGCAGAGGTCGCTGGCGGGGCAGAAGCGTGAGTAGAAAATCTCGACGAAAGCTCGTGAAAATCCCGGGAAAGCCGAAGAGAGGCTGTTCCGGAAGCGGGCTTTCCCCGCCACCCGCGCGCTCAACACACACCGCGGGCCAAACGAGAGGGACGGCGTGGACGGGCGGAGAAACTCGAAGCGCGCGAGGAGTACCTGGAACGAGGAAAACCCGAACCCGGCGGTGACTCAACGGGTGTCCCGCACCACCACTCGCCGGGAAACAAAACGAGGAACAACTAGAAGATATTTTAGATTTATTTTTTTAATTTTTTTAGGGGTTCCGACAGGAGCCCCTATTGCATTTGACCGAAATTTCTTTTTTTTATTCCACCGTCGTGACTTACGACATGTCAGTGACATGTTCGTGACATGTACCGGTACTACCGAAAACTATGGTACCGCGGTACTTTACCGGTACTATCGAAATTTTCGGTGCCGCGGTACTTTACAGGTACCTTCGAAAGTACCGACGGTACTTGACGTACCCACGGGTACCACGGGCTCCATGCGCTGCAAACCGCTGTACAGCGGCGCATCCAACAAAAGAACTTGGAGGAAAAAAAAAGAAGAAAAAATGGGGGCCCTTCTCCCACCTCCCCACACAGTAGGGAGGACCGCCTGCAACTTCGGTGGATCGGGGGAACCGGTGCATTCCAGGCGGCGACCCCAGGGGTTCTCATCTGATGTGGGCCGGGTGAAGGGCGGGGGTTGAGAGCCTTTGGTTTTCGCGGGGTGGTCAGTGGTACCCACAGTGGTACCCCCGCTGTCCGGCGCTCTCTACCGAACATGCAGTGTGAAGGGCCAGCTTCAAAGGACTTATCAACTCCAAACCGACGAATCAGAATGGACCCACTCGCGACCAATTGCGAGTGGCTGGAACGACCGGGGATCGAACCAGTGCCGAGGCCAATCCGCCGAAGCGGACTGCTTTTTAGACACCCAAGCATAGTGGACGACAAATGATCCAGACCACTACGCTATCACGACTGCACGTCTGCCGAGTGTCGGACGACGGGTTTGAGTCGTATTGGGATGAGGGAGGCAGTCGTAAAATGTATTGAAATGTTGGGATTCGATCCCCGGACCTTACTGTTCAAGTCCGACGCCTTAGCGATCTCAGCCACCACGGCTCATGGTAGATGCGGCGTCAGCCGGGCTCTAGACGCGGCAGGGATGGAGCCGCAGTGAGCGGGTCATTCGAAAAATGTTGAGAAAAAGTGGGACTCGATCCGTCGACCCCGGTACCGGGAACCGACGCCTATATCACCTGTACCACCTGGTACCGCGGTACTTTACTTTACTTTCCTGCCCATGCCTGGTTGGCAATAAAAAACTACTTTCGCAACTATTTTTTAAATTAGCGGAACACCACGCAATGCATGAGCATTGGATTTTTTTTTTTTTGGGCGGGAAGATTGTGTTGCCTCTGAAAAAGGGGTTCGTACCGTCGTCAGAAGAATATCTTAAACTTGGAATTGGCCGGATTTGCTGCGGGTGTGCTCAGAGAACACCGCCGAGGTCTGGCTTTGGGGACGGCGGGGTGCCGACTTGTTGGCGTTGTGGTTTACTTACACAGTTCTTTCATTTGGGTCCTAAATACGTGGGCACACACGTGAGCGGTGGAACAAAGCTCTGTGTGTGTGTGTGTGTGTGTGAGAGAGAGAGAGAGAGAGAGAGAGAGAGAGAGAGAGAGAGAGAGAGAGAGAGAGAGAGAGAGAGAGAGAGAGAGAGAGAGAGAGAGCGAGTGTGTGTGAGAGACGAGAGACACGACGTAGTCTGACCGACACTGAAGAAGGTAAATGGAGAGCGAAGAAAAGGACCCGAAAAAAAAAAACGGGGCCGCGCGTGGCGTTATTCGAACCAGAGTCAGCTGGCTCCGCGTTCAATGGCGGAAACCACACGGCTAACGATTCCCGTCTGAAACCGCGTGGTCTGGCTGGCGGCGGGCGGGGCCGTTTGATCGTGTGTGGTTTCGGCGCGCGACACGCCGCCGCGAGGTGGCGTCCGAACAGCGTCCCAACAGCGTGCCCACTGCGGCGCGTGTCGGCTGGGAAAAAAAGAGGGAACGCTTCGGACGCGACCGTCGGTTGTCATCGGGCGGAATGACGTGTACAGTGTACAAAGGCAAAGCGCAGAAGAACAAAAGAGAGACAACACGAAGAGAGACTGTCTCGGCTCGGCCTCTTTGAGGGGAATCAATAACGTACCGCCGCCCACCCCGCCCCACCCCACCCCGCCCCGCCCCGCCACACGACCTGCCCTGACCCGACCACTGGACCTGTCCTTCCTGCCCCGTGGCGCGCTGCACGCCGATTCCGGAGCGATGCTCTGTCTCTCTCGCACTCACGGGGCGGCCCCTCTCCGTGTGGGCGTTTGGTTTATCCCCGCGCGCCAATCGCGCCATCGCATTGTTATTATCAATGCGATGGCCTGCTATCAGTATCGCCACGCGCCGAGATGGCGTCCCGCCAGCAGGCTGGCTCTCTCGCACTGGTGGGGCGTAGTGGGGGCGCGAGAGAGACAGAGCGACGAATCGCTGCAGGCAGGCTCATTCGCGCGGACCGACGGGGCCTAGGCTGCCCTTGGCTGGCAGTGGGCCGGACGCCTCGCTGCCCGGGGCGGTCCGGTGCAAGGCAGGTGGTTCAGTCGGGGGAGCTTTCCTTCCATTATTGTCGTCGACTCGCTTGTCGTGGTGCTCTCTAGTCGCCGTGATCGAACCAAGTGTCGGACACCCTCCATTCACCGCCTGCTGGCTGATCCCGCTCGCTCTGTCTCTCTCGCACCCGCGCGGAACGCCACACAAGTGCGAGAGAGACGGAGCGACGCCGTTCGGAATCCACGGCGCGCTGCCCGGGCTCGTTAGTCGCCCGAATCACGTGACATGTTTACGAACCCACCTTCGGCTCGGCGCGAAATACGAAATATTTCTCTTGGCAGTCCGGACGAGTCGCGATGCGAATGGTGGCGGATGGGACCAGCCGGGGCGCGTGCGCTAACGCCGCTAACGACGGGTACAGTGCGCGCCAAAAGCGGGCGCGACGTCCGGCGAGGTGCTCTTGGCGCGCACTGTCCGTCCGGCGAGGTGCTCTTGGCGCGCACTGTCCGTCCGGCGAGGTGCTCTTGGCGCGCACTGTCCGTCCGGCGAGGTGCTCTTGGCGCGCACTGTCCGTCCGGCGAGGTGCTCTTGGCGCGCACTGTCCGTCCGGCGAGGTGCTCTTGGCGCGCACTGTCCGTCCGGCGAGGTGCTCTTGGCGCGCACTGTCCGTCCGGGACCTGCCGGGGGCGCGTGCACAGTGCGCACGCACGGCACGGCATGCAGGCCGATGCAGGCCAAGGCGGGTTTAACGATTATTGCCGCTGTCAAACTCTCGTTTAAGACGCGCCGGGCAAATAACTGGGATCCCGCACGCGTGTGCGTGCTGTGTGCGTGCGCCAGGATGCAAGGAGAAATGGAGGGGGGGAGAGGGGGGGGGGACGACGGCCGTCGTCGTCCTGGACGCCGAAAGCCGGAGCCAATCCTTTGGTCTCGCCTCGGCGCTGTCCTCCCTGCTCTACTGCATAAGCATCAGCTCACCGCGGAAGGCACTAAATCCTCTCCCCGCCGACACCTTGATACACTCACTCAGGCCGCGCGCGCGCGCGCACACACACACACACACACACACACACACACACACACACACACACACACACACACACGAACAATGTTACTTTGACAGAACCATGGTAGTGCGTTATGGTCCCGGTACGCCGGTCGCACCAAGTCAACGCGCGACGTCAAAATGAATCTGGTGCTGGAATCACCCCGCGTACGCGCGGCTGCTCCATGGCTCATGGTTCACGCCGTACAAGCCATGAAGTGTCGCGGCAGAGGCCGTTTTCAAGGAGCCGTTCATATATATTTTTTTCCATTATGGGAGCTGAGAATGAGCTCACCGCGTTGCACTCCGCGTGAATGGAAAGGGGACTAGAGTGGCGTGATGTATGGCCGCCGCGAAATGAGTCTTTGAAAGGCTTGCTCCGGCTTGTCTCGCCCTGTCTCGCCCTGTCTCGCTCCGCCTCGCTGCGACAGCGCGACGTCCGCCGCGCCGATTAACATGCAAGCCGCGGTAATGTCCCTGCCATACTGGCGGCGCCAGGAAGTCTAGCCTAGCCGCGCCGCGCCGCCATCCCTGGCTCTCCGTCATCCACGCCCTGTCCTCGTCTTCGACGCCGTCCGCCACCTCCTGGTCGTCGTTGACCACCTCCTAGTCGTCATCGGCCACCTCCTGGTCGTCGTCGACCACCTCCTGGTCGTCGTCGACCACCTCCTGGTCGTCGTCGACCACCTCCTGGCCGTCGTCTGCCACCGCCTTACCGGGTTGCCTACCTGCGAGGGGCGGCCGGGCGAGCCCCGAAACGATCAAATCGTGCGTTATCTCTTTGAGCGCCTCCGTGCCGCCGGCGTGCCGCGTGACTCACGACGCCCGCCCTACGCCCTTGGCGGCCGGCGGCCTCGGCGTCCCTTCTCGTCGCTCCACAGTGGGCCGGAAGACCGATGGAGGCGGTCGAAATTCCGGACGGGGTTTTGAGCTCCATGGTCGCTAAATGGGACTCGAAACGAACGTGTGACCCCACCAAATGGATTCTTCTCCGAACAAGGAATCCATTGCTGGGGTCACACGTTTGGTCCGAGTTCTGTTTAGCAACTCTGGAGCTCAAAACGCGTCCAGAGTTTCGGCCGCCTGCGCCGGTCCTCTGGCCCACTGTGCGCTCCCGTGCCGCGCGCCGTGACCAAAGGGACCAAGGGCCCGGGAATGAGGTGAGGGCAGGCGGTCCTTAAGGGCTCATCGGCCGCGCGGCTGCCGGCCAGTGATACCCGACTTTATAGTGTATTATGTTGGGCCAACACGCGGCGGGGGCGTGCCCCAGGGCGTGCCCCACGGCGGCCAGTCGTCCTCGGCCCCAAAGGCCACCGACACGGGACACTTTTAAATGGGAGACGTCGCCACCCCTGCGTCGGGGTCCTCGTTGGGGTCCTCGTTGGGGTCCCCGTCAAACAACTGGCGGCGTGTCGCCCTCACAGTCCCAACAGGGCACTAGTCTCACTACCGGGTGACAGGGGCCGCCGCCCGCGCCGCCAGAATGCCTGAATCGGCTGCTGCTTTGGAGGCGGCTCGGATTGGATTGGGGCGTCATGTACCCGTGACGTGTGTATTTCTGTCGTTGCCGAGGCTTGTCTCAGGAGAGAAAAATGGGTGCTGGAGGAAGAATGCAAAAAAAAAAAAAAAAAAAAAAAAAAAAAAAAAAAAAAAAAAAAACGAAAATTGTTTTAACATGAAAAATTTAAGTTTTTGTAATTCTGGATGCAACAAAGCATGAAAGTCGACTCAAAAGCAGGCTTTCCAGTCTCTTTTCCAGCCGCCTCGGTGTGCACTTCCCGGCGGCGGGTCACACTTCGCTTTTCCGAGCAGAGTGCGGCTGTTCCACCGAGAGTTACACGAGCTAGGCCGAAAGGTTCCAATTGGACGGGGCGCACGCAGCAACGCAGCACCGCAGCACCGCAGCGGCACGCAGTCTAGCAGAAATCAGGTTTATGGGTATTCGTGACCGGAGGCCAGATTGGTGTGGAAGGTGGCGAGTGCGGCGTGCGCTGTCTCTCTCGCACTCATGCGGCGGCCCGCGGGGGTGCGAGAGAGACAGAGCGCGGTGCCCCTTGGTGCCGCGGCGCTGCCTGGCGCGTCAAATAACAATCGGCTGGGTGAGTTATTGGGAAGCGGCCGAGCAGCTACACTGCAAACCCAGGGGCAAGTCTGTGTTCATCTGACATAACAACGTATGTCATATGGGAAACCCATAGTAGATACGCTGTTATGTCAGATGAATACAAAAGTTTCCTTACTGGAGACACCGCGGTAAGCCGAAAGTATTTTTGTCACTTATTACTAAGGGTCAACTGGGTAATCATCCACTTAATTGCCGAGCGGATCCGTTGCAGTTGCGTTTTCGAGCGTGCACACCCACCCTTCACGAATTTTTACCCTAAAGCCAGAAAACCCTACGATACATTTTATGTCAAAAGTACGCGTTTTTACGCATTACTTGGTTATTACGCGGTTATTACGCGCTATTACGTGATATTACGCGCTATTACGTAATATTGTGCGCTATTACGTGAAATTACGCGCAATAACGGTTATTACGCAATACTACGGCGTTATTACGCCTTGGACCTACGCAGTGTAATACGCGAGTGAAAACCCCCTAAGGAGTGGCGCTCTCCACAGACAACAACAACAACAAAATTTCCTGGATAAGGAAGTTAATTTACACTCTGTTGGTCGCACACATGTCTTGACTCACACTCGGATGCCTGATAATTCAAAGGTGTCGAGGGTGTCCTTCGAGTTTGGTGAATAATGAGCATGCACACCTGCAGTGACTCACGCGGCGTTGACAGAGCGTGGTCCCCGCGGACGCTCGCTGACGCTTCTCGCGCTTCGCGTGCGCACCTGCATGGCGAGGAATCGCGTCGCACAGTGGGCCAGAAGACCGGTGGAGGTGGTCAAAATCCTGGACGAGTTTTGAGCTCCAGAGTCGCTCAACCGGACTAGAACCGAACCTGTGACCCCCACCGATGGATTACTCTCCGAACGAGGAATGTACTGGTGGAATCACACGTTCGGTTAGAGTCCCATTTAGCAACTCCGGAGCTCAAAACGTCTGCGCCGGTCTTCTGGCCCACTGTGCGTCACGCGGCGGCTTTCCGATTTTCCCGCGCAGTCGTGAAATCATCCCACACTGGTCGAACCGCGGCGTATCCTCGCCTCTCGTTTCGTTTCCTTTTATTTTCTATCTCTGCCGCCGCGGCGGCGCGTTCGGCACGAGCCCCGGCGCGCCATGGGCCGATGCACAGTGGGCCGATGGTCGCGGCGATGGTGGCGGCGATAGCGGGGCTGCCTGGTCGGAGGCAATTAATTAGAGGCCGTGATAGGCACACCACCTCGGCACCCACACCACCTCGCTTCCTTCTCAATCGCAAGGACGGCCAAAGACCGGGAGCCTTTTGAGGGGGAAACGCTCGTGCGCGCGCGCGCCCCCTGTGTGCGTGTGTGCGTGCCAAAGGCCCCTGCGTGTGTGTGTGTGAGGCTCATCTCCGGCTAAATCTCCCGAAACAAGAGCCTCCACCAAGCGGACCGTGTTTCGTCGTGTGTCTGTGTGAGTTTGTGTGTGTGTGTGCCGCTCGTCGAACCGCCTTGACTTATTTAATGAGTGCTGGTGGTGGCGAGTTAAAAGCGAAATTACGACGATTCGGTGATCTTTCCCATCGACGAGAGAGAGAGAGAGAGAGAGAGAGAGAGAGAGAGAGAGAGAGAGAGAGAGAGAGAGAGAGAGAGAGAGAGAGAGAGAGAGAGAGAGAAGGAGGAGTTGCAGCAGCGCGAGGTGACGGAATGGGGGCCGGGGAGGTGTACGACATTGTAAAATCTCCCTTGTTCTTTCTCCGCCCAAATGTCTCTCACACTCGTGTGTGCACGCACACGCACAAACACACAAACACACACACACACACGCGCGCCCGCGCACACACACACGCACACAGCGCCACGTGGAAAACATCCGTTGGAAACTGGAGACGCGCGCGGGGGCAGACATCTTGATCGTGTTGGCAGACATGTCCTCTCCTTGGACGTTTCGCGCGCGATAGTCGTCATCGTCTTTCGATACATCGATCGGAACGAAATCGAGATCGACCACCATAGTGCGTGATTTAGAAGGCGTTCTACGGCTTCTGTATCAATAAGGTCCATAAAGTGTCGCTATGACAGTTTTCCCTCCCCGGCGGACACGCGCCTCACGCCGCCTTTTGGCGCGTAGGCTGACAGGGGGGGGGGGGGGGGGTGCGCGTGGGCTACTGGCAAGTATTTACAACTAACCTCACACCCGGGCATTCCAACATAGCGAGCCGCGCGGGGAACGGAGAGCGGATTCCGTATATATATATATATATATATACTTCAGGTGTCATCACTGAAATATAATGTGAGGCCCCCTTGCCCCCTGTACTCTCTTCCTCCTCTGCCTCCACTCCAGATTCGTTCTGTGTGCTCTCTTTGGTCGCTCGGGGTCTTTCTCGTACGATGCTTCCTCAATATAAGCCGTCCGCTTGACGCTAAACCGAGGGGGTAACGACTTCGGGAATCCGGCTGACAGCAAATTGGTAATCCGTAATCCGGATGACCCGAAATTTTGAGGTAATCCGGGGTAATCCGGGAAAATTTTGAGGTAATCCGGGGTAATCCTGCCAAATCCAAAGGTAATCCAGGGATTTTTTTGTTGTAATCCGGAGGTAATTTGGGGGTACTCCGGGGTAATCCGGGGTAATCCGTAATCCGGCTGACACGAAATTTACCAGTTGTTACCCCCTCGCGCTAAACGGATATTAGCATAGCGTTATAAAATGCATACTAAATAATTTCCCCCCAAAATATAATCTTTTTTTTTTTTTTTTTTCAAGTGAAAATATTAATGAATGAGTTAGTGCAAGACAAAATAAAAACCAAAAGTCACGAAGCATGGAAGGTTTGCTGAAGTGCGGAATCCAGGGGAAGAGTCTACTATTCCGAATCATGAGTAGAGCTTTGATGGCGTTGATCCCCTCTGTCTGCGTGACTGCGACAGAAGTGGGGGCTCATGGTGCGCGACATCTGGGATCTTGGCCCGGCTTGTCAAATCTCCTCCAATACAATGCGCCAGGGTCCCCCGACAGTGTGTTAAGAGGATCGAGAGGCCGGAGCCGTGTACGACAGGGCGGCTTTGGGACGCCCCTCTCTCTCTGCCTCGCACCCACAAGTGCGCCAAGGCAGAGCGGACGAAAACGACTCTCGGAGTCAGTTTCGGAGACCTGTACGCCGGGGTGCCGCAAGAGCTGCCGCGGGCGGACCAACCCACCAACGTCACGTGGCTAAATTGAAACCTGCGAAATACGTTCTCACGACGGATGGCGGCGGAAGGCTGGCACACCTCAAGTAATTATATTCCGCGCATGCAAAGTTTACACCTGCAAATCTGGTTGCGTCACCACGCGTCGTGAACGGCCATCCATGGCCCTGGGGTCCGAGGGGGTCCCCGCCGAGAAGCGCGGCCCACCCCGCCAGCGACCCAACACTGCTCCTTCCAAGGAAGCCACGTCAACGAGACGCAATCCAGGACGCGTTTTGAGCTCCAGAGTAGCTAAACGGGACTTAAACCGAACGTGTGACCGCACCCCACCAATGGATTGCTCTCCGAACGAGGAATCCATTGGTAGGGTAACACGTTCGGTTCGAGTCCTCTTTAGGGACTCTGGTGCTAAAAACCCGTCCAGAGTTTCGGCCACCTGTGCCGTCCGCCGGTCTTCTCGCCCACTGTGGTTCACCCCCCTTGACTGCCGCCCCCTGGTTCCGCCTCTGGGGCCCTCGACGCCCATCAGTGGAAGCGCGGCGGGGGCGGCGGGACGCGTTGATACCGGCCCGTGCGACACCGTGACGAAGCGAGGTAGCAGACGACAATCTGTCCCGTCCAATCCTTTTCCATCCGTCACTCTGATCGCTGACAATGTATAAAGATGACGAGGACGGTCTTTTGCTGCCTGCCTGCCTGCCTGCCTGCCGGGGCGACTTTATCACTCCACATCAAACAGTCGCATTATGGACTGGAGAGAAAGGGACGCAGGGACGTTAGGGAACCCCGCAGACGCGACGGGCAGTGGCGCGGCGTGGCGTGGCGTGGCGTGGCGTGGCGTGGCGTGGCGTGGCTTGGCGTGGCGTGGCGTGGCGTGGCGTGGCGTGGTGTGGCGCGGCGTGGCGCGGCGTGGCGTGGCGCGGCGCGGCGCAGCGCGGCGCGCGCGGGTATCACGACACGTTCCCATTCATCCGGCCCATTCATTCAACCCGCGTTGTTTCTCTCATTCCCATTAGGTCCATTTTTGAACCGTGTCGTTTCCGGCGCGGGGTCACTTGCATTTATTTCTGCCAGTGGCCGTCGTTGGTCCCTAAACGAATCGCCCGCTCTCCTTGGTCTGTTCGTTTGAGACACTTTGTCCAGGTTGAAAGTGTTGGGTTGGTTACTTGTCACCCAACGGCACAAAAGGAAGGAGCTTCTTTGAGATGTCGTTTTGACTCTCTAAGTGAATGTAGTTACTTTTCAACACGACAATGCGACCTGCTAATAGCGTATAGGTGAAGCAGACTAACGATCACTTCAATCCCATATGTTAGGCTTGGGCAGAACATTCATTTCGTTGGCCAAATATAAAACTTTGTCCTAGCGTCGCCGTGCCTTACTTCGAAAACACTGTTCCCGAACCCGCCAAGAAATTCAACTACAGGTGAGAAGAAGTAGTTATGTTTTGCTCAGGCGGTTCGGAAAATGAGAGTAACTCACTTGCAGTGGCAGGAAGCAAGAAGGAGAAGGCGGAGGAGGAGAAGGGTTGATTGGAGGCGATGTTGTTCCTCGGCCGATCCGAATCGAAGGGGCGGCGGTAGCAGCGTTGCCCCGCTTATCGGGGTCCCCATCGGAAGCTTCTCCTTGTGACACTAAAGCCTTCCTTGCTGGCCCCGCTGGCCCCGCTCGCCCCGCTGGCCCCGCTGGCCCCCGCGCCGTGTTGCTTTTGTTTTTATCATTCCGTATTACCGCGCCTCAGGTGGCAATGGGCTGCCCGGACGGACAGACGGACAGACAGACGAACAGACAGACAGCAGACAGACAGACAGACACAGAGAATGGCTGCTTCCCGCTGGGCTCGAAATGCGCAGTGCTCAAGGGCTCCCTGCAGCAACGTTTTCTCGTTCTTATTTTGTACCCTTGTGAAAAAAAATGGCTGTAGTTTGCTTTGAGTTCAGGGTTGTTTGAAAGACAGACGTCATTGTACTTGATGGGGTTTTATTTATAAAATATGACAAACATAAACATCACATTGGTGAGATGGTTTGGAAGACTTCATATCTTTCCGAAACCTCGGAAAATAATGTGCTCCAAAAAGCATCAGAGGTCACAAGAAAGATCAACGTCGCAGAGCAAAATTATTGCTTCTCTTCGTTCTCGTGAATTCAACATAATGACACAGTGGTGGGGTTCCCACCTCACGATCACAACAAGCTAACTAACTCTTTACAAAACAAAAAAAAACAATTTTAATATGTACAGGTACCTGAAAAGTTTTGACGATTCAACAAAATAAATTATTTTTGTACAGACTTCTCGGCTACAGCAGACCGCAGCAAATCATTGTGCCGCTTTAACAACGGCACTGTCTCAAAGACTCCAAGTGCCAAAGTGCTTTCAAAAGTGGCCCCTATCGGTCGGTGGGTACGTGCTACCGACATGTTCAATATTTCTCGTACAAGCGACTGACTTGTCCTTTCAGTCGGCGTAACATGGCACGGGTTGTTCACTGGATGCTTGCTCTGCGAAACAGAGGCCAAGTTAACCCTCAGATTTGGGTCACGGAATCGACCAGCTCAGGGTGAGGAACCCGACGAGCTTTCCCTCTCATCATTTTAATACTGATTATTTTATTGACACTGCGGGTGCAGAACTTGGCAAAATATTCCCCGACAGAATGGAGGCATAACAAAGAAGGACAAAAATAAATTTCGCGGTGTACAAAAATAAGATCCTTTAAAAAAAAAAAAAAAAAAAAAAGTGCATTTCTAATACATATGTACTTGCTTAGTTCCTTTGATTTTAACTTCTTAACGACCCGTTCTTTACATATTTATAATTTTATCACGATATCTTAATATTTATAACATTTTTGGCGTAAAAATAATTTCTCACCTATTTATTTCACCACACGAAGTATGACATCGGTCTCACAGGGTGACCGTACTCATTGTGTACTCTAGGTGGGGTGCGAATGCCCCATAGGAACAAGAAGATAATCAGGGTGCGTTAGCGACGCTTCCACCTGTGACGCCGTTTCTCGCATGTCTTTAGAATTTGAACATCTATCAGCCCCTACCGTTCCTTCAATAGAAGTAAAGAGAAAAGTCACTTAGCTTTCCCGCTAGACACAGTGGACTCGACCCGTTGACACAACGACACTACACTGAATCACATGGTCATGTGCCTCTTCATGTGCAGCGACAGATGGTCGCTCCGCGAGAAGGACCGGTCGCAGAGCCTGCACTGGAACGGCCTGTCGCCGGTGTGCTTGCGGTAGTGCCTGGTCAGCTCGTCGGAGCGCGCGAACTTCCAGCCGCAGCCCTTCCAGCCGCACTGGTACGGCTTCTCGCCCGTGTGCGTGCGGAGGTGCGCCTTGAGGTGCGAGGACTTGGTGTACGTCTTGCCGCAGCCCGTCTGCCCGCACGTGTGCACGATCACCTTCCGGCGCGACCAGTTCCTCCGGCGCCGCGGCTTGGCCGGGGTGGACCCGGAGGCCGCGGGGGTGGTGGAGGACGCCGTCGTGGACGCGGCCGGCGGCGGCGCTGGCGGCGGCGGCAGCGGCATGTGCCGCATGGGGTAGCCGGGCGGCTGCAGGTGCTGCAGGTGCGGCAGCTGGCTCCCGGACAGGTGGGGCGACGACGGCGGCGTCAGGATCTTGAAGTGCGACGCCATCTTGTGGTGTGCGTTGGGCGGCGGCAGGGGCTGCGGCGGCGGCGGCAGCGGCTGCCGGGGGAACGGGTGGAACTCGCTTTGGTGGTGGTGATGGTGGTTGTGGTGGTGGTGATGGTGATGGTGCGGGTGGTAGAAGCCGCCCAGGTTGTCCGGCGTCCCGGGCGGCGAGATCTGCCCCAGCGGGACGCTGGCCGGCAGCGGCGCGGACGGGCCGGCGGGGCCGGCCTGGTGGTGGAACTGGTAGGCGTAGGGGGTGACGGGCACGGGCTGCCGCGGTAGGAACGGCAGCTCCATGCCGCCGTACGTCGGCTCGCTCTTCACCACGGAGGGCGCCGTCGAGGTGGTGTCCGCCGACGTGACGGCACACTGCCCGCCGCCGAGGTACAGCGACGGCGGCTCCGGCTTCACCATCATGGAGCCGAACTCGTCCTCCGTGGCCGGCACGGGCGTGGAGGACGACGAGAGGTAGAACGGGGACGGCGACACGACGGGCACCTGCTGGTCGCCAGGGTTGGCGGCGGACCCCGGCGCCGTGGCGCCCTTGACGCCCAGGTCGCTGTAGTACACGGACTCGGTCGGCGAGGACGACGACGGCGGGAAGCTGGCCTCCCCCTTGCCATCGGCCGCGGAGGACGGCGCGGCCGCGGGCCCCGTCGGCCCGGTCGGCTCCCTGGGGGCATCGGAGGCCGAGGCCCCGGACGGGCCGTGGACGCCGGGCACGCCCGCGCCCAGGATCACCGTCTCGATGTCCTGCCACATCTGCAACACCAAGACACGCGCCGGTCAGAACGCTCTCGGCTTCCGGGGGGCACGGAACACGGCCGCGCGGGAACATATTCGTCTAGCTCCCATCTTGGTTCTACACGACAGGCGGGCAGAGGCAGCGGGCAGCAACAAAAACAACAAAAGTAAAGAAGCCGGAGCCTTGCTCAACAAGGCTCCAAATGCACGAACGCGCTGCAGCCTGCTTGTTCAGGAAAGCGGAGGAAGTAACAAGAAGGGCAGCTCGTGTCGGTGAGTGTGACTGTGTGTGCGTGTGTGTGTGTGTGTGTCTGTGCGTGCGTGTGTGTGTCTGCCTGCGTGTGTGTGTGTGTGTGTGTGTCTGTGTGTCTGTGTGTGTCTGCGTGTGTGTGTGTGTGCGCGTGTCTGCCTGCGTGTGTGTGTGCGTGTCTGAGTGTGAGTGGAGTGTTGATTGGGAGTGCAGCCAAGAAGTCAGTCGCCCGGAGTGGTCAGTCGGAATCGAAAACCGATGTCGACTCTCATGAGTAAATCTGCCGCGCGTCCGCTTGCGAAAGAAAAAGTGCCCCCTCCCCGTTTCCCCTAACGACATCGCAGTGCCGCTCGCGGGTAAAAAATACACCGCCCTCTCGGTATTCGAACACCCGACGGCGGCACTCGCGACCGCGCGCAGCGCAGTGCGCAGGGACTGGATAGCTACGGCCGCGAGCGGGCTGTGCGCTGCGAGCCCCGCGCCGAGCGAGTGATCATCATTTCCTGTTCAGGATTTGCGAGCAGTCAAGGGGGAAGGGGGGGGACTGTTTTCTTACATCCCATCAGGGATACCCTCTGGGTTATGCGTACTGCGAGCACCTCGCACCAGCGCCCCGGGCAGGAGGAGGAGAGGGGGGGGGGGCATTCAGGTCTCCCCGCTGCCCACGCGGCCGCAGCGTCGCCGCACACAGACTTTATCGATGTTTGTCGCGTTTGTGCGTCCCGATGACTCTGTCCCTCTCGCACTCATGGGGCGTCCGCACGTGTGCGAGAGAGACAGACAGATCAGTTTGCAGGCGACGCGTCGCCCGCACGCCGTTCCGGACAACTGCCGATTCATCTGCTTCCACACGGAAAAAAATTAATTAGTTAATCTAACCGATGTGTCGGTTGGTTTTCGCCCAATCAGAGGTCTTTCGTTCTGGCAACGAAAATTTCGTTTAAGGGGAGGAAAATTTCGCTGCTGCAACAAATTTATAGTTGTGGTAGCGGTTTCGATGGTTGCCTCAGCGGACCGATACCTGGGGTACCAGTCCGCTGGGGACACCATCGAAAACCAACCGACACATCGGTTGGACTAACAATTTTTTTTTTCGTGCAACAGCCTGTATGTGTGCTTAGCTCGCATATGGTATTATTATTTCGCTTTTTTTTTTGCAGTTTCCGCTTTTTTATTTTCGCTGTGCAGGGAAATCCGGTAGCAGCAGTCACTCTGTTTATGCTCGGTCGTGAACCTAGAGGCGCGGGGCCGCCTTGTTTTACATGACAGACAAAGGGAGAAACTGCAGCAGAATAACCATAGAGGCATAGACGTGCTTGCGGCCGAGCAGGCTGGCCGGAAAACAAGGGAGACGTCAACGAGTGAGGAGCAGGACTCCTTTTCGGAAAGCTGGGAAGGTGACCGTGTGGAAGTGACTCGGCAGGAGGGTGATGAGCTGCATTGGCAGGTGGTCTCTGATTGGATCGATCCAAAAGTAGCGTAGTCGCGCCACCTGGCCAACGGCATGACTGACTGCGGCGCACAGTGGACCAGAAGACCGGCGCAGTCGCTAAGTGGGACTCAAATCGAACGTGTGACTCCACCAATCGATTGCTCTCCGGATGAGGAATCCATTGATAGGGTCACACGATCGGTTCGAGTCCCATTAAGTGACTCTGGAGCTCAAAACGCGTCCAGAGTTTTGGCCGGCTGCGTGTAGTTGCTTACTCGAACGCTAAAGGTCTTTTGAGACCTAAAAGCGCTAAAGATGATGATGATGATGATGATGATGCCGGTCTTCTGGCCCACTGCGCGACGCGGCGGAGGCTGGTCATCAGATGGCGGCCGGACTCGGATCTGAATAGCAAATGCGTTTGTCGTGTGCCTGGCTGGGCCTGGCTGGGCCTGGCCGGCAGGGATGGTGTCCCTCGGGTTGTAAACCACGGCCCTAGAGTGTAGCGGCCTCCACGTCGCTCTGCCCGGACCCGGAGCAGCCGAGATACACTATCGGCCAGCCGAGACCAGCCAGCCGGCCAGCCGGACGGGGTACGGAAAACGCGCAACGCGCCCCCGTGTGGTGCAATGCGCAGACTCCAGTTGGGGGGATGATTCCAGTAGATACACGCTGTCCAAAAAGTTGCATCGAATTGACTAACATTTGCATCGTTTTCATAGCTGTACGGACCAAAGAAAGTCCCCTTTAGTCAACATTATTCAAACTAACACTCTCAGACTCGTACTGATTTTTTGTTTGTATTAACGTTTGTGCCCATTAATGAGCCTATTCACATTTTTATTTGTAACTGTAACATGTTATCAATTTTGTCTTGATAAATCTGTTAGGCTTCTTAACGACACCCTATCAATGTGCACAAACGTCAATGATTATTAATAAAATGCCTATCGAAGGATGAGATTGAACAATTTTAGTTGACAATTTCGCTGAGAAAACCTTACAAACTATTTCAGTCCTTACAAAGAAAAGTAGCTTGTTCTAACAAAGTATTTTGAGCATACATAAGCTAACAAAGAAAATACTTCGTAATTTACAAACTATTTCTTCGTATAACAAACTAAATAGTTTGTACCTTACCTATGCTCAAAATACTTCGTAAGGTTTTAAGCGTGTTTATTTTTCTTTCTCGTGAATCAGATTAACAAAATCTTAAAAGCACGGATCGCGGATTTCTTTTTTGCCCTGGAAGTGCGTTGGCCCAGCCAGGCCTTGGAGCCGCGTGAAGCCATCCTCCGGCCGCGCGACACAATCGGTCGTTAGGCAACCCTCCTTCGTATCCTTCGCACTTTTTGAGACGCGCGGCGCGGGCAGCGCGGGCAGCGCGGGCCGGAGGTGACAAGGCCCTCTTAAACGTTCAGACCATTTAGCAAAAAAAGAAAGACAACAACAAAAAAAAAATCCCATTCCATGAACGGTAATGAAAGCAGATGATACTCCTCATGTTTTGTCTAAATTGGTAGTTCTGCTTTGGGGGGGAGATTCCGCGCAGGCTGCGTCGCAGCCGCACTCAGCCACAATCCCGCCCCGGCACAATATTTTTAGGATACGCGCTTGGTTTCTGTACTCGAGAGTTAAAGCTAGCTGACACCTTTATGTGTCTTACATGTCTAGGTACGTTTCAAAGTATAAAGGTATCATCTGCTAAAAAAAAACAAAGCAAAACGACAGCGCTCGCTGCCCGCTCTTATGCGTTGTGTCGGGTAAAGTGTGAGAAAACGGCCCGTCATCTCCGTGACACCAAATTGAATAATTAGTCGCAGTTGATTGAAATAATAATGCGCCGCGGCGGTCTGGCTCCATAGCGCTCCCCTGCACGCGGAATACCCCATGGGGCCTCGTCGTGTGTGTGTGTGTGCCTCCAGACGCAATGTAATCCTTTTGTCTCGACGCCCACGCGTTATGCCTCTCTCCCTCTCGTCTTGTCTCACTCATTCGTCCTCTCATTCCTTCATTGTATTTATCCTTCATTGGAGGAAGTAGTGTGTGTGTATAAGTTTCCTGCAGTTAACCCATAGTCCTAAAGCGACTCCTAGACTCACTCACACACACATTGCCGAGCACCCTCCGTCTCCATCGCACCCAACACTCTCCCCACCGGCGGAGAGAGAGAGAGAGAGAGAGAGAGAGAGAGAGAGAGAGAGAGAGAGAGAGAGAGAGAGAGAGAGAGAGAGAGAGAGAGAGAGAGAGAGAGAGAGAGAGCGAGAGAGACGGACGCAGCCCGGCAGGATGTAGGCGTTGATCTCATTAGCATTTTATACATTTTGTCCAGGAAGGTTCCGTCTTCTTTCTCCCCGGCTAATAATCGAGGAATATCATGACCCCGTCCAGGGCCGCACTCCGTGTGTGTTCTGAGGCGTTTAAGGAGCCAGGTACTTTTCGTGTGTACAGAGAGAGGGCCGTGTGTGTTCTCCTAGTCCCTTCTCCGAGGAGGGAGTCCCGTGCGACAACGCGTAGTAGAGCCCTGCCTAGAGGGTCTCCTTAATGAGTGCCATTTGTACACCTCGAGGGCCTAACGCTGCCGCGCTCCAGTTCCCCCTGATTTATTACAGACTCAACAAGAAATACAGATATTTTAGGAATAAAGAGGAAAACAAGAAGGACGATCGCGGCGCACGGCGTTTGCTCAAGGAGCCGCGTGATGAATGAATTGGGCCTTATGAATGGGTGCCCCCTGCCGCGCCCCGGCGGTGCGCGAGCGGTGCGCCAGCGGTACGCCAGCGGTACGCGAGTACACACAAAACGAAAAGCGTCCGATCCAATGAATCTCTCTCGCGGCCTCTAAACGGCCGGGCCGCTTAATTACTATGCGTCGAGGCTGTGGCTGCTGCTGCCGTCTCTCTCGCACCCCTGCGGCTAGCCCTCGCCACAGTAGGCCAGAAGACCGGCGCAGGCGGCCAAAGCTCCGGACGCGTTTGGAGCTCCAGAGTCGCTAAATGGGACCCGAACCAATCCTGTGACCCCATCCCAATGGATGCCTCGTTCGGAGAGCAATCCATTGGTGGGGTCACACGTTCAGTTCCAGTCCCATTCAGCGACTGGGGAGCTCAAAACGCGTCTAGAATATTGGCCGCCTGCGCCGGTCTTCTGGCCCACTGTGCGAGAGAGACGGAGCGAGCGCTCTCCGGCGGCAGCCCGCAGCGCGCCGCAGCGTCCTGCCGGGAGACACGGTGTCGCCGAGTCATTATTTTGCACGCAACGGCCCGCAAGTCAAGCTGCATGTAATGAATATGAATATGATGGACCAGGGCGACGATCGGCCGTGCGTAGCCGTGCGCGGACGCAAGCCGCGACCTCTTTTTCGGCTCGTCTCAGTTTTGAAAAATAGAAGAATTTTTTTAAAAAATAAAATATTCGTGTAATTGGTTCTAAGTTTAGTTTTTTTTTAAGTTAGCTGCAGTATTCGACGTTTTAAATAAAAAATGGGGAAAAAAAAGGGATTTGCCTGCTTCACACTTTAAAAAACTAGAGCTCTCGCCGACGCTTACCTCGACCATTGCTCTTCGCTCGCAATGTACGTACCGGCGGCCCACCTCTCCCCCTCTCTCTCTCTCTCTCTCTCTCTCTCTCTCTCTCTCTCTCTCTCTCTCTCTCTCTCTCCGTCTATAAAGCACTCCGACGGACCGCGGCCGATAAGTTGTAGACCCACTTCATTTAATCATATCGTTCTTTTTCGACGTGGCTCGCCAACCCACCCAACGCAACCAACCCTCCTCCGGAGCACGTTTTATTAGCACCTCCGTTCCAGTTATTGACACGCCCCGGCAATTAGCACTTAATGGAGCAACGTGTCGAATATGAGAAATCGCGCGGCGCGCTTCTTCGCTACCGTCAGTCACGAATTTCTCATGCCGGTTGATTAGAGGATGTAAGAGAGTCATCAGTGTGAAGTGGCGTGGGGTAGGGCGGGGCGTCGGGTGCTTATAATGCGCTACCCGGGCCACGTGCGCAGGGCACTAATGGACCGTCCGTCTCCCTCCCACCCGATGGGCGGACCGAAGCGCGGACCCGAACGCGACCCGAATCGTTCCCGAACGCGTCCCGAACGCGTCCCGAACGCTGGCGCTCAACCAAACTCGCGCGACTCGCCGCGACGCTGGCGGAATAACACATCAGCATCGCGACGGCATGCAGATCCCCTTTGTCTCGGCGGCCGTCTCCGTCCGCGGCGTCGGCCTCGCTCGCCGGGGAAGTCGAGCCCTCGTCGCACAGTGGGCCGGAAGACAGGCGGTCGAAACTAATTAGCCACTCTTTGGGTCCTGCCAGGGAAGTCCTCGACATCAGCGCATGTCTCTGTTGCAGTGCCAACCACACAAAATAAAACCGTGCCAACGTGATCCGAATTTCGTTCGCTTCACACAAGCGGCTGGCAACCAGGTTCGCCAACTCCGAGAGGTCGTCGTCAAGTACGCATCAGAAGTGCCGCCTGCTTATTCCGCCAAGATGCCCCGGAGAGGTCGGGGGGCGAACCTGCGAACCCGCCCGCCCAGGGAGACCTATCACCAACTAATCGACCTCTAATAAAATACAGAGTGTAGGGCTGGCTAGGCAAGGGGCTGTGAGTGTGTGTGTGTGTGTGTGTGTGTGTCAGTGTGTGTGTGTGTGTGTGTGTGTGAGAGAGAGAGAGAGAGAGAGAGAGAGAGAGAGAGAGAGAGAGAGAGAGAGAGAGAGAGAGAGAGAGGCAGGAAGCGAAGACGAAAGTTCACGCGACGAGCAAGGCGTGGTGGCGCGTGGCGGGAGGGAGGGGGCGGGGAGAGACGGTCATGGACGTGTCAAGGGTCACGCGCGCGGGGTTCCGCCAATGGGGAATTGACGATGGTCTAGCGGGAAAAACATATTTCTATCAATTTATGGACTTGAGAACCATGCTAGAAAAACGATTCGTGGTAACTTTAACATTTTGCAGCTTGGTGTTGAACATGTGAGCAGTAGCTGGTTCCCCACTCTGCACCGATTTCATTCGATTCGAGTTCAAACTAATTTTACGCACCGCTGCGCACACGTTCGGCCTTCTGGACTTCCCCTGCGGTCGTCTCGGTCTGCGCAAGCGGGGCGTACGTTGTAAAGTTGATATCGGTCCCTCTTGGACGGGCCCACTGGGACAGGGGTGCATCCACTGGGTGGCTATCGGCGCCTCGGCGACGACATGCAGGCCAAGCTGCACTTAAGGGCGTGCCCCGCTTCCGGCCCACTGCAACGCGCTGCAACGGGGCCTCGCGCCGCGGCCCTCGCGCCTCGCTCTACCCGATTCAGGTCCGGATTCGCGTTCGGATTCGCGTTCGGATTCGCGTTCGGATTCGCGTTCGGCGCCAGAGCTCGAGAAGAATCCGATCCGCATCGTAAAATTGCAGTTAAGATTTTCGCCGCAGCAGAGCCGCTGCTCGGGACGTCTAACTCTACCCGTTTCTGCCCGCTTTTAAAACCGCAAATTAGTTTTTTTTGTTTTTTTTTTGACCGATTATGATATAAAGTGCGCTAACTTCGAGCGATTTAGCACGTATAAACTTACGCACAAAATTGTGATCAAAGATCAAAATTCGTTTACCCCAAAAAAATCCTGCAGGAAAGTTCGCAGGAAAGAGGTTCAAACAATGCGTTTCGTTAGAGAGAGGAGTGAATAATGAACGACGAGGGATTTTTGTTTTACTTGACCCCTTCATCTCGCGGGACGCCGATCTCCTTGATTGCCTTGTCGGCACAGTTCCACTGTCCTCTCATTAATTAAGACTCCCTGGGACATCCTACTTTAGTCTAGACCAGACAGACACAGACACAGACACAGACACAGACACAGACACAGACACACAGACACACAGACACACACACACACGCACGCACACAGAGAGAGAGAGAGCATAGTCGGAATAGTACGGCTCAAAATAACACTAAACATTGGTAAAAATCAGTTCGTATCATCTGTTATCTATATCGTCTCCTGCGCGCGCCATATCCTAAAGGTGTCGGCGAGTGACGAAGAAGAAGAAAAAAATATTCCTCGCCATTGACAGACTATTGTCCTGTATCCTTGTGACACGCCGCCATAAGGAATGATAAGATAGCGGCGCGGAGCGTGAAAGGCCTGAAAAGCCGGGGAACGTCACAACGTCCAAATCCCAGCAGCCGATTCGAGCGGGAAACAGGCTTTCATGTTAAAGTCCTCCTTTTCATTTTTCTAAACGAAAAAAACAAACAAAAAAAAACACACAAACTTTGTCGTCAGAAAACTAATTAATATCTTTGTTGATGTTCAGGGCCCAGATTAGGGCATATATTCGGCCTAAAACACTGACACTGGTATGGAAAAAACAGCATTTTTCTCTGCTGTCGTCAGTAAAACAAAACTCCAAATTTTCTCATTTAAAAACAAAAATCGGCTAACTCTTTTTCTTTTTTCTTGGGGGCGTGGGGGGTGGATTCGCTTTTTCCTCTCTTTTCTTTTTTGTTCCACGTCATCTTTGTTGTTGTGTCCCTCGCTGCGTTGGGACCGTTTTTCAAAAATATGTTGACGCGGTCTCCGTCCCTTTGGACGACGCGTTCTGCGTGTGAACTCCGTGATAAGTAGCCCTAGTTTCCTGTGCGTGTCACATTTGCTCAGGCAGGCGCGACCGTTCGATTTATATTGCACACAGGGATCGAGAGGTGGACCGGAAATGCTCCTCCTGGCGTCCCGGCCGAGTCCCGGCGGTGGTGCCGCGCTCTGGCCGCTCATGCGCACATCCGCGCCATAAACCTTAATCGGAACTCACCAACCATTCAAAAGTTAATCGCTTATCGGTATTTATGACCGGCAAAACTGTCGTTGTCACGGAACCCTTGTTCTTCCCCGATCCGGTCGGGTTCCTTTTACCCTTCTGCTATTGCTTCGCGCGCACACACACACACACTCGCACACTCATAGCGCTCACCTACACACACAACACTCGCACGCTCACCTACACACACACACACACACACACACACACACACACACACTCGCACAGAGAGTCCTACTCAGACGCATGTATGGAGTGAGCTTATCTTGATGGATGTCTATAAAAGCATACGCTGAGTAGCGAATAAAATTAGGCAAGAAAGAGGGAATGTTCCACATAGAATGCGTATGGAAATAATGCCAGTTTACAGGAAGTGAAGCGGGACTGTTATTCATGCACCACTGCCGCCGTACCGTTTGACCTGGAGTTAAATTGAATTATGCCACAGCTGTCATGAAAAACACTTTCCTCAGGCTACAGGTTGTGCACACTAAATTCCTTTGTACAATTTGTGTACGTGCTCTCACACATTTTTGGACATACGTGCTTTTCGTACAATTTTGTACGAAATTTCGCTCAAATTTGTGCGATTTTGCCTACAAATTCGTACCAAAAAGTTCGCATGTTGAAAATTGTGTGAGATCACGTACAAAATTGTACAAATACATTTAGTGTGTGGTGGCCGAGCCGTGCGATCTGCTGAACTTTACCGCAGAGTACTAAAACCCTGAAACTGACGTCTTGGGGGATCATACGGAAATATGTGCAGGTTTTCGTGCGAAATGCGTACGAAGAGTTCATCGGCACAAAAAATTGAAACGTCTCGTACAAAATTGTTGAAAATATGAAGCGTGCAGCAAAGCCCTTGCCTTTTTGTTGCCTTCACTGCAATTCCATTGGTAAGTTTGCTTGCCACTCCAGTGGCGCTCCGTTTTGAATGCCAAAATTTGGCATTCTGGGCCGGATTGGCCTTTTAAAATGCCAAAGTTTTGCGTCCAAGTTCACCGGAATGCCAAATTTTGGCATTCAAAGAGGCCAATCCGGGCCCAGAATGCCAAATTTTGGCATTCAAAACGGAGCGCCACTGGAGTGGCAAGCAAACTTACCAATCGAATTGCAGTGTTTACGGGGACGGTCCAGGGTTTCCCCGGCGCAGTAGAGCAGACTCATTCAGAGCGGGCGGTCTCGCCCTCATGGGCATGCTGTGTGGGTGCGAGGGAGACAGCACCGCAAGCAGCCACAATCCACAGGTGTGGGTGACGGGCGGTGCACCGGACTGGGCTAAACCAACAGCCGCTCGCTCGCTCGCTCGCGCCCGCCCGGCACATCACCGGACAAGTCCCTCACTCTAAGTCTCGTGCTCTAAGTCTCTCACTCCAAGATTAATGCTCTAGGTCTCTCGCTCTAACAGCCGCGCGCAGCCTCAAGCCCTGGTGGCTATTTGCCGCCTCCATTTGGTTTGTTCGAAGCAGTGCCAGTTGGAAAGGAAGGAAACAAGGACCATACATCCACAAGTCCGTGAACAGTCGGAACGATTTCCGACTAGGTATTTTAAAGACAAAATAATTACCCCTGGTAATCATACGTGCACAAATTGGACGGGAAAAGGGAAAAGTGGCCATCATTCTCTAAATCATTGCAAAGTGGAGACACAACGCAATACTAGTTAGTATCCGTGCCAACTTTTGACATTAATTCAAACATTTCTGTTTTTTTGGCTTGGAAGCGCCGTACTGACCTCCTGGAACATGGCCATGCTGCGGCGGTGCTGCTACTCCCGGCGGCGCTACTCCCGGCGGCGCTACTCCCGGCGGTGCGCGGCGCTACTCCCGGTGCGCTACTCCCGGGCACTCGTTGCGGGCGGCGCATGTCGGCCTGCTCGCCATCACTGCACTTGTCACTTTGCTGCACTGTTCACGGCTGGACGCGTTGTCGTGTTGACGGCGCACTGCACGCGCATGGCATGGCGGGGCCGACGGCGCGCTCGACTCGGCTGGCGAGGCGCGGCTCGGCGCACAGGTGATGCTCTCCGCGGTGCTGCTCGGGTCAGAGTAAGCCGGGGAGATTGCCTGCGCCCGCGCCCTGCCCCCCCCCCCCCCTCTAACGCCCACTCACCGCGACGCGGAGGGGGGACCGGCACCAATGGGACGCGAGGCCCCCTCCCCCTCCCCTCCCCCCGCACTCACTCTGTCGCGACGCCCACGCGACTCGGCCGCCCCTCGGCGGGCCCCCCGGTCCCCTCGTGTCTCCGAGGCCCCCGGACCCCTCCGGCCGCCTGGCCCTCCGGAGGACGCGAGCCAACAATGGAGCCACAGGGCCCCGCGCTGGGCCCCGCCGCCGTCGCACGGACCTCGGTCAATCAGGGCGAGGGCCCCACTGCTTGTCTCACTTTCCGGGATTGAGGAAGAATGGGGAAGTGATTGTTGGTAACGTGGGCGGCGAGTGGGGGCGCGTGGTGGCGTTCGATCGGGTTGGTAGCGCTCTGCTCTACAGGTGTTTCCCGCCCTGCGCATCCGGCAACGGTGTCGTTCTCTCCGTCTCTCTCGCACTCATGGGCGGCGCGACGGACACTGCACAGTAGGCCAGAAGACCGTTGAGGCGGCCGAAATCCCGGACACGTTTTGAGCTGCAGAGTCTCTAAATGGGACTCGAGTCGAACGTGTGACCCCACCAATAGATTCCCAGTTGGGAGAGCAATCTAATGGTGGGGTCACACGTTCGATTCGAGTCACATTCAGCGACTCTGGAGCTCAAAACGCGTCTTGAATTTTGGCCGCCTCAACGGTCTTCTGACCAACTGTGCACGCTTCGCCGAGTGCGGCGCGGCCTTTAGGGGACTCTCACGGCAGTCGATCGTGATGCTGGTCAGCCCAGAGGTGTCGGTTACCGCCGTGTCAGTTTCCTGGTCTAGGTGTGGCGCGGCGACTGAGCGCGCGCGCGGTTACTGTTCGCATTTCATAAGTCATTGTATGCATGAAGGGAAGGGGTACCTGTCAAAGGTGTCAGAGTGAGAAGAAGAAGAAGAAGAAGAAGAAGAAGGGTAAGGAGCGGCGGCAGCAACGAAGGATGCATTGGGTTGGCGGGGCCTGGACTCGTTGGGTCGCGCAAAAATCCACTCCCCGCGTCCTGCCCTCCCAGTCCCACTATCCGCGGCCGATTGTCTCTCTCTCTCTCTCTCTCTCTCTCTCTCTCTCTCTCTCTCTCTCTCTCTCTCTCTCTCTCTCTCTCTCTCTCTCTCTCTCTCTCTCTCTCTCTCTCTCCCATCCTCGTGCTGTCCTATCGATATCTCGATATCCTCTTCCGATCCTCTGCCGCGATCCCGGACAACAATGGAGTCGCGGCAGGCCGCCATTGTATACGTCAAAAAGTTTGTCGAACGACGCCCACATGCAGATGAGCGAAAGGGGGGGCCGGCGGGGCAGAGTGAGACAAAGTGCACGAAAAATGCAAAACGCGCGACGGGAGGGAGGGAGGGAGAGAGAGAGAGAGAGAGAGAGAGAGAGAGAGAGAGAGAGAGAGAGGGAGAGAGAGACAGAGAGAGAGACAGAGAGAGAGACAGAGAGAGAGAGAGCGACGCAAGTTGACAGGGAGCGATCGGTGGTTACGGCGGTTTTCAGAGTCGGACCGAGTTCAGTGATGCGTCGTCCCGACAGGCCGATTCCGAACAAGTATATACTCGCTCGCGCTGTCTCTCTCGCTCCCGCCGCGCGACGCTTCATGAGTTCGAGAGGGTGAGGGTGATTTACAGGCAGGACATGCGTGTACGCGATTCACTCGCCTTTGGGCAGACAAACACAGCGTTAGCCTATGACCCGGCCGGCCCATCCAGGGCCCGGCCCGCCGAGCGTTAAAGTCTCCGAGAGGTGCGGACAGCGCGGACAGCTCGACAGGACGCGCTTTGGCGCGAGCGAAAAAAGAAGAGGGGTGGAAAGCGGAAATAAATTAAACTCGTGTTACGTATTTGAGGGTTTATTACACTCCCAATTTCCTACTGAGAAATGCCGTGCTGTTATAATACGAAGCTGATTCACAGTACTTTACGACACAAATCTATAATATTACAGAGAAATTTGTTCATAATACGTATGACGAAAAACTGGTCATAAGTTACCGAGGACCCTTCACCATAGGTTACTACCCTCGCTGTGCTGTTATAATACGAAGCCTTTTGTTTGTATTACGAAGAGAAGCTTAGTAGGATCTTGAGAGTGCATTTTCACCTGAATAACGCGTGAAGTAATCGCACTGCAGGGACACTTTAAGTGACACGGCAGAAAGTCAGTTGATTGCGGCACAACTCCTTTCGGTCCGTGCGGCGAGAGAGTGTCCGCACAGTGGGCCAGGCTACCGTCGTCCCTGCCGAGAGATACGGCCCGTGTTCGTCCCCCCCTCATCGTCTTGTTTCCAGCGACGGAAAATAATGCAACGCCTTCGGGATGTTCCGTTTTGGTTCGGCAAACCTTCGGCTTCGGCACCGAACGCCGCCCGGACCCCGCGGGCCCATGCATCTCGCTTTCTCTGTCTCTCTCGCACCCACGCGGCGTCGAGAAGAAGCGCTGTTCGAGTAGCAGAGCAGCGCTTCGCTAAATATTTACGACGCGAGTGCAGACACTTTCCACATTGGCCTGGCGTTTGATTTATGCCTTTCGGTTGCCTACGTCGCAGGAGCCGCGTTGGAGCGGGGCCAGGCTTCTGACAGAGTCCCAAAGACATCTCTGCGGCCTGTGATTGTTCTCTCTCATCATTCTTTGCAAACATTCTATTACTTTCTTTCAATGATGGTCCATGTGAAAGTTTTCCATTGGTCAGCGAATCCTGGCATGGGCGAAAATACCTTTGTGAAAAGAGATTGTGCTTGTGTGTGTCAGTGTGGCTGTGTTCGTGTGGGAGGAGTGAAAGAGAGAGAGAGAGAGAGAGAGAGAGAGAGAGAGAGAGAGAGAGAGAGAGAGAGAGAGAGAGAGAGAGAGAGAGAGAGGAGAGAGAGAGAGACAGAGGTAATGGTGATACGTGCGTTGCGTTACCGGTAGCGTCGTTGTGTTGGTAACAGTGGTGGTAGCATGGAGTAAGGTACCGGACAAGGCCGGCCTGCCTCGCAGCGTCTCGCTGTGCCGTGCCCGCCTTTCCGGGAACGCGACTGAATTCGCGTCCGAAAACAGTCATTACAGGGCTGCCGCACGCGTGCCAACTCGGGAAAAGAGAGAAAGAGGAAACGTTTAGTCGAGGGCCAATTTCTCTCACCGCCACCCTCCTGTGCGCGAGGTTTCGCTTTTCCCTTTCTGGCAGAGATAAAAGTGCAGCATAAGTCCTCTGGCGTGTCAACGGTCCACCAGTCGCCGGAGTGATAGCTTAATGGCAAACATCTGTAGCGAATATGAGAATGATTTAGTAGGATTTCGGGCCCTCGTCCTTCATAGGCCCTCTCCTCCGCCCCGCGGAACGCCTCACGGAACGCCTCACGGAACGCCTCACGGAACGCCTCACGGAACGCCTCACGGAACGCCCCGCGCGCCCGAGAGGGACCGAGCAGCTCGTTCGGCCGCAGCCCGCAGATAGCAGGGCTGCCCCAGTAAGGTACGTGGCGCGCCTGAATGCGCCTCTCGCCACGAAGACGCGCTTTTCATCGCGAGCAACAATATTGTACGTCCATACACCTGTAGTAGCCGACGGGGCCCTGTTTTCGAGGGCTGCCTTGCTGCGTCCATTAAACTCGCCAAGGCCCAGTGCAGATTTTAGCTCCGAAATTCAACTGCAAACATGAGAAAGCAGCGCACTGCACTCAAAAAAGTCTACAAAGAATGTGCTTTGTAGCTACAAAGAAAATGAAGGCATTGTATAATTGCTTCGTACTACGAAGAAATGCTTCGTATTGCGAAGGATTTTGCTTCATAATACGAAGCATTTCTTCGCAGATTTTACAATGCCTTCGTTTTCTTTCGTATTGCGAAGCGATGCTTCGTAGACTTTTTACTGTGCGAGGACTCCTTTCACGTTAGATATTTTACAAACTTTGCGAGGACAGTGGACCAGGAAGACCGTCGCAGGCGGCCAAAACTCTAGACGCGTCGCTAAATGGGACTCGGACCGCACGAGTGAGCCCATCAACGAGGAATCCATAACGCGTCCAGAGTGTCGGCCGCCTACGCCGGTCTTCTGGCCCACTGTGCGACGGTAACAAGGCGCTGGATTGATTCCCAGTGGAGGGGCAGCGAGGGGCACGCGTCGTGGGGCCGCGACCACTTCAAAGGCCCGTCGGCACCTTTCAATGCCGCTCTGCCGCGAAGAGGCTTATCTCTGTGTGTGTCGGCGGGCCGCTGCTGTCTCACACACGATAGTGTACCTGGAAGGCTGTGAGTGGCCGTGCCTGGGCCTGGGCCTGGGCCTGGGCCTGCGCCGCCGCGTGGGTGCGGGCGTCTGCCTCGTCACCGCGCGGGAGCCGCGCTAAGGGCCCCCCGGTGTCAAAACAAAAATAAATTAGTTTCAATTTTGTAAACTTGTTATTCGGACCCGGTCCGGAGCGACGCGGAGGTTCGCTCAGCCGCGCACTGGATCGGTGCGCGGACGGAGACCCATAGAGCGCGCCCGTATATTTGCCTGCCGCGCGCAGAACGAGCTGTTTCCATTCCGAACACTACCGGTTCGTCGGCCTGTCTCTCTCGCACCCACACTGAACAACCCGGGAGTGCGAGAGAGACAGGGCGACGAAAGCGCGGCTCGCAGCGCTGCCATGGCTGTGCCTCGAAGCGCCGCGAGAGCAGAGCCGTTATTCGCAGACTCGCCGTGCCAATAATGAGCTTGAGGTGTCCCGGGGCACGTGTTGGGTCACCGCGCCAGGACAGACACTGCAACGCGTCACTAAGTCATTTTAGAATGTTATGAAAAATTTTTAGTCGTATGAAAAAGTTTAAGTCATGTGAAAAAAATTCAGTCATATGAAAATATTTGTGTCATGAAAAAATTAAAGTCATGAAAAAATTTAAGTTATGAAAAATTTAAGTCATGAAAAAATTTAAGTCATAAGACAAAATTTCAGTCATAAGAACAAATTTCAGTCATAATGAAAAAATTTGGCGAAGCAGATCATTTGACCTACCTAAAATAGGTCAAAAATAGGCCGGTCTAATTTTTGTCGGTCTACTTTCGGTCTGCCCCAATTTAGGTCACGACAAAGATTAGGTTATAAAATCAAAATTTCAAATAAAATTTGTATGTGCGCCCGTCCTCTTATGTCCAGTTTCTGCCCGTGTGGCTGAGTGCCACAATCCCCGCGCCGGCCTCCGCTTTATTCCACAGTGACGGTGCTGAAGCCTCGCCGGGTTTTACGCCCTCGGCCCAAACTTTTATGCGGACATCCATCATTGACTAGGAGCTCATAATATGTTTACATTACACACGTTGTGCCTGTTTCCCTGTCGGGCGGCCCTCTGGCTGCGGCCCGTGAATCACCAGGTAATAAATGAAGGACCGATGCGCGCTGCGGTGACACTGTTATCGAGTCCTTCAAATGATGCGGAACATTGCACAGTGGGCCGGAAGACCGTTGAGGCGGCCCAAATCCCGGACGGGTTTTTGAGCTCCGGAGTCGCCAAATGGGACTCGAACCGAACTTGCGACCCCACCAATGGATTCCTCGTTCGGAGTCCGCGTTCGTCTGAATTTCTCACCCCTCGCGTGACGTGTCGTTGAGGTGCGAGCGCCGCGCGCGCCGAGTGATAAAAGGGAATAGAACCCAACAAAAGGCATGTCTCCAATCTAGATGGTAAACAGCGAAACACGCGCTGCACGATAACTCTGCTTGTCGCCCGCGGCGGGGCTGGCCGCGACGCCGCTCGCCGCCTCGGCCGCCAAATTCGAGCAGAGAGCTTCTTCCCGCTTCTTCGGGTTGCGTGCGCTCGCGCCGGAGGTAGACAGAGTCGGAGAGAGAGAGAGAGAGAGAGAGAGAGAGAGAGAGAGAGAGAGAGAGAGAGAGAAAGATAGAAAGACAGACACACACAGAGAAAGAGGGGCCTTTCGATCAAAAGCCAAACGAGTTGACTATTAAATTTTCCCCGACGTGAATGGAGCCGGGGCGGCCGCGCTCCTATTTCACAGTGACATCGACTCGCGGCAGAAACGGGTATCGTCCGGGGGGAGGGGGGCCCGCGTTCCATCTTTCCAGCTACGCCAATGGCGAGCGGCAGCCAGCCATGCGGCCAATGGGGCCCAAGGTCGCCTCAAGGTCAGCGTGACGGCTTCCTCAACTGACGAGCACGCAATTTTTCTTTTCTTATGCAGGGACACTCGGCCAATTTCCAGGTAAATGTCGAGAGCATTGTGTTGCCTGAGGACGGCACGGCGCCATTAGTTCCACCGATGAGCACGGCGCTGCCGCCCGCTCCGGCTCCCTATGGCGATTCGTTCCTTCCTCAAGCAGACCTATTGATTTATTCATTTTTCAAATCGCTTTGAAAACTTGCCAAAACGCAAAAAAATGTTTTAAAAAATCAAGAACTTTTGAAATAACGTAAGAGTTTCAAAAAAAATAATCTTTTAAGTAAACAAGCACACACACAAAAAAAAAGGAAGTTGGAATAACTATTGAATCTCCGGCTCGGTTTCACGCTTCGCCCTGCTCGCTGCCCAGGGCCGCATGACTGTCGCCGAACACCGTTTAGTTTCGCTCGCATGATGACTGCTTATTGTCACTGGGCACGTCCTAGAGACATGCAGCCAATCATGCAGTCCCATTACAAAATCATTTCATAGGCCAGCGATTCACACACACACACACACACACCTACACACACACACACACACACACAAAACGGCGCACTTTCCGTGAAGGTGACTGCGGGGGCGTGAGAGAGACGCTGCTGGCCCGTTTCATATTATCACCGTATGAAGCGCGTAATGGAGGCCGCCAGACTGGCCGGCGCGCGCTGCGTCTCTCTCTGACCGGGCCGTCTCCCTGTCTCCGTCTCCCTCGCACTCGGCTCCACGCCGGAAGCGGGCCATTTCCACGAGGCGCCGCGACAGCGCGACAGCCGCCGGGGACGGACGGGGACCTTCGGCCTGCTCCGGGTGGACGTCGGCCGGACGCATCGGCCTGCACAGCACCGCCGGAGCGGACTCGATACCTTCTCCTCTCCCTCTCGCTCTCTCTCTCTCTCTCTCTCTCTCTCTCTCTCTCTCTCTCTCTCTCTCTCTCTCTCTCTCTGTGTGTGTGGACACGGGTCATAAAGCTGCGCTGATGGGGTCCGAACCGAACACTCTCACATACACATACTCTCTACTAACGCACATAAAACATAAATTATTTTTTTCTTGGAAATTTTTACAGCACTCGATGATGTGTTTTCCTCTTCCCCGTGGTCGTCCTCCTGGTCATCGTGGACGGCGTGAGCGCCCGTCATGCACAGGGTAGCCCACCCGTCCAACTGCCGTGTGCAGCAGGGCTGCCTCCCCTCGACTCCGCAGGCGTTTCCTGCGTGTCCTCCTTCTCTCTTCTTCCCCCTCCCCCTGCCGGTGTGCCACCGGGCCGGCAGCAGCGGCAGCAGCCACAGGCGGCAACCAGACCGCGATATTTATCACGTGCGATGGTGCTGGTCCGCGACATGCGGAGGGAAGATTCAAATAATGCCGGCATAAAGATGCAAGGCACACACGATCGGCTCTCATTTACACGTCCGCACCCTCGGCCTGTCTGTCTGTCTGTCCGTCCGTCCGTCCGTCCGTCCGTCCGTCCGCCTCATTCACGCGTGGTACTGCGAGGCGCCCCCCGCGGGCCCCGGCTGGACGACGGGGAGACGACGGCGGAGGTGACAAAGTGTTGCCACATTTGGGGGGAGCGGCCTGGCGGGCGCACAGTGGGCCGGCCGCCGGCCCGGTCGGGTATTTAAATGGGTCCCCCTGCTCGCATCCACTTAATTAACAAGATACTCCCCGAGTGGGTGGGGGGAGGGGGCGCTGCGATCGACACCTCGTGTGTGGCGGCAGCAACAGGTGCGGACCGGGGAGGGGGAGGGGGGGGGCGGTAAATTCGGCTGCTGACAGTGCACGCGGCCGCGCCACTGGTTGCTTGCCGCGTTGCACGTCGCCGCGTGAATCGCAATGAGGTGTTTTCTTGCTTCTTTTTATTGAAACGCTTTTGGCAGTCGGCCTAAATCACGCGTCGCGCCGCCACGTCCCAATCATGTCGTCCGCAATTACACGCACGCGTGTTATTGCCTTATTGCCGCACTTCCGTTCGCGTACACGGCAAAAAAAATAATATTTCAATAATTGGTTGACTTGAATGAGCGCAGATACAAAAGGAGTAGAAAATCGAAAACTTCCACGGTGTTCAGTTGGTATTGGTAACCAAACTAACGTGTCCAATTCTGCCAAATATAATTAATTTTTCATATTATTTAGAGAGAGAGAAGATGGCCGCTAAGTTTCCGTTGCGGTCAACGGAGTGGTACAGCTTTACAGATTTAGTTTTTCATGGCTGCTACCAACACGTTCAAGCGAGGGGTCCACCACTCAGCCCAGGAGTGTACACAGGATTACTGATTACCAGTGATTACCTACAAAAATACTCCAAAACCTCTATAATCTTGGCCATCTAAGAGCATTTATAGACCTATTTTCTCAAGAAAAACCCCCCCAAGAGCCGATAAAAACCGCGAAAATATCCATTTTTGGCATAGGATTGGCAATGATCACTGGACGAAGTGTACACACAAGCACCAGAGTGGTGGACCCCTCGCGTTCAAGACCGTGGCAGTCCGTGCGGCAATCCAGCGCGCAGAGCGGCCCCGCGCACTCGGTCACAGATAGAAGGACCTCACCTTCACCCCCCCCCCCTCCCCCTTCTCACAATAAACGAGTGTGTTTACACAGGCGACTGAGCAAGCATCAATTATTTGGACAAGCTAAACTCGGCGTGCATTTTGTTCCCTCTCTGTCTTTCTCGGTGATACACACGACACTTCCTTCCTCCAGGACGCGCTCCAGTGCTTCCCCTCCGACCCCCCCCCCCCCCCCGCCCCACCCCCAATACCCCCGCTTCGAACGACGCTTATGTGTGACGACGCCGGCGTGCGCGCGCCGACAGGGGGACGCCGGGGACTGTCTGTCTCTCTCGCACTCATGCACCACTCCCGGGCGAGAGAGAGAGAGAGAGAGAGAGAGAGAGAGAGAGAGAGAGAGAGAGAGAGAGAGAGAGAGAGAGAGAGCGACAGAGCCGTCGAGGTGAGACAGGATGAGAGCGCCTTTCTTTCCCAATGCGGCCCGGCGGCCCCACTCTCCGTGTGATATGCAACTATGAAAGAGCCATTAGAAATTTCGTGAACCGCGCCCAGCCTACCGGCGGGACAAGCCGTGTATACAGTTTCCAAGCGCCCCCACCCCTTTTCCCCTAAAAAAGGATCCTCTCTGACTCCGGCAGTGCGCTGCCGATGGCCGCGATCTCGCCACGCGATGCCAGCGACGCGGACCTCGCGGCGGCCGCGGGCCCCGCCGCCTGCCTGATAGATGGGTCGTGACGATGGCCGTCAAACTCAATGAATCGAGCAGCGGCTGCGTTGTGAAACGTGACTTTTGTATGGAAATTCGACAGACCTATACAAAAAACAAAACCTTCCTTTATTTTTTATTATTTTTTTTTACGTTGCGTATCATGGCCCTTTTTTTATAATTGTGGGGGCCCAAAGCTAAAATGTTCTCAGCACCACTGAGGGGGAAAAAAATGGGTGTTGATAATGTCTGAGGATTCGAACGCGGGCTTCCCGAGTCACATAAGTCGAGTCAGTAAGCCACGCGGCCACACACCGCACCTGTCGTGTCCTCGCTCAAACACCACGCCTCGGTGTGCCGTGAGTCACGCTCCATTTGCAACCCCTAATGGGCGGCCTGTTGGCCACCCTCACAGTGGCCACCCCTCGCACCCTCTGTTCCCACGCCGTGACAACCCTAGTTAGACGGTGATCGGCTACACGCGGGAAAGCAACTTGAAAAAAAATATTCCAATGCTCATGCATTGCGTGGTGTTCCGCTAATTTAAAAAATAGTTGCGAAAGTAGTTTTTTATTGCCAACCAGGCATGGGCAGGAAAGTAAAGTAAAGTACCGCGGTACCAGGTGGTACAGGTGATATAGGCGTCGGTTCCCGGTACCGGGGTCGACGGATCGAGTCCCACTTTTTCTCAACATTTTTCGAATGACCCGCTCACTGCGGCTCCATCCCTGCCGCGTCTAGAGCCCGGCTGACGCCGCATCTACCATGAGCCGTGGTGGCTGAGATCGCTAAGGCGTCGGACTTGAACAGTAAGGTCCGGGGATCGAATCCCAACATTTCAATACATTTTACGACTGCCTCCCTCATCCCAATACGACTCAAACCCGTCGTCCGACACTCGGCAGACGTGCAGTCGTGATAGCGTAGTGGTCTGGATCATTTGTCGTCCACTATGCTTGGGTGTCTAAAAAGCAGTCCGCTTCGGCGGATTGGCCTCGGCACTGGTTCGATCCCCGGTCGTTCCAGCCACTCGCAATTGGTCGCGAGTGGGTCCATTCTGATTCGTCGGTTTGGAGTTGATAAGTCCTTTGAAGCTGGCCCTTCACACTGCATGTTCGGTAGAGAGCGCCGGACAGCGGGGGTACCACTGTGGGTACCACTGACCACCCCGCGAAAACCAAAGGCTCTCAACCCCCGCCCTTCACCCGGCCCACATCAGATGAGAACCCCTGGGGTCGCCGCCTGGAATGCACCGGTTCCCCCGATCCACCGAAGTTGCAGGCGGTCCTCCCTACTGTGTGGGGAGGTGGGAGAAGGGCCCCCATTTTTTCTTCTTTTTTTTTCCTCCAAGTTCTTTTGTTGGATGCGCCGCTGTACAGCGGTTTGCAGCGCATGGAGTCCGTGGTACCCGTGGGTACGTCAAGTACCGTCGGTACTTTCGAAGGTACCTGTAAAGTACCGCGGCACCGAAAATTTCGATAGTACCGGTAAAGTACCGCGGTACCATAGTTTTCGGTAGTACCGGTAAAGTACCGCGGTACCATATTTTTCGGTAGTACCGGTAAAGTACTGCGGTACCGATTGTGGAGTACCGTGCCCATGGCGATAGGGGGTGGCCACCCCTACAACGGTGGATGAAAATTTCCGGCACCGGATTTTTTTGACGGGGATGGGTTCGTGCCAAGGGGGTAGGCTAACGACTGGTCAATTTCGTGTCAGCCGGATTACGGATTACCCGGATTACCCGCGGATTACCTCCGGATTACATCGAAAATTTTCCTGGATTACCTTTGGATTACGCAGGATTACCCCGGATTACCTCAAAATTTTCCCGGATTACCCCGGATTACCTCCAAATTTGTGGTTATCCGGATTACGGATTACCAATTTGCTGTCAGCCGGATTACCGAAGTCGTTACCCCCTCGGTTCGTGCCCATTCAAGGTGAGTCCCAATGAAAATTAGCGCCAAAATTCAACCTCTTTGGGACTCAAACGACACAAATACAAAAAGGGGTGGGTCCTCCGAGGGTCACGACGGTGGAATAAAAAAAAGAAATTTCGGTCAAATGCAATAGGGGCTCCTGTCGGAACCCCTAAAAAAAAAACTGTTTAGAATTTTTAAATGTTGCCGAATTTATATTTTTGGACTGTAAAGCAGTGTACCAAAAATGGCCCTCAGGCTTGACGGTTTCTCCAATTTCTCACCCCATTGGGTCGTATTCTGTAGAAAGTAAAGAGAGTCAAAATCATGATTTTCACCGCCACACATATGAGACGCCTGCCTTAGAACGTCGGTCGGCCTCCGCCTTCCAATGCGCGCAGTGTACTGCAGTAAGACACGCGGCGGCGCGGGGCGGCGCGGGGCGGCGCGGCACACACAGTGCACCGGAGGCACCACTCATAATCATATCCAAATTGTTTCCGCTGCCCGGTGGGCTCGGGGGCGGGCCGTCCGGCGTACACCGCCAAACGGCCAAACAAACAGGAGAAAGAGAGAGAGATTCCTTCCGAAACGCCACAAAAGACTGCCATACGCCATTTTTTTTCTCTCCGGTTTTATCGCGCAGGCAGCAGCAGCAGCAGCAGCAGCAGCGTGCCTCACGTGCCTCCGCGTGGCCAATGGGAGACAGGCACGGGCAGACGGACGAATCTGATTGGCGGAAACCGGGTCTGGGAGCCTGTCCGAGGGATGATGGCCATTGTTCCGAGTGCGTGCGTTTGTGTGTGTGTGTGTGAGAGAGAGAGAGAGAGAGAGAGAGAGAGAGAGAGAGAGAGAGAGAGAGAGAGAGAGAGAGAGAGAGAGAGAGAGAGAGAGAGAGAGAGAGAGAGGGGGGGGGGGGGGGGGGGTGGGGGGGGGGGGGGGGGGGTGGGGGGGGAGAGAGTGTTTATGCGTACAAAGTATAGACAAAGTCAATTTTCGGAGGAGGTTCTGGCCCTTCGGCGATTGTGCTGCTGGCATAGCATTTTAAAAGGAGCCCGAACTGTAAAAAAATTGAGTCAAAAAAGTTAGCCGATTTAGTGGAATTGGCAAAAGAAAAACGCAAAGAAAATTCAAGTGCCTTAAAAATCGGGCTTTTTTGTGTGCGAGTGTTCAGACATGGTCGTAGTATCGTTTGCGCTGTCTCTGCCCCGTCCCTTCGGTTCGCCATGCGGTGGCGCTGCGTGGCGCTGCGTGGCGCTGCGCGCCGGAGACTGCGGCATTGTTGTCCCAGCGGGCTGGCCCACTGTGCGGCCCCATGCCAGAGCAGCGGTCCCGGCAGCCCATTCTGGTCCCCGAATCGCGCGGATCGTCCGTTGTAATAAATCTGGAGCCGCGCCATTTTGTGCCGCCATCGCCATGACGCGCGGTTCCACGTCGCACGGCGCCGCGGCCTTGCCGTCTCCCTCGCACCCCTACGGGACGCGCCGTGAGTGCGAGAGAGACAGAGCGAACGGGAGCACTGTTGTTCGGCATCAGTCCGCATGGCGTTCGCGGTGGCACTTCCAGAGGCTGTCCGTCAGCCGAGAGCGCCACTGCGATGGGGCCACGGGGGCCACGGGGCCGACTGTCGCTTCCGTCGCCGTGCCTCTCTCACACTCCTGGGGCGTTCCGCATGGGTGCGAGAGAGACACGAAACGCTTTGCGGCATCAGTCGGCAGGGGCCAGCAGCCAGCACAATGGACAGTCACCGCGAACCTGGTGTCGTGATGGCCGCACCATCAAGTCCGTGAGCAGGGCCACAGCATCGGACCTGCATTTAAGCACTGCTGAGCGCCCTGTTGACGTGTTCTATTTGAATTGTCGACCTGCTCCGAGCGACTTTAAGGTGCCATATATTTTTTTCCCCGCTCTGCCTGCCAGCCAGAACAGCGCTTTCGTCGCTCTGATTCTGTTCGCACTCACGGGGCGCCCCGCCCGGCGGGTGCGAGAGAGACAGAGCGACGAAGCGCTGCTGTCCGGATGGTTGGCCGCCACAGGCCGCCACACGGCGATCATACCCCATGAAGCAGGCAGAGCGCAACTCACGTGTGAAATGTATGATAATTGTCATTTCCTGCGTCGCCATCTCATGACACACGCACACGCGCACACACGCACGCACGCACACACACGCACGCAGAGTATTCCCGCGTCCACGCAGGTTCCACCCGGATGCCCTCGGTGTCACCGGCGGCGCGTAGGCCCGCTATGCACTGTAGGCAGTGGACTGTTGCGCGGTGCACAGTGGGCCAGAAGACCGACTGGCGGCCAAAACTCTATAGACGCGTTTTGAGCTCCAGAGTCGCTAAATGGGACTGGAACCGAACGTGTGTGACTCCACCAATGGATCCCTCGTTCGGAGAGTTATCCATGGGTGGAGTCACACACGTTCGGTGCGACTCTGGAGCTCAAAAGGCGTACGGGATTTGGTGCTGACTCGAGTCGAGGGTAGTCCACCTGGCGAGGCACGGGTGTGTGGGGGTCAGGTCGGGCGTTCAAGTCCGCTCTCAGTATTTTTTTTTTTTTTCCTTTTTTTTCCAGGAATAACTGTGAGGACCTTGCGTCGGGCCGCTGGATTCCTGCAGCGGTTTGGCACTGCCGCGCCGCCACACCGCCGCGCTGCCGGGGTTGACGGAAGATGACGACGGTGGTGTGGGAGGCCAGCATCCTCTCCCAGCGCGTGCTAGCGCGTGCTCATTGTATGCAAATGAGATAAGCCGAGTCCAGAGCTCCTTACCTCCGGTCCCCGCGGGTCCTCCGGGGTCCTCCGGGGTCCTCCGGGGTCCTCCGGGGTCCGGCAGGATGCAGCAGCGCCCGCAGTGCCGGCGACCCCTTCACCCGGAGGGCCTAAAGGACTCCCCGGACTCTCCTCCTCCGGCCTTCTGGGAATCCTCGCCCTCGCCACGAGACATGACAATTTGTTCACGACACTTTCTTGGTCGCTTTTCGTTTTGTCTCTGCGGGCCCCCGCCTCGCGCGCCTCGCGCGCGGGGCCTAAATGTTCGTTTTACTCTCTGCGCGCACCCACACCAGCACCACCCACCGCGCCCTTTCGTCTGTGTGTGTGTGTGTGTGTGTGTGTGTGTGTGTGTGTGTGTGTGTGTGTGTGTGTGTGTGTGTGTGTGTGTGTGTCCTCGACCTCCTCCTCGTCTTTCCGCGAGCATTGTTTCCTTCCAGCCCTCCCACTGTACGCTGCCCTTAGGCCCTTTGAGGGGGAGGGAACGGCGGCAGCCCGATGCCGAAATTATTGGAGACTTGTACGCACGAGTGGGAGGGAAAAAATCGTCCAACACCATGACTCATATCGCTCGCCATTTTCGTCTTACATTATTCCTGGGCCTC